>SJYO01050590.1:46105648-46622930 GCA_006410555.1 Capra ibex
GGGGGTGGGGTGGGGTGGGGGCGGAACACCCCTTTGGATCCGAGAACCGAGAGGATGAGGTCCTTCGGAAGGGGGTGGGACTGAGTCGACGGACCCCCGAGGTCGTCGTGAGAGTGGGGACCCACCGTGGTACCTTCATCTCCCCCCGGGGTGGGAGAGGGACACTGAAACCACTTGGTCTCTGCCCCTCAATGAAGGACTCCACAACCGAAGCGGGTCCTCTGTTGACCTTCTTAAGAAACGTCTTTCGAAGTAGATTGTCAACAGTGACTCGTGGCACGTGACCCGTGTACCCACGACGGCGACTCTTCGGAGTCAGACCCCCTAGGAACCGCCCACCGGGTAAGTTCCACAACCCAAGTCACTGGAACCTACCGCGATGTCACCGGGTCTCGTCCCTGGGTCCAAAGTCTAGAAGTCTAGTCTTCTCGTTTAAGAAGTATATAAATACCTAACTAAACCGATACGGTCCAGAAACAACACCGTGCACCCTAGATCAAGGGACTCGTCCCTAGCTTGGACCCGGGGGGTGGGACCCAAGAACTCAGAACCGGTGACCTGGTGCTCCCTTCAGGGCTTGAGAAATTTTTCGAAGGAAGGTACATTCCCTCAGGAGTGGGAGTTCCTTGAAGATACCAAGACACCCCCAAGGAAGACGGGACAGCGGGGAGTCTGTCCCGATCATGGCATCTTTTTGGCACCGAGACAGCACAGGTGTGGACATTTCGCACGTGCAACGTACTACACCTCCTTTTCGAACATTTGGTGACCCGTGTCTCACCCGTAACGTGTGTGTCGAAATAAAGAGTCGGATCTACAAGTAAAAGGAAAGTTTACGTTCTGCGGAGTTGAAGGGTCCGTCGAACCAGAGACAGACTTCCAGCGCCGTTCCAGAGTACAAGGCCAAACGGGATGACCGGAAAGGACGGACGAAGGACGGAGGACAGGCAGGGGTCGCACGGAGTTACTAAACGGACAAATGTCGGGTGACAAGGGAGGACACTTTGTGGAAAGAAGGGGACGAAACGTATCGTTTGAAGACGGTCAGGAAGAGTGGGCCGGGTCAGAAGGAGGGGTCGTAAAAGTCCGGGGCCCCGTCGTAAGTAGTGGAGAGGAGACAAGAGAGTACTCAAACCGACACTCTGGTACACGAGTCGGCACAGGTCGAGAAACACTGGGGCACCTGACATCGGGTGGTTCGAGAAGACAGGTACCCTAAAAAGTCCGTTCTTATGACCTCACCCAACGGTAAAGGAAGAGGTCCCCTAGAAGGGTTGGGTCCCTAGTTTGGATTTTGAGAACGTAACGTCCGTCTAAGAAATGGACGATTCGGTAGTCTCTTTGGGACCGGTACACTGATATAGTACAAATAGAACCGATGGTAAAGAGAATGAAGAATAGAAGTACAAAGAGACAAAGAGGCATAAGAGTTGTCACAACGTCTTTGACTCGACCCATCTCCTCAACACGTGAAAAATCCCACCCCTTGTTCTAGTGGGGGTCTTGGACGTCGAATCGACCCGCTACAAGCACCGAACGAGTTATAGTGTGAGTTACTGAGAAGGGTTGCGACCACAGGTCCGTCCTCGACGTGCCCGGAGATCCATGACTCCGAGGGTGGAGCGGACCCTCACCGGTCTACCGTCACTCAGGACAGGGACGTGCACCCACCCCGTCCCGGTCCTCGGGTACACAGAGACACTGACACTTCTCATTCCGGAAGACAGGTTCTGGTCGAGTTTCCGGAGGAACCGGTCCTGAGGTAGACTTGTGTCTTCAGAATCTAGGACCGGGACTCGGGGGTATCTCCGTGACTCCGAGACGTCTTTCATCTTAATGGGAAATTAATCCTATTTACAAGTATCCAAAGGGGTCGGTCCGTCTTAGTTTAAGTCCGATCCTGTATCGTGGGTACCGTACGAGAGACCGAAGGGTCTTGGAGACTTGTGAGGGGCGAGACTCAGGGTGAGGAGGTCCATCTTCGGTCTGGATTCGAAAGAGTCGGAGAAATATCGACCCCGTGGCGGACCCGGGACCCGGGACGGGGCAGTAACCGTCGACTCTTGGGTCGACCTGTGTCCGTAGTACGTCTCCGACGTGACACAAGACCCGTCCGCGGAGGACCGTATACCTCTACTTAGTCTTGGTCGTTGAGGTCATCCCGGCACCCCTTTTCTGATGTTACTCCCCTCCGCAGGACGCAGGGCCCTCGTGTCTAACACCTCTGACCATCCCTCTCCGGGTCAGAATGAGTAAATAATTACTGGGACAGGAAGGTCGTCACTTCACAGGGCATTTCATTTTACCTAACATACAGACTTTTGTAAGTGACCTCCGACAACACGGTGGCAAATCAACCCTAGAACCTATTTAGTGGTGTAGGAGTCTCGGAGGTAAGAGGATAGTAGTCTGACTTTCATCCTCCTTCCATTTTGTTCCGTTACGTACCTTTTCTCGAAATTTTTACCAGTTCGTGACATGATCCAAAATTTCAAATGAATACATAAAAAACTAACGTGACGCAGGAGAGACGGTACGAACCCGAAAGAGATCAAAGCCGTTCGCCCACGATGGAGAGGAGCGGTACACGTCCGAAGAGTAACGCTACCGAAGAGAACAACGTTTCGTGTCCGAGATCCCTCACACCCGAAGTTATCAACACCGGGTTCCCGAATGAACGAGGAACCGTACACCTTAGAAGCGGGTCCCTGGCTTCGGGACAGGGGACGCAAACGTCCACCGGAGGATCCATGACACGGTGGTCTCTTCAGGGTCGTGAATGACAAAAGTAAAGATCACGCAAAGTATCTAAGACCGTGTGACAACTGTGAACTCCCAAAGATCACTGATCTACTTGTTCATTTACTTACTTGTTTGGTTACCTACTCGATTACCTATCGTCCTTGAGTCCTTAACGAAAAAAAAAAGGTTTTATGAAGTAAATATTATTAAAGGGGGCAATAAACAAAAAGGACAATAAATAAACCGACACGACCCAAAATCAACACTGTACACCCTAGATCAAAGGGACTGGTCCCTAATTTGGACCTAAGGGACGAAACCCTCATACCTCAGAATCGATGACCTGGTGGTCCCTTCAGGGTCATTTACGAAATAATTTGTATTTCATATTTATTCTTTTCACGGTGAAAACTGTGCAAATGACAGTCGGTTACCCGAAAGGACTATCGAGTCAACCATTTCTTAGACGGACGTTACGTCCTCTGGGACCAAGTTAGGGACCCAGTCCTCCCTCCTATCCGATGGGTGAGGTCTTAAGAACCCGAAGGCGACACCGAGTCGACAATTTCTTAGGCGGGCGTTGCCCCAAGCTAGGGACCCAACCCTTCTAGGGGACCTCTTCCTTTACCGTTGGGTGAGGTCATAAGAACGGACCTCTTAGGGTACCTCTCTCCTCGGACCGCCCGATGTCAGATACCCCAGCGTTCTCAGCCTGTGCTGACTCTCTGATTCGTGTGTCGTGTCTCACTCGACTCTCAAAGTGTTTGGAAGAGAGTGAATTAAATTAAAAGTGACATTGGAACACTCTACTAACAAAGGTGACATTCCTACTCCTTTGACTCCGGGTCTCTACAATTCATCAAACGGATTCCAGTGTATGGATCACCCACCGTCCCGATCCTAAGTGCGAGGACCGAAGTAAGAGTCGATGAACAATATTAGGTAAGACGTGATAACGACAAAGACAACAAGGGGGCGCCTGATATCTTGTGGTCCGAAGAGACAGGAGGTGATAGAGGGCCTCAGAGGAGTTTGAGTACAGGTAACTTAACCACTACGGTAGGTTAGTAAAGTAGGAGACAGCAGGGGAAGAGGAAGACGGAAGTCAGAAAGGGTCGTAGTTCCAGAAAAGGTTACTCAGTAGAGAAGCGTAGTCCACCGGTTTCATAACCTCGAAGTCAAAGTCGTAGACGTAATATACGTGTCCGTGAAAGGTTGGACAGTGGGTCGGAGAATAATGATGTATTTTTGTGTTGAGATTAGGTGGTAAGACTGTGTAGAGATATTGAGGACCGTCCCGGTGGCAAACTGAACTGTTTAGGTCTCTCGCTCAGTTCTTACCGTCATGGGACTCTCCGGCAAAGGGGTTTTCCCAGGAACAAAGATGGGTGTTACCACGGTCTTCACTTCAGAAATGGAGAGAGACTTAGAGAAACTGGACCCGGGATACATAGGAGGTGCCCAACGGTCTCGTCGACGTGGGTTGGTTAGAGAGGGAGAATAGAGTAGACGGGGGTCTCCAGTCGCCCTACTTTTTGCAGTGGAAGTAGTATCCTTTCTCGGGTTCCAGCGACGACGGTGTTCAGGCGTGTCCTTACGTTCGGGTCTATAAACTTGAGACTCCGGTCTTGGAGGAGAGGACTTACGAATTCTATACTCGGTCTTTGATGGACCTGTGTCCTCTCCAAAGGACCTTACCCTCTTCCCCTTGACCGAGTCCCGTTTCCCGGAATCGGTTAGTCGGAAACGAGGTGACTAAGGAAACCCCGGGAACGTTCCCTGTCACATACACAGGTCCTATTGTCGAAACCACAGGGAGAACACACCGTCTACATTCCTAAGTCCTCACCTCTCCTTTTTATGAAAGGACATGTCGTCGACCCTACGGGGACTCTCTGTCCTTCTTAGAACGACACAGTCTATACTTCAGTCGGTTTGGTCCCCTCGACTTATCGTCGTTTTTAGTCCCCCACAACCCTAATCTTCCGGTCACAAACCCAGGAGCCAAACGAGACTGGCGACACGTGCATGTGTCTTACGAGGAAAACCTGGTCTAACACGACGTAGGTACCCCTGTGGATCCGAGCCACTACGAGTCCTCCCTACTCTGTGAGGTCCTGATAGTTCTTTAGACCCAGTTAGGACAAAAGTAAGAGAAGGGACGACCGACGAAACTCGTCAAATTAAATTGACTTTCCGTTTTAGGAAATTAGTGGTCAAGATTTAGTTCCGTACTGTAAACCCCATTATCGCCCCCTCTCGCTTCTGGTCACCCATTCCACTCCGACGTCCCTCTGTTTCGGACTCCTCCTCAGGTTCAAACCAGAATCGACGACCGTCCTCTCGGACCGGGAGGGAAAACGAGAATCAGCGATTGTCATAACCACCGTCTGTGGGACTCCTGAGCCCTCCTCTCTGAACCATTTAATACCAAATGGAGATTCCTGTCGGAAACCCTCGTGTACAGGTGTGTTTCCCGAACATACCCTTTCAAGTATTATCGTAATAAGTATTATGGTTTTTGACCTTTGTGAAGTCCACAGGTAGTAACGTGAGTCAGTGAGTCAGCACAGACTGAGAAATACTGGGACACTTGACATCGGGAGGTCTGAGGAGACAAGTACCTTAAAAGAGCCGTTTTTAAGGTCCCCTAGAAGGGCTGGGTCTCTAGCTTGGACACAGAGGACGGAACAGGCGTCTAAGAAATGGTGACACGGCGGACCCTTCGTTCTATTATTTGGTTGACACAACGGGGGTGAGTCACCTGATCATGACCCGTTATTTCTCCTTACCTGAGGACTGTGTACGATGTCGTCCCTACTGGACGTTTTTGTAATACGACTGGCCTTCTTCGGCCTGTGTTTTCTGGTGTTTAACAACTCAGACACATATACTCTAAAGATCTTTTTCGTTATGAATCTCTGTCTTTCGTCTAATCACCACCGGACCCGAACCTTACCTGTGTCTAACTGGTGTCTACCGGGACCCCCTTAAAAAACCTCACCACCTTTACAAAATTTTGACCTAACACCTCTACCAACGTGTTAAGATGTTTAAGTGATTTCGAATAGTTACACGTGTGAAGTTTGCCCACCTAAAAAACTATACGGTTAATATGTATTATTTTTCAGGTAGGACCTCGAGGGGACATACGGTCCGAACCTCATCTCTGGAAGGTGGAGGAGGAGTGTCTCCTCTTCTTCCGAACACATGTCACCAAGAGTTTCTGATGGGAGACCTTATGGCCTCGTCGTCGGGGACCCCCTAACAATCTTTACGTCTAGAGTGTTGGCGACTTAGTCTTTAGACTTACCCTCTTAGTCTTGACTACGAGACCACCACCCCGGGTCGTTACCCTTGAACCTGGTGGGAGGTCCCCTCACTCTTGGTACCAGACTACTTTCCCCCTCTCTTGTCCTTTCAGCACCTACAACGCGTGGGTGGCACACGTCGACGACCGGTCCGGGACTCACTGAGTAGGAGTGTCGTAGGTAGACTACAGTCATAATAACCGGGGTAAAACGTCTGGTTCTTTGATTCCAAGTCTCTCCGACTCTCTGAACGGTCAATTACTCTCCCGCCTCGACCCTAGGTCGTTCAAAACCTGAACTGTGTGAACGACGTGAGCACACTTGGGACCTTTTACACTCGTGGTACAGGTCCCGGACCTTCAGGGCCCCTCCCGTCTCCTCTACCGCTATTTGTGTCGGGGAGTCCAAGACAGAACCGTCTTTCGCACCCATCCTTCTTTATTTGTCAGTCGTCTCGCGACTTAGGTCGGGTCATAAAAGGAGTCCCGACTCCGTCGCCAGAAACAAATTTCAACATAACAAATGAGGGTTCTCTGCACCCCCACCCCCTTATATCTTCCTCGACGAACCTGCCTTCGGGTCCTCCAGGTCCGACTCAAGGAACCTTCGGACCTTACACTTCCCAACCCCTCTCTTTCTCTCTCTCTCTCGCCTTGAGCCCCTAGGACCGGTCTCTCGGACTCTCGGTGACCCCTGGGTCCTCCCGCCCAGACACCAAAGGTCTACGTGTCTACTGTAGTACAGACGGACCGGACGTCTGAGGTCCGGGCAAGGCTCACCGGGAAGGTACGGTGACACGGTCGAAACAGGACCTCGACGAGTCCTTTGACTCCGACTCGACTCCGGAGGGACGAATTTGGGTCGTGGCGGTCTTCGAACCGAGTCGCGGGATGGAGTCCGACGGGGTGCACTCCCGAGAAGGACTCCGGAAAGTCGAGACCATCGACGACAGGCAAACGGCACGCACCGGAGGGTGTGTCCCAAGTGTTCGGGACGGAAAGGGTGGCACTAGGGTGACTCGTAGTCCGACCTAGTTTGTCTCTTTGACAAGATCGGGTTGAGAAATTTATCCGTCTCTCCTTTTATTTATTTATTTATCCGTCTCTCCCTTCCCTGAATTGAGATCCATTTCCACTTCTCTTATGGTCTTAGGTCTGGGAGACCGGCTCCTCAATAAACCACGAAACAAAATCGGTCCGTCGTGAGCTCTAGAAGGGGTTACTCCCTAGCTTGGGTACGGGATACGTATGCCTCGGGTCTCAGAATTAAGTGACCTGGTGGTTCCTTCTGGTGACCTTGATAAATTATTAATATTGTGGACAGAAAACCGAGTCTGTCATTTCTTAGACGGACGTTACATCCTCTGGGTCCTAACTAGGGACCCAGTCCTTCTAGGGGACTTCTTCCCTTACCGATGGATGAGGTCATAACAACGGACCTCTTAAGGTGCCTGTCTCCTCGGACCGCCCGATGTCAGGTACCCCAGTGTTTCTCAGTCTGTGTTGATTTGCTGATTGTGAAAGTGAAATAAAAAAGTGTTATGGACAGTAAGCACATCTCAAACCAGTGACTGTTACGCGAAAGTACACAATGGAGGAAACTGGCAGAGTGATTGGGAAACGAACTAAATATCTACTCGTCGAACCCCCAATATCTCCAATTGGCTGAACCAGTTCCAGTGACGGACGATTGCCTGGTTCGGTCACGAGTGCCAGTCCACGAAATCGGGAGTGCATGTCACAAAGTAAGGACTACTACAGTCATTGTAGGGGCTGTGGGTCCCTCCTCGGTCTCCTTAGTGTGCTTCGTGTCGGGGGAAATACCAAGATGGAACCTTGTTTCATACCCAGAAAAGGAACGGGTATCCGACTCGTCCCAGAAGAAGTCACTGAAAGGTCTGACTTGACCCATCCGTTCAGGGGTCAAACTCGTTCACTGGACCTGTTCTCGACGAAGACTGACAACTCTTACCCTGTCCTGACCACTCACACACTGGACGGGGGTCCGGGTGTCGTCGGTCCCTTTGTCGAGAGACGAGGACGGGCGATCCAAGGAAAGGTAACCAGAAAAGGTAAAAAACCACATAATACTTACTGTTTTAGGTGTTGGAGAGGACCAGTTGGACGAGAGGGAAGGTTGTTCCGACTTTGTACTACTACGACCACTACTCGGAACTAAGATGAAGGGTTCCCGTACAACTCAAGACCACCAAACTACGAAGTAGGTTTCTGGAGTGTCGAGTAGTACTTCCTCGAACCTGACCTCGGGTCGATGTGTCACTACGACCACACATGTCGTAGTATAAGAGAGGGTGTGAAAATTCCTCCCGACGACTCGGGTGGACACCCAGAGTCCAGACCCTGTCCGACCATGTCTCGTACCCACGGACGACATAGGGAAGTACCCTAGAGTCTGTGCAACAGACCTCGTCCCCGAAGGAGGGTATGTATATGACAATTGGTTCGGAGACCCGTCACAAACAGGGTGGACCCACGGGCCTTCTCGGTCTGGTCTGGCGGTGCAAGGAGAGACGTCCACCCCAGAACCTGGACTCACGGCTATCGGACCCTAAGGGGTGACTGTAGTAACGACTAGAGACCGACCCAAGACCCCACTATACACAGTCCTCTTTACGGAGCTTCACCAAAAGTCGGTTGGACGAACTTGTCCCTCCCTACACCGGACAGGACTGCGGTCACAGTGTACACACAAGGATCGATACCGACGTCTGAGGGACTCAAGTAGAGGAATTTGAGACGGGGGTGGAAAATAAAAAGAATAATGTTAAAAAAATCAACTTTCTTTTTTACTTTTTTTTTTTCTTTCCTTTCTTTAAAAAAATCAACTTATTTAAAATACATATTGTAATACATTCAAATTTCATATATTCCACAATGAACCGATGTAGATATATAGCGTTACACTAACGAAAATGTCGTTGTAAATAGTGTAAATATTACTATCATGTTATAATGGCAAATAGTATGACACGAATGGGGAATACTACCCGAAAGGTCCGGTTCTTTTCTACGACGAGTTCCAATATAGGGAAGAGACAGATCTCTTGAGTGTTAGGAGGGTGAGGACGAATTCCTCTCTCCCTCAGTCCTGGATTTTGAAGTTCCTTCCGTTTTCGGTGTCAGTATCGGTATTCCTTCTGGGTTCACTCGGGAAAGTAACATCTCTCTTTGACTCCGTGACCGTCTCCATCTTCCTAAGCCGTACAGTTACGACTTCGTAGTTCTTTATAAGCGACACGAATTCCATTCCTACTAGTATTTTCTTAGTAAAAATAGTTTTTCGTAAACCATAAAGGGATCACTAGGTCACCAATCCTGTGGTATGAAGGTGACGACTCCCGGACCCTAAATAGGAATTAGTCTCTTGATTCTAGAGGAACGCCCCCCTTTTTTTTTTAATAATTTACGTTACCTTATAATAATAAATCGGAATTTTTACTTACGTCAAGATTACGTACGATGTTGTACAACATCGGTTACACCTCTACTTGCAACTTCTGTATACGGTTCACTTTATTCGGTCAATCCGTGTTTTTTTATGTCATACTAAGACGAAGACAAACTATGGGTCTCAGCAGTTTTAGTGTGTATCTTCCATCTTGTTACCAATGGCCCCCCCTACCCCGTCTCCCTGACCTCCCAATAACAGGTCACCCATGTCTTAAAGTCATACCCTACCATTTTTTCAAGACCTCTCCCTACCACGACACCCAACGTATTCTTACACCTCCACGAATTACCGTGACTTGACATCTGAAATTTGTACTAATTTTACCAAGCAAAATAAGATATACACAATATGTTGAATTTTTTTTATTATTCTTCTTGCGAATTACGAACTCAGGCTTGAGACGGTAGCTCTTTCAAGTCCTTCTATTCGATATTGAAGCCATTCAGACCGTTCATTTTAGGACGAGATCTGAACAAACTTTAGGGTGGAGGGTCACTTTGAGAAGTGACATGATAACACTAAATATTATTTACATATAAACCAGAAGCAGAGGTAAGGACCGTGTCTCAAGGATCTAGGGAACCTTAAAGGATTCTCCTTTCGCGCTATTTCTATAGAACTATAAGTATTGTTTGAGACCAGTTGGTGTGGGCTCAAATACAATTGATTCACTGAAAACCTTTCATGGATTCCTACCTCCAGCCAACGGTCCCTTTGATTGGTCCACTAATCTGCAACCTTGAAAGTAAGACGGGGGAACTTGAGACCCCTCCCCTCTCCCCGACCTCCAACTTGGTTAACGGTCTCTAAATTATCTAAGGTAGACACATTTCGTCAGAGGTATTTTTAAGTCTTCCTCCCCAAGTCTCTCTAAGACTCAACCACTTAAGTACCTCCAGGACTGTCTCACCACGAGATTCTCTTCCATACCTTCGAATTCGGGGAAGGGGTCATGAGACTGGACTCATAGAGGACGTAGACCGACAAGGATTCAATATAAGGAAATATTATTTGTTCAGTAAATCCTTCACTTTTCAAAGAGTCCCCTGAAGGGACCACAGGTCACCGATTCTGAGGTACGGGGGTTGTGTCCCCTGGACCCAAGCTAGGGATCAGTCCCTTGATCTAGGGTATACGGTGTTGATTCTCAAGTGCACGGCGGTCATTCCTAGAGCGTACGACTGTAATTCTGGGTCTACGTCGGTTTATTTATAATTTTTTTTTTAAGAAGATTCAAAGAGTCTCAAGATACTCGACGAGATCGTTCAATTAGTTCGGGGTTCTCCCTTAGGAACCGTGGAGACGAGACATCGACCGCCCAGTCTTCGTGTCCACTGTTCGACCCGAAACCCAGTCACAGACCTCTCCGACCCCCGTCAGAACATCCTGACTCGGAAATCGGACACACTAGACTGCAATAGGACGAGAGAAGCCAGCCAAGCACAACCTTTACTCAACCTGATATCCTGTGGGTCGACGACGATTCAGCGAAGTTCAGCACAGACTGAGACACGCTGGGGTATCTGCCGTCGGGTGATCACAGTCTCTCAACCAACCACTACACACCCCCTTTTTATGTAGTCTAAACTACAGTCTTAGTCTCGTGATTTCGTCCAGCTCCACACGACCAACTACCCTGAACTAATAATGAGTCGCACACACACGATATCCAGAGGAATACTGTCCTGGCGCGACTCGTGTCCCAACAACGATTCTGAAACAAAACAAACTAATTCCATATTAAATGTATGTCATTTTATGTTACACTAATGTCGGGTTAATTAAAATGGATGCATATGTGGGTAAATTGGTGATGGGTCTAGTTCTCTCAAATCGTTGGGCCTTTTAAGGGAGTGTGAGGAGGTGGGAACCGTTATGGGAGGGGGTCTCCCTTAGTAATTAAGACGGACAAAACGTACCACATGTTTACCCTAGTGAATAATAATGTACGTACTTGAGTACACACAAGTCGAAAAGTAAGGTATCTTATAAAAACTCTAAAATACAACAACATACACCATCAAGAAAATAAAATAAAAAATTTTAACAAATGACGACACATCCTAAAGTGGACACTGACACGGCGTCAAGTAAGTGGGTCAGGAAAGACCTAAAAATCCAATCAACATCGAAAACGAAAAATGTTTATTTCTGCGAGACTTGTAAAAACACATTCACATGAAAACCTGTGCTCGTAGGTAAAGACAGTTCCTGGATAGACCTCTTCTTAACGACCTAACATCTCCACAACACACTAATTATAATAATCTTAATAAGTTAATAATCATGTTCCTTCTACAATTCACCCGTTCGATCCCAACTCTACTTCGAAACGTCCTCAAGTCTTAACTCTTTCGAGTAAAGGTCACCGCGTTAGTCTTTTCTGAAGTACCTTCTCCGTAAACCCAAGTCCCGACCTCCTCTTTCCAGTTAAGTTTTTACAAGTCCTATTTCGATATGCCCCATCCAACGTCGTTTGAAAGATCTACTCCCGTTTTACACCCGGTTTCGTCTTAGATATTTACAAACCCCACCACTGGAGAATTCGAGGATTCCTGTCACCGGTGCGACCAGATCGGTCCAGTGACGGGACAGACGTCGCAGACCCGACCGTGTGTCCTATGAGTCGTCTTTACATGACGAAACTTGTGACTCACAAAGTTATACCGACCTCGTCTCCCTCGAACAACTCTTCGTCACCCCTCTTCGTATTACAGAATCAATAGGAGACGATACGTTGTTTAATAGGTTTTAAGTCACTGAATTAAACTATTCTTTGTAAGTAGTAGAGATCGTCAAAGACGCCTAGTCCTTAAACTCCTACCGAACCGACCGGTCCGGACCGAACTTCAGAGTTCACAACACCAGTGTGTACCCGGCCTCGGTGTCAGTAGACTTCCGAAGTGATTCGGACCCCGTTCCCGAACGAGTGAATGGACCGTTCGACCACGACCGAAACCAGCACTTTCTACAGGGAAAGAGGACGACGCTCAAGGAGATACCCTGACGAATTCACAGGATTTGTGTACCATTGGTTGTAGGGGGTCTCACTCGTCAGGCTCTTCCTCGGTCCTCCTTCGTTATTGGAGAAATATACAACCGGAGGTTTTAGGCTCGTAGTGAAGACGGTGTAAGATTTGTCGTCTTCATTCAGTAATTTAGACCGGGTGTAAGTCACCCTACCCTTACTCCCAGGTGGAAACTTTCTCTTCATTGGTTCTTAATAACCTTTATGTATAAAAATATATAATTTTACTTTTTTTTAGAGACTTAGAAAAGAAAGACAGAAATAATAAGATGACCCAGAAGTAACCAAACATACCCGAAAGAGATCAACACCGTTCCTGCCTCATGAGAAGTAACGTCGCTTGGTCGAAGATAACGTCACCGAAGGGCTCTATCCCTCGTGTCCGAAATCCTCGTTTCCAAAGTCATCAACCCACGTACCCGAGTCAACGAGGTACCGGACACCTTAGAAGGACCCGGTCCTTAACTTGAGTACAGGGGACGTAACGGTCCGTTTAAGAAAAGGTGACTCGGTGGTCCTTTCAGGACCGACATAAAACACGTCCGTACGATTCAGCAAAGTCATAACAGGGCTGAGAAACACTGGGGTACCTGACATCGGGTGGTCTGAGGAGACAGGTACCCTAAAAGGTCCGTTCTTATGACCTCACCCAACGGCACGGGAGGAGATCCCCTAGAAGGACTGGGTCCCTAACTTGGGAGAATACAGAGGACGTAACCGTCCACCCAAGAATTGGTGATCACGGTGGACCCCTCGGGTCTGTATCAAATATATTGGTGTCCATTGCTCCCACCCTTCCGAACAGACGAGTCTCGAGTATCTGAGAGTCTCCACTCGTCCGAAGGTTCACGGGTCGGAGAGAACCCCTAGGTCGGTAGGACAGGGGTACAGTAGATAGGTCCCCTAGCACTCGGGACCGTCGTAAACTCCGTCACTTCACATGTTGAGTCACTTCTGTGTCGCGGCGTACGACACCTACATCCTTAGTCCTCACCGAACCTGGTCCCGTCCTCCACGAGTAGACCACTTACACATCGGGCTCCTGTACTTGGAGCAGGGGGTGTCCTCCCAGTCCCTTGTAGACAGCTCCACCGCAGACTCGACGTAAGAAGGTTGTGAGAATAACTCGGGTGTCCACGCCACGACCGCTATGGGTACCTTCCAACTGTCGTGTGACAAACGGACGTGTCTCTTACACCTCGACGAGGACCCTCGGCACCGGACCTCCCTGGGGGTGGGTGGTTTCTCTCAGAAGAGAGGAGAGACGACGGTGAAGAGACTCGTACGACATACGGTCCGGTGACGAGTCGAAGGATTGACGTAGAAACTCTCTGGGACCTTCCGGGACAGAGAGAGAGTGGTCACCTCAGAGTCCACTTCAAAGTCCTAAACGAGTGACTCCCGGCTCAAACTCCTTGAGGATGACGGGGAGTCAAGCAAAATCAAGTCAACGAGTTAGCACAGGCTGAGAAACCCTGGGGTACTTAGCGTCGTGTGGTCCGGAGGGACAGGTAGTGGTCGAGGGTCTCAAGTGAGTCTGAGTTCAGGTAACTCAGACACTACGGTAGGTCGGTAGAGTAGGAGACAGCAGGGGAAGAAGAGGACGGGGGTTAGGGAGGGTCGTAGTCTCAGAAAAGGTTACTCAGTCGAGAAGTGTACTCCACCGGTTTCATGACCTCAAAGTCGAAATCGTAGTCAGGATGTTTCTTGTGGGTCCTGACTAGAGGAAATCCTACCTGATCAACCTAGAGGAACGTCAGGTTCCTTGAGAGTTCTCAGAAGAGGTCGTGGTGTCAAGTTTTCGTAGTTAAGAAACCGCGAGTCGAAAGAAGTGTCAGGTTGAGAGTGTAGGTACGCACTGGTGACCTTTTTGGTGTCGGAACTGATCTACCTGGAATCAACCGTTTCATTACAGAGACGAAAACTTATACGATAGATCAAACCAGTATTGAAAGGAGGGTTCCTCATTCGCAGAAAACTAAAGTACCGACGCTAGTGTTAGACGTCCCTAAAACCTCGGGGGGTTTTATTTCAGACTGTGACAAAGGTGACAAAGGGGTAGATAAAGGGTACTTCACTACCCTGGTCTACGGTACTAGAAGCAAAAGACTTACAACTCAAAATTCAGTTGAAAAAGTGAGAGGAGAAAGTGAAAGTAGTTCTCCGAAAAATCAAGGAGAAGTGAAAGATGGTATTCCTACCACAGTAGACGTACGACGACGACGATTCAGTGAAGTCAGCACAGGCTGAGACACGCTGGGGTATCTGCCGTCGGGTGGTCCGAGGGGGCAGGGACCCTAAGAGGTCCGTTCTTGTGACCTCACCCAACGGTAAAGGAAGAGGTTACGTACTTTCACCTTTCACTTTTCACTTTCACTTCAACGAGTCAACACAGGCTGAGAAGCTCTGGGGTACCTGACGTCGGGTGGTCCGAGGAGACAGGTACCCTAAGAGGTCCGATCTCATGACCTCACCCCACGGTAACAGTAGACATATACACTCCAATAACTATAAAGAGGGCCGTTAGAACTAAGATCGAACACGAAGTGGGTCGGGTCGCAAAGAGTACCACATAAGACGTATCTTTAATTTATTCGTCCCACTGTTATATGTCGGAACTGCATGAGGAAAAGGATAAATCTTGGTCTGACAACAAGG
Source organism: Capra ibex (assembly GCA_006410555.1). Classification (NCBI taxonomy): domain Eukaryota; kingdom Metazoa; phylum Chordata; class Mammalia; order Artiodactyla; family Bovidae; genus Capra; species Capra ibex. The sequence goes on from SJYO01050590.1 coordinate 46,120,859, forward strand.
TACAGGTCAAGATTGACAACGAAGGACTGGACGTATATCCAAAGAGTTCTCCGTCCAGTCCACCAGACCATAAGGGTTGAGAAAGTCTTAAAAGGTGTCAGATAACACTAGGTGTGTCAGTTTCCGAAACCGTATCAGTTATTTCGTCTAACTACAAAAAGACCTTGAGAAAACGAAAAAACTACTAGGTCACCCACAACCGTTAAACTAGAGACCAAGGAGACGGAAAAGATTTTGGTCGGACTTGTAGTCCTTCAATTGCCAAGTACATAACGACTTCGGACCGAACCTCTTAAAACTCGTAATGAAATGATCGTACACTCTACTCACGTTAACACGCCATCAAACTCGTAAGAAACCGTAACGGAAAGAAACCCTAACCTTACTTTTGACTGGAAAAGGTCAGGACACCGGTGACGACTCAGAAGGTGTAAACGACCGTATAACTCACGTCGTGAAAGTGTCGCAGTAGAAAGTCCTAAACTTTATCGAGTTGACCTTGAGGTAGCGGAGGTGATCGAAACAAGCATCACAACGAAAGATTCCGGGTGAACTGAAGTGTAAGGTCCTACAGACCGAGATCCACTCACTAGCGAGGTAGAACTAATTGAACCAGTACTTCTAGAAAAAACATGTCAAGAAGACACATAAGAGCGGTGGAGAAGAATTATAGAAGACGAAGACAATCCAGGTATAGTAAAGACAGGAAATAGCTCAGGTAGAAACATACTTTACAAGGGAACCCCAGAGATTAAAAGAACTTCTCTAGAGATCAGAAAGGGTAAGACAACAAAAGGAGATAAAGAGACGTAACTAACGACTCCTTCCGAAAGAATAGAGAAGAACGATAAGAAACCTTGAGACGTAAGTCTACGCATATAGAAAGGAAAAGAGGAAACGAAAAACGAAGAGAAGAAAAGTGTCGATAAACATTCCGGAGGAGTCTGTCGGTAAAACGAAAAAACGTAAAGAAAAGGTACCCCTACCAGACCTCTATACGACGACCTTTAGTCACCTCTTTATTGAGGTCTTTCTTACTTCCCTACCTCGGTTTCGTTTTTGTTATGGATTAACACCAACACTGACCACTATCTTTGTTCCAGGCTACGACATTTCTCGTTATAACGTATCCTTGGACCTTACAGTCCAGGTACTTAGTTCCGTTTAACCTTCACCAGTTTGTCCTCTACCGTTCTCACGTGCAGCTGTAAGATCCTTAGTCGCTTGATTTTACCTGACCTTACCCACTTAAATTGAGTCTACTGGTAATATAGATGATGACACCCGTCCTTAGGGAATCTTCTTTACCTCATCGGTAGTACCAGTTGTTCTCTCAGGTTCACGTCATGAACCTACGTTAGAGTTTTTGCTGTCTTACTAGAGACAAGTAAAGGTTCCGTTTGGTAAGTTGTAGTGTCATTAGGTTCAGATATGGGGTTGGTCATTACGACTTCTTCGACTTCAACTTACCAAAATACTTCTGTATGTTCTGGAAAATCTTGATTGTGGGTTTTTTCTACAGGCAAAGCAATATCTCCCGATCTTACGTTTTCGTCCTTCAGTTCTTTGTGGACCTCATTGTCCGTTTAAACCGGAACCTTATGTCTTACTTTGTCCCGTTTCCGATTATCTCAAAAAGGTTCTCTTGCGTGACCAGTATCGTTTATGACGAAGGTTTTTGTGTTCTCTTCTGAGATGTGTACCTATAGTGGTCGACCAGTTGTGACTTTAGTCTGACTAATATAAGAAACGTCGGTTTCTACCTCTTCGAGATATGTCAGTCGTTTATGTTCTGGCCCTAGACTGACACCGAGTCTAGTACTTGAAGAATAACGGTTTAAGTCTGAATTTAACTTCTTTCATCCCTTTTGGTGATCTGGTAGGTCCATACTGGATTTAGTTTAGGGAATACTAATACCTTCACCTTCACCTTCACTCTTTATCTAAATGACGGGGAGTCCTTCGTCGTTTACGGTGGACATCCGGAAAAGGAAAGAGGTCGGTTTTTCTGATTACTCGTCGGGAAGGGTGGGGGTAGAAGGGTACACACGTGGCCCGGGGACCCCGTCCGAGGAGTCCCGGACGTACCTGAGATCGACACCCCTAATATCATATATAAACATCTTCAGTCACGACCGTATATCTTGTGACTCATTGATAAGGAAAACTATGAAACACTTAAAGACCGTAAACCGACACACTGGAACCCATTCAATACATCGGAGAGACTCGGAAGTCAAGGAATTGACAATGTTCCCTTTGTAACTTCGGAGTGCCACCCTCAATTTCTACTTCACACACTTTGAGACTCGAAAAGGAACTTGAATCATTCCCAACCCCTTTACCCCGTAAAGACAGGACGGGAGGAACGTTCCGACCGTACTCCTAACTTTTGTCCACAACACCCACGACCTGGTTCCACCCGACACTGACACGACATGGGAAAAGGGACTCAGGGACGGACAGGAGACACTTGAACCCCTTACTCCCGTTCAACACCTCTTCTCGGCCTCCTAATCATGGACACCGGGGTCCGACTCGAAAATGTATGGTGAAAGAGCAATAAGTGTGTTGGTCCCGACACCCTTAGGATTGGGGAAAAGTGTGAAAGTCGGGGGGAGGTTTCGAGTCTCCGAGAACTGGACGGACGTCCCGAGAAACTTCGGAGTCAGCTCTAGTCGGTCCTCGACCTCGACCTGTCGTGTCGCTGTTGGGACTGACCCCTTCTTTCTCCATCCTACCCTTTTTCTGTCACTCCCGACGTTAGTCCCTCTATGACGTGCAGTTCCCCTTTTACTTGTACACTCTGTCTCGAATCCTTTGACCAACGTTCTTCTGGCCTCAACCCCCAAGGGACCACCAGGTCACCAATCTTGAGGTACGAAGGTGACGTCCCCGTACCCAAGTTAGGGACTAACCCCTGGACTCTAAGACGTTCGGTGTCAGTCAGGTTTTTTTTTTTTTTTTTTTTAGTGTCATCTCTTCAGAACTTTGGCCTTCTTTGGTACTTCCTATTACCCCGGTTGTGTTGACTAAATGTTCACTCCCTAGACCCGACGTGTCTCCCTGCCGCCGTTGTCGTCCCGACCTTTCGTCCGAAGAACCGAGGGCCACCCAAGTAAGACCTCCCGCGGCTCCCCCTCGACGTCGACGATCCACGACCGACTCCCGGTCTCCCCTCCAGTCACCCGTCGGATCCAGAAGGTTCCCTTGTCCTTCAGAAATCCTTCCAGTTTCAAGGACTTCTCGACCCTTAATCCTGTTTGACTTAATAGAGGGTCTAAGTGAAAGTCTGAAGAGTAGAAGTCCTTCCAGTACGGAACTGGTTAAAAAGACAGTGTTTTCAACGGGAGGAACAGTCGAGTATTAGTATCGTTATCTTTTGAAACTGGTCGTGTGTGTGCCGGAACGACAAGAGGGGTAACGACCGAGACAGAGGGCGGAAGAAGCTGAGATCGACAGTCTACAGTTTCGGAATGTGTGTGCGTGTGTGTGTGAGAGTCACCAAGGGGTAACAAATGACTCAGTTTTGGTGTACGAGAACAGATAGAAAATTAAGGGTAGGGTCGGACTCGTGTCAAGTCGAGTGACCGGTGGAGAGAAAGGTGAGACGGGGGTCTCAGACAGACGAGGGAACGTCGAAGGGTCTTCCTGGATCGTAAAAGTGTGACGGGATAAAAATAGACGACCTAACGGGAAAAGGGGGAAAGGGAGGAGACGGAAATTGTAGAGTAGAAGGTCCGGGGAAAGAATCCTGAGGAGGAGAGACTCTGAGAGGAACTGGGGACGGTGGGAGGAAGGAGTCGTCTTCAGTAGTGAAAGAGGAGAGACGAGGGTGTCGTCTTTTTCGACCAATAAAGAGATGGTGTAGTAAGTAGTTTCAGACTGAATGTGAGGTGTTGTGACCGAAAGGCGAGGTTACAAAAGAATACTTTGTAAAGTGTACATGTCGTTTCGACTCGCTTAAAAGGTCAATTGAGGGTAAAGAGACTGCAGACAAAGATGACAATTGTGAAATGGTAGGAACAAACTAATATATAGACAGGTAGAAAGGTACGACGATAGGTAGATAATTAGGTAAATAAAAACTATGCAAAGTTTTCCTTAAGATCTGTAGTCATGCACGTACAGACGATTTAACGAAGTTAGTACAGACTGAGACGCTGGGGTACCGGACATCGACGGTCCGAGGAGACAGGTACCCTAAGAGGTCTGTTCTTATGACGTCACTCAACGGTACGGGAGGAGGTCCCCTAGAAGGGTTGAGTCCCTCTACAGAGAATGTAGAGGGCGTGACTGTTGGTCCAAGAAAGGATGATCGCGGTGAACCCTTCGGGTCTCCATTCATGTGAAGAACGATTCATGAAGATCTTCACATGGTAATTAGTCTCAAGTTAACAAGCCATGTTAAAAAAAAAGGATGAAACTACACTTTAAATATACGTTACTTTGTGTGTTTAGAATTCACTTGTCAACGACCTAAACCTGCGTACGTATGGTGACACGTTAGGTCGGGGAGAGTAGTATATCGTGCACCAGTAGTGAGTCGTATAAGGGAGGACGGGGAAGGGTCGTGGGGGGACGGGACGGAAGGAGGATCCGTTCGTGAGGGAACTACCAAAAAGGACGGAAAGGACAGGACCTTGAACTATATTTACTGAAGTGTATTATACATGAGAACACATTGTGCAGAAGGTGAGTCGTACAAAAGCTCTAAGTCTGTCCAATGTATTTTAGTCAACAAACAAGGAGAAATAACGACTCATCAAAAGATAACATACCTACATGATATTAAAAACAAACAGACGAGTAGACAACTACCTACGGACCCGACAAAGGTCAAACTCAGACAATTCTTATATAAACGACATTTGTAAGAACGTCTGTAGAAACACACTGCTACAAACAAAATTAGACCCCTCACGACACGAGACACGACACAAATAAGTGAGTCAGCACAGACTGAGAAACACTGGGGTACCTCAGATCGGGTGATCCGAGGAGACAGACATCCCTAAGAGGTCTGTTCTTAGGACCTCACCCAACGGTACGGGAAGAGGTCCCTTAGAAGGATTGGGTCCCTAACTTGGGTCCAGAGGACGTAGCGACCGCCTAAGAAATGGTAGACTCGGTGGTCCCTTCGGGTTCTTATGACCTCACCCATGGGATAGGGAAGAGGCCCCCTAGAAGGGTTGGGTCCCTAACTTGGTCCCAGAGGACGTGACGTCCGTCTAAGAAATGGTCCCTTCGGGGTTAAACCCCTCCCCTTTCCATTTATGATCCTGACCTTAATTCAAACAGAAATAAGGAGACCTAACACTCGAAAATATCTCGGCTACATAAAAGGGAGATCGACGGTCGTACCAAGGAAACATACACCATATAGGAGTCGTCTACAAACACCTTTACTTTGTGTTAAGTTCGTGTTGGATTAAAAGGATATATGATATATTGTACATGGAGAGTAAATCGTGTGGTACCCGGGTCACTCTACTCTTAACAAAGGACATTAGAAGGGTTACTGGGAGATTCCATTCTCAATCCTTGGTCTCCCCTTTTCTTCAATCCACTCGACAACTTCCAGTGTCTCGTCTACTCTCCTTCTTTGTCTTAAACTTTCTCTGTGACAAACACACTTCGGGGACGTCTCTCCTTAGAGACACGGTGAGACGAAGAGAATCGAGGGAATCGACTTCGGGAACCTCACCAACTGGGTCAAGTGGAAATAGACGGGAATCCCCGACCCGTTCTAGCCGACAGAGGAAAGGGAGACAATGTGTACTTACTGACAAAAGATCACCTTGAGGTCTAGAGTGAGTGGAACTATCTCTAGTTTTGTCCTCCCTCCCTAGATCAGCTGGTGTTTGGCGACTCACAGTTGTCCATTGACCTCCCTCTACACCCTACCTTTTGCGTGACGATACGTCAGTGGTGTCCCTTCCAACCAATCCGTTCTTAGTTGTTCCCTACTGCGTAGCCCCTCATTGAAACTTCTCTTCGTCGTAGACTCGTACAGCACTTCACAGAGAGGTTTCTGACGTACAGTCAACGTTCCCTTTTTAATCAGTCTCATACGGCCCCTTCAGTCTTACGCGAAACAGAGGTACTAGTTTTAATTGTAGTGAGCACTTCCCGTCTACCGGGACACGGAGGATCTTACTACGGGACTCCTGTACGGTATCGAGTACGTCATAAGAATACCCCTACATAACTATGTCCGGCTAGATTGGTTGCTCTTTTGTAGTCTGAGGGATTTACTCTATGTAAGATTATTTTCTTTCTTTAAAACTTCTTAAACATAAGAAGTTTTTACAATTATAGTATTTCTTTCAGGGGTACATGTGTGTGTGTGTGTTTCCGACACTTTTATAAGGTGCAATTTCCTTTACTTTCTCTGCACTGTTACTTTACACTGTAAACTAGGACCCGACCTAGGACAAGACCTCCTTCTTTTTTGTATTAAATTCTCTGTAATGACCCAGTCAACTGTTGTAACCTTATGAGTACCATCTAATCTATCTTGACTCAGTAAATTTAAATGACTTCAACTTCAGACATAATACCAATATTTTTTATGGAAGTAATCCTTGTGTGTAACTTGACAAGTCCCTATTTTTCGATACTATGTACACTAGATGTGAGTCGAGGTTTTTATAATAAACACTCCCACATACACACACACGCACGTATCGTGTATTAGATCGTTTACTCTTTTTATACCTTTTCTCCACTTCAAACCATTTCACATGTACTCTCACGATACGTGACAAAAATAGGAACGTTGAAACATACAAAATTTAATAACGGTTTCTTTTCAAAATCTTTTACGAGACGACGTTTCACGGGTCTTAGGATTAAGTCAGTCACACCTGACTTTAAGGTACTTGTACCTGTCGAGGAACGATTTATATTCAGTCAAACAGTTCGGTTTACCAACTAGGGTTCGATTCACTTCACGGTACCTCGATTCTGTTCGTAGAAAATTTTCTTAGGGAAGAAGAAACAGAGGAGAGTAGATCTTGTAGAAAGATCTCGTGTAAGAGTGGTCTTCAAACAACTTAACCGGTCTGGACGAAAGACCACAGTCTCACTACGGATCACTCGAGGTTTATGTCCCAGACTTCAGACCCAGGACGGAGGAGAGGACGACTAGACCACGAACTACAACCAGAGAATAGACACTCCACTTCCCAAACCTGGTCTCGTCTCCAACGGTTGACCGTTTGGTCCTCTGTGACCAAGTATCTCCACAAACCGGATGTGTCATAAGAAAAAAAAAAGAAAAAATTTGTTTTAAGTGTAAATCCAACCTTATTTGATATGTTTTAACTGAAAGAAGTGGTTTTTATTGTCGTTATAAAAGACATAATAAGAATCCGTTTGGTGTTTTGTGAATAAAAAACATCCAAAAGATTCAAAACGAACATTTGGTTCTACTCCGCCATTTGTGTCAGTACCTTTTTCCGGCTTCTTTTGTCTGTTTAGTCAAAAGTCATTGGTACCCGAGACTAGGAAAGAACTGGCACTTTAATTTCACAAGTTGTATATGGACGGTTTTTCGAATACTTCTATACCCGAGTATTTCCTTACATTCGTCGTTGTTGGTCTACACCTCGTTGTTGCTGTACCCGATGTGTCACAAGAGCCTTTCTGACTTCCGTCCTCCACTTCCCCTACTGTCTCCTACTCTGTCAACCTACCGTGGTGACTGAGTTACCTGTACTCATACTCGTCCGAGACCCTCAACCACTACCTGTCCCTTCGGACCCCACGACGTTAGGGACCCCAACGGTTCTCAGTCTGTGTTGACTCGTTGACTTGACTTGTGTCATAAGAATTTTCGAAATAGTCAACAACTGTGAGTTGTTGGTCCCATGACATGTATTTACAAACCGAGGTCACACTGGTGTGACCCAGGCTTAAAGGTCATTGACCGTCGTTAATCGTTAATCGGTTAACGACCTCCACCCCAGATACGGGAGGACGAGGAGTGTCGGGGATGGGATAAGAAAATATGACACCGATTGATCGAAGAGGTAAATGTTAAAGACGACCGACAAACCTGACCTTCTAGAAATTCCCGGAAAGTCAAGTGTAGAAGGGACTGGTACCGAATAGAGAAACCCCCGAAACCTACGACTTGTTCTCCAACCTACTTCACTTCTCACACCACTTCTTCGTTATTGTCTTGGTCCTACTCTCAATAGACTTCATAAAACTCTGTCTCCCGGTCTCAGATCAAGTTGGACCACTATATGGGTCACCCCGAGCTCTACCCTACACTATGAACCAGTTTCAACCCTTCTTTGATCCTCCAAAATAACTCTGTTTCCCAAGTCTTACCTTCTATCTTCTTGACCCCTTTTCAGTCCACAGACGACTCGACCGGTTCACGGACCTTGGCTTCGACACTGACACTAGTCATTGTCACTACCCCAGTGTCACCTCTCGTCAAAACTGAACATCGGTCCTTCACCTAGGACCTCTCTTTTTCCTTTCTCCTTTGTTTTGTTACTTCCACATCACCTTTCTCGTGACTCGTTCCTTAGTTTCCTACCCTAAAGAACAAGGTCTAGATGGTGAATGACTAGTACACTAACACCCGTATAATGAGGTGTAGGGACTTGGGCAAAGGAGTTGAAGCTTTATCTCTACTATTATGATCGGGACTGATAGAGTCTCAATATCTTTCGAATTGACAGTATGGTGTCTCGTTTCGTGAATCGTCGACCCCTTTGTGATAGGGTTACACTCCACCTTAAGTCCTCCATATTACATCAGAATCTTACAATCCCCATTTCCCGGTACACTTGCAGACGTTTGGAGAGTAAAGTGTATACTTCTTAAACTCCGGGTCTCCTCTTTAAAGTGTCGTTCACAATCCCGTCTCCATCCGTCTCACGAGGTAATCAAAGTCGCATCTTGATGGAAACACGAGGGAGACGACGGCGACGGTTCAGTGAAGTCAGCACAGGCTGAGACACGCTGGGGTGTCTGCCGTCGGGCGGTCCGAGGGGACAGGACCCTAAGAGGTCCATTCTTGTGACCTCACCCAACGGTAAAGGAAGAGGTTACGCACTTTCACTTTTCACTTTCATGCCAGCGAGTCAGCACAGGGTGAGAGATGCTGGGGTACCTGATGTCGAATGGTTCTCTCTCGATCGTTCCCCCGAAACCCAAGTTCCCTATGGGGTTTTACTACACAAAGTAGGATACATGAGTTTTCACTGTCCGGACCTGAAGGGACCACCATGTCACCCATTCTTAGGATCCCTACCCTTTACAGAACGGGTTCCGGTATACCGAACAAGGACCGTCTCGACCTTGACATCACCCCAAAGAGTTAAACTTCGGGTCAAGAAAATGAGACACATGATAAACCCTAACGTAAAGTGACGTTTACCGTCTCTGGTTACCACCGAATGTGGTCACCTATAAACAACGATTACTACCGAAATTCTCTATCCCCAATGAAAAGAGTAAAAGATTCTTCAGACCTCCACCTTTCAGTTTCTAATTGCATCGACGACCTTCTACAATTCCTGGATCAGAGGAGAATAGAAGAAAAAAACCAAAGAGAAAAATAGAAAAAAAAAAAGGAAAGGAGAATAGAAGAATAAAAGTGGGAGTCGGGTACCGAAAACAGGAATAAAAGAACTCTACCGACGAAAAGGACATCCGTAACACAGGTATAAGACCTGTCCATCTTCTTTACTTCGACTTAAACAGAAAAGTATTTCCGAATGGACTTCCGAGGTATAGTATATATTTATATATATATATATTATAAAGATATTTTATGGGATACGATACATAATTGTACAACATAATATAAATTGTCGTTCAGGGAATGTATGTTTGGAAGTTCAACACTTGAAAGTTTCTAAGCTTACAAGTAAGTGTGTGCATTCAATCAAGGACACAGACCGCATGTAAAAGGGTACACACGTGGGAGACGTTCACCAACACGAAAACACCCGAAATGACAAGTCATGACCCATCTCATGTCATCATGTCAGTGAAATAAAGTTCGGGTCCTACAGAGCTTCGTTCGTATTTTCGTCATCACCACATCGTCAATGATGACATAGAAAGTTCCATGACATGACACTCCAATGTTTACAAAAGAAAAATACATAATAAACACACTTTTCGTAATCTTTGACTAATGTCATGTCAAACCGATATATATACCGACTGACACACTCGACTCATGAATCTGATTGAAACAACCTGAATACTTGTTTAACCTGAATCCTTGAGTAAAAGTTTTGTCTTGAGTACGGATACATTCCCTGAATGACATATTTAATTATTCATATACACATACATGTACATATCATATATATGTATATACATCCGTATACACATTATATATATAGTCAAGTCAAGTCAGAGAGTCAACACAACCTGAGAAACGATGGGCTGCCTGACGTCGTACGGTCCGAAGGGACAGGTAGTGGTCGATCGAGGGTCTCGACCGAGTTTTAGTAGAAGTAGCTCAACCACTAGGGTAGGTTGGTAGAAAAGGAGACAACAGGGGAAGAGGAGGGCGGAAGTTAGAAAGGGTGGTAGTCCCAGAAAAGATTACTCAGTCAAGATCATAACCTCGAAGTCAAAATAGTAGTCAGAAAGGTTACTTATAAGTCCTGACCAAAGGACTTACACCCAACATCTAGGAAGTCGTCCCCCTCACTGGGTATGAGGGGTATAACCTTTGAGCCTCAGAATTGATGACCTGGTAGTCCCTTCAGAAAGAAAGTAGAAATTTTACACCCCATACGCCCAAGTTAGGGACCAGTTCCTTGATTCTAGGATGTTGGGTGTACGACACACATCACCGTTTTAAAAAAAAATGGAAAAGATTTTTCCCAAACCCGATTTAGTGGGGTTTTCTGGGAAGGTCCAGGATAAGATAATGAGATACAATAAACTTAAACTTAGGTTCATTTACGTGACCAGTATCGTTTGTGGGAGAAGGTTGTTGTGTTCTCTTCTAAGATGTGTGCCTGTGGTGGTCTACCAGTTGTGGTTTTAGTCTAACTAATATAAGAAACGTCGGTTTCTACCTCTTCGAGATATGTCAGTTGTTTTTGTTCTGGTCCTCGACTGACACCGAGTTTAGTACTTGAGGAATAATGGTTTAAGTCTGAGTTTAACTTCTTTCATCCCTTTTGGTGATCTGGTAAGTCCATACTGGATATAGTTTAGGGAATACTAATATGTCACCTTCACTCTTTATCTAAATTCCCGGATCTAGACTATCTATCTCACGGACTACTTGATATCTTACTCCAAGCACTGTAACATGTCCTCTGTCCCTAGTTCTGGTAGGGGCACCTTTTCTTTACGTTTTTTCGTTTTACCGATAGACTCCTCCGGAATGTTTATCGACACTTTTCTTCTCTTCGTTTTTCGTTTCCTCTTTTCCTTTCTATATTCGTAGACTTACGTCTCAAGGTTTCTTATCGTTCTTCTCTATTCTTTTGGAAGGAGTCACTAGTTACGTTTCTTTATCTCCTTTTGTTTTCTTACCCTTTCTGATCTCTAGAGAAGTTCTTTTAATCTCTAGGGATCCCTTGTAAAGTACGTTTCTACCAGAGGTATTTCCTGTCTTTACCATACCTGGATTGTCTTCGTCTTCTATAATTCTTCTCCACCGCTCTTATGTGTCTTCTTGACATGTTTTTTCTAGAAGCACTGGTTCTATTAGTACTACCACACTAGTGAGTGGATCTCGGTCTGTAGGACCTTACACTTCAGTTCGCCCGGAATCTTTCGTAGTGATGCTTGCTTCGTTCACCTCCACTACTTTAAGGTCAACTCGATAAAGTTTAGGACTTTCTACTACGACACTTTCACGACGTGAGTTATACGGTCGTTTACACCTTCTGAGTCGTCACCGGTGTCCTGACCTTTTCCAGTCAAAAGTAAGGTTAGGGTTTCTTTCCGTTACGGTTTCTTACGAGTTTGATGGCGTGTTAACGTGAGTAGAGTGTACGATCATTTCATGACGAGTTTTAAGACGTTCGGTCCGAAATCGTTATGTACTTGGCACTTGAGGGACTACAAGTTCGACCAAAATCTTTTCCGTCTCCTTGGTCTCTAGTTTAACGGTTGTAGGTGACCTAGTAGTTTTTACATTCTCAAGGTCTTTTTGTAGCTAAAGACGAAATAACTGATACGGTTTCGGAAACTGACACACCTAGTGTTATTTGACACCTTTTAAGACTTTCTCTACCCTTATGGTCTGGTGCACTGGACGGAGAACTCTTTAGACATACGTCCAGTCCTTCGTTGTCAATCTTGACCTGTACCTTGTTGTCTGACCAAGGTTTATCCTTTTCCTCATACAGTTCCGACATATAACAGTGGGACGAATAAATTAAAGATACGTCTCATGTAGTACTCTTTGCGACCCGACCTTCTTCGTGTTCGACCTTAGTTCTAACGGCCCTCTTTATAGTTATTGGAGGCTATCCGTCTACTGTGGTGGGAATACCGTCTTTCACTTCTCCTTGATTTTTCGGAGAACTACTTTCACTGTCTCCTCTCACTTTTTCAACTGAATCTCGAGTTGTAAGTCTTTTACTTCTAGTACCGTAGGCCAGGGTAGTGAAGTACCGTTTATCTACCTCTTTGTCATCTTTGTCACAGTCTGAAATAAAAAAACCCGAGGTTTTAGTGACGTCTACCACTGACGTCGGTACTTTAATTTTCTGCGAATGAGGAACCTTCTTTTCAATACTGGTTGGATCTATCGTATAAGTTTTCGTCTCTGTAATGAAACGACTGATTCCAGACAGATCAGTTCCGACACCAAAAAGGTCACCAGTACATACCTACACTCACAACCTGAGACTTCTCCGACTCGCGGCTTCTTAACTACGAAAACACAACAACCTCTTCTGAGAACTCTCAGGGAACCTGACGTTCCTCTAGGTTGGTCAGGTAAGACTTTCTCTAGTCAGGACTCACAAGAAACCTTCCTTACTACGATTTCGACTTCGAGGTCATGAAACCGGTGGAGTACGTTTCTCAACTGAGTGACCTTTTCTGAGACTACGACCCTGCCTAACCCCCGTCCTCCTCTTCCCCTACTTGTTCCTACTCTACCGACCTACCGTAGTGCTTGAACTACCTACTCTCAGACTCACTTGAGACCCTCTACCACTACCTGTCCCTCCGGATCGCACGACGCTAAGTACCCCAGAGTTTCTCAGCCTGTGCTGACTCGCTGACTTGAGTTGATTTGACTCTCGGAGTTCCTATATAGGAATCTGTGAACTGCAATACATGACCTACAAACGATTCTAGGGGAGGTTGAGACTCTGCGACCCCTAGATACACTACACACACACACACACACACACACACGACGTGACACACTGAACTCACAAGAATCAAAGGACTGGTCTCTAGGTAGGACTCGTGGGTCGTCACCTTGGCGTCGCAGGATTAGTGACCTAACTGTCCCTAATGACCACTAGACACAAAGGTAGGAACCATGGGACTTTGACTTCCCTTACAAGAAAGGGTAACGTCCACCTGTTTGTCGTTCATGGAGTTCTTTCTTAGTCCCGTCTAGGTACAAATATGTTTATTCAATGGTGTATACACCAAGTCAAGTCAGGTGAGTCAGCACAGGTTGAGAAACGTTGGGGTACCTGACGTCGTGCGGTCCGGAGGGACAGGTAATAGTTGAGAGTCTCAAATGAGTTTGAGTACAGGTAACTCAGTCACTACGGTAGGTTGGTAGAGTAGGAGACAGTAGGGGAAGAGGAGGGTGCAAGTTAGAAAGGGTCGTAGTCCCAGAAAAGTTTACTTAGTCAAGAAGCGTAGTCCACCGGTTTCATAACCTCAAAGTCGAAGTCGTAGTCACGAAGGTCACTTGTAAGTCCTGACTCAAGGAAATCCTACCTGACCAACCTAGAGGAACGTCAGGTTCCCCGAGAGTTCTCAGAAGAAATCGTGGTGTCAAGTTTTCGTAGTTAAGAAACCGCGAGTCGAAAGAAATATCAGGTTGAGAGTATGGGTATGTACTGATGACCTTTTTAGTATCGGAACTGATCTGTCTTGAAACAACCGTTTTATTACAAAGACGAAAAAGTATACGACAGATCCAACCAGTATTGAAAAGAAGGTTCCTCGTTTACAGGAAATTAAAGTACCGGCGTCAGTGGTAGACGTCACTAAAAACCTCGGGTTTTTCTATTTCAGACTGTGACAAAGGTGACAAAGGGGTAGATAAACGGTACTTAACTACCCTGGTCTACGGTACTAGACAAAGGATTACAACTCAAAATTAGGTTGAGAAAAGTGAGAGGAGAAAGTGAAAGTAGTTCTCCAAGAAATCAAGTATACACCATTCAGGACAATTATCCATATATTCTTCGCGTCCTCACCCATATACTTAACCTCCCCCGTCCGTCTTCCAGTAGTTCGAACCGTCCCCTGAACCTTCATCGACACCGTCATATATCGCTTCTGTTGTCCCTTGTCGTAGGTACGACTACCTCTACAAAGACTCTGTCTTCCTCATAGACCATCCGGACTCTTCCTCTTCCTTCCCCTATTGACTTTAACCACAGATCGAACCTTATGTGTCTTGCACTACTGAGATAATAGAATACCTCACCTCGTAAGATTGTGAAGACTTAGAAGAATCGGTAAATTACAGATTCCTCGAGTTTCGGGTTTCGGTTAAGATCAGGACTTCGGACCCTGTGTAGATCCCCGACTAATAAGGTCCGTCACCCTTCTTCCTTGTTTCATTGAAAAATTCGAGGGCGGACACACCAAGGGATGTTGTCGATTCAAGAACGAATCTGGACGTCACCCGATACCACATTTCATTACGATTAAAGTGGTCTGTCCTTTAGATAGAATAAGTAAAAGCATGTCCACGAGCAGTGACACACCGGGAAGGACTATACGGTCATGAGTCAGTTGTAGACAACCTACTCACTTAAGTCCGAACCGTTACCATCAAGATGAAACCTCAGACCCATTCCACTCTCTCCCCCTTTCGGGACACAAACCCGATTCTGTGGACTGAATAATTAACCACACACTACATCCGGTCAATAAAGTCAATCGACACTAACAGGATTTCAGGGAAGGTCACGAGGTCTAAGTATCACGATAGGGAAAGAGTGAATAGAAAATAAATTAAAATAATTCATATCAACTATACGTTATAAAATTAAAAGTTCATATATTGTATCACTCAATTGTAAATTCATGTAATGTTTTACTAGTGGTGTTATTCTGATTATTGGTAGTTTTAATAAAGTCACAAATCATTAATAATTGATATAGGGAATACAACATATAATGTAAGGACTCTGAATCAACATTGACCTTCAAGTATGGAGAATTAGGAAAAGTGGATAAAGCGGGTTGAGGGGTGGGAGGAGGAAGAGATCGTCAGTAGTCAAGACACATAGATACTTGAGCAAAGACAAAAACGAAACAAAGCAAAAAAATTTAGGATATCTATTAAATTTAGTATACCATAAGTAGAAAGAGACAGAACTAAGTAAATTATATTATGGGAGACCCAGACAAGGACAACGACGTTTACTGTTTTAAAGTAAAAAAGGTTACCGACTCATTATAAGATAACATATTTATATGGTACGGAAAAAGTAGGTAAGTAGATGACTATACGTGAACGTTATTTGTATCCCCACGGATATAGAAAAGTTGAATCACAAAAATAAAAGAAACCCATTTATGGGGGGGGGTGAATAGGAAAATGAGGGGGAGGGAAAAAAAAAAAACTGTCGGATCTTCCGTATACCCTAGAAGCAAGGGGTTGGTCCCTAGTTTGGACGTGGGGAACGTAACTTTCGTACCTTAGAATTGGTGACCTGACGGTCCCTTCGGGGGTAGGAAAATTAGGGAAGTATATACAGATCCGAGAATTCGGAGGAACTGTCAGTAATACTATAATTAACATTTGAGACATTCACGAACAACAATCCGTGGTTGTATTCGTGAAACGTATATAATTGTGTAAACTAGGTGTTTTGTGATTATTCCATCCGTGGTAATAATACGTAAAATATCAACTCCTTTGACTCCATGTCTCTCTAATATATAGAAGGTGTTCGAGTGTTCGAACATTCATCGTCACGAGTCCCTCAGGTCCAGTCTCAGGTCAAAATTGATGGATTCATACGATAGAGGTCCAGTAGAATGGTCATTAATACTCTCCGACCACTACATAAGAGAGTAAAAAATATTTATTCCGTTGACTGTGAATTGACGAAATGACAATGTGTAGATCTTTCATAGTCCCGATCTGGAGACCGAAAGTTGGATCAGTCACAAGAAAGACCATTGGTCGGACGAGATCTTCAACTCATATACCTGGGATCACGGACCAACGCCTCTTCCGTTACCGTTAGGTGAGGTCACGAGAACGGACCCTTTAGGGTACCTGCTTCCTCGGACCATCCAACATCAGGTACCCCAGCGATTCTCAGCCCGTGCTGACTCGCTGAAGTGAAAGTGAAAAGTGAAAGTACGTAACCTCTTCCTTTACCGTTGGGTGAGGTCACAAGAACGGACCTCTTAGGGTCCCTACCGCCTCGAACCACCCGACGGTAGAAACCCCAGCTTGTCTCAGCCTGTGCTGACTTCTCTGAATCGTCGTCACAGACCAACTGTCTCAATTTAGGGTGAGACAGTTAATGACCGAGCGACTGTGACCCAATCAAGACACAAACAATAGAGTAGACATTTTACTCTTACTCTTGTACTTATGGTTGGCATGTCTTAACACTACTAATTTACTCAATAATCCACAGCTCACGGACCTCGTATCACTCGTAAGTTATCCCACAGTCGATAGTGAAAATTCAAGACTTGCTCGTAATGGGTTTTCTTTATGTTACACTTGGTTTGTCATTAAGATAAAAAAAGGATCATCGGCGTAAAATTTTTCATCATTTTTTATTCGTTCTAATAAAATTTGGATAAAATAAACTGGTTTCTATATGGTTTGACGTTAGTTAAAAGATTGCTGGGTGTAACACTAGTTAAATTCGAATTCTTACTCGATTCGGAGCTTTAAAGCCACACATAAGATATGAAATATCGTGTAGAGTCGAACCTGGTCGGTGCAGTGAACCCTGACCACCGTCTCGTCGGGCACTCTCCGGGGGGGTCAGCGCAGGAGTAGGTCGTTGTCAAGAAGTGGCGCTGGTCGGCCGGTCGCGGGGCCGGGGCGGGGCGCGGGGAGGGTCCAATGCAGTATCTTGGGTGACCGGGACGGCCGCCCCTCTGGGCCCGAGCCGGCGCACATGACCCGGAGAGCATAGAAGGGGAAAGGGGCGTAAGTTTAAGATTTCCTTCGCTGCTGGTCGTGTGTCTCGTCGCCCTCTCCAGCCAGCCAGGAGGGCGGCAGGTCCATCGTCGTCGTCGTCGTCGTCGTCGTCCGACCGCCCTCTGCCCGCAGACTTCTGGGGAGTGCATGAAGCGGGCGGTGACGGGAGGAGGCGAGCCGGCGATGGGGCGGATCCAGCTCCGCCGCCCCGGCCGGGGATAACCAGGCGGCGCCCGGAGGCGGACGGGGGAGACGGGCGAATAACCGGTTCCGGCGGCGCGGGCGCCCTATCCGCCGCCGCCGCCGCGGGGAGGGAGCGCGGCCGGGAGTTCTCCCGCTGCTCCTTCGCCGGCGGAGGGACGCAGGGCGGGGAGCCCGAGCGAACGACCGAGGACCGAGGAGGGCCGGGAGAGGGCCGAGGGAGGCCGAGGCCGAGGCCGCGCCGCCGCCGCCGCCGCCGCCGCCCATCCACGTCGCCGTCCGCCCCGGGCTAGCCTCCTCGCCGAAGGAGTGACAGGGGCCCTGACGGGCTCGGAGGGGGCGCCAGCGGGCCCTGGGGTGGTCCGGACGGGCTTCATCCCTTCCCGCCACCGGTGGCCGGACGCCCTGCGCCCCCGCCAGCCCGCTCCCCCCGGACGCCCGCGCTAGAAGGTTCAGAACCTCCGTGCTATTCCCCCAGGCGTCCCGCCCCGCCTGGGTCTCTCAGACCTCACTGCCCCGACTCGGCGGAAAGAGTCCGCGCCCTAACCCCGACTCGGCCCACTCGCTCCCAGCCGACGTCGGACCCCGGGACCCACCCCGAGCCTCTGTGCCCTCTTGAGTTTCCAACACGACACTTCGAAAACTCCCAGTCAACTTCACCCCGCCTCCACTTGGAGTCTCTCCCACGATCCGGTCCCTCAATGCCCTCCTCCATCCCCCATCACCAGCTCTCTTGCACCGGGGTCCGACCCGAGAGGGCCGCGCGCGACGGGATCGTGTTCTAAACCCCTCATTCGTACACAGACCGACGCCCTCACGCGTACCCAGCGACATTTCGGGCGCCTACGCTCCTATCCTGGACCTCCCCTCAATCTTTGCAATGGGTCTTGCCTCTAACACTAAATCGTGTACCCGGTCCAAGAGGTGATCACACAACGAACTCGACAAGAAACCTCTTTAATGAGGAACTCGCCCCACCCCAACCTCCCCTTTCCTTCACAATCCCAAAAACGAAAGTAGGACCTTACCCATTTCACTTACGTAAACCACGAAACCCCTCCTCTGTCCTAATGCAAATCGGAACACAAAATCCTGGGTCTGGGTCTCACTTTGCACGAAGAGTCCTATCACAATGGGTCGAAAGAGGGCCCTTGGGGGAGAAGAGGGGAGGGAGGAGCCAGGTCAATGTCATAACGAGGGGTCCCGGAGAGCTAAGGAAAAGGGACCGAGGGATCCTAACGACACAAAGAACGAGACACACACAGGGCGGGTAAAGGGACGACGACGTGAAAACCGTTGACGGAGACGAGAAAGGGTCCCTACCAACACCGTAACGTAGTCCCCTATAAACACGAACATTAAACGAGTGAGTCGGGTCCTTCTCCCTCTTATCATACGACGTCTCTACCCCCGACCCCCTCCCCCTCCACCACGACCCGTCTGTCTCTTTACCCACACCACTCCCTTATGTCGACGAGATCCGGATATCCCATTGTGACGGGTCAGTAGTCGAGTTTCTCTAAGTTTCTCGCCGTCGTCGTCGATAAAAATATTTAGTCAGGACTTAGGTTCGACTCGTGTACCTAAATCTCACTTGTCAACAGTACGAGATTGATAATGCCCAACCCACAAACCAGCTGTTGTGATCTCAACGATTCGTTCTCTGAGGACATGTCACGTCCCCCATGAAATGAACGTTACAAAATTGAAACGAAAAAAGTCGAGAGAACATGTCGTGCAGAGAGAAGACCTCCACAGAAAATTTAACAACACCAAACTGCCAGGTATGACGACGAAAAATTTACTTTACAAAAATGGAGTCAATATACGAACGAAAGTTTATACCGAATTCATCTTATTTCGATAGTGAAGAACTCATGGACGACAGACGGTCCGTGATCAACATCCACAAATAAAGATCCACTCCTTTAACTCTGACTACCTTTAGTCTCCAGTGTGTCTAATTCACCGTAGGTGTGGTCCCAGGAAGACTGAGGGTGTGTCATCAAGTCTTTGACATCCAAGTGTGTCCCCACTAAGTTTGTGAACTCTTAAATAAGTACGTTTCATTCTTACTATTAGGTCTATAGTTAAATAAATGCAGGTTTCAAAATTCACGGTATACTTGTTGACCGTAATTAATGGATGTCCGGGTCCTGTGGAGGAAACAAAGACCCGTCCGTTTAGTCATTATTCTCACGTCAACTAATATCTTAACTTTGATTCTCGTGACCTACAAGAATCCCTTACAAAATTAGTTCAATGTCTTCGGATCACCCAGTCGGAAGAAAGACGTAACACGATTGAGTGTATAAATGAGTGTATAAATGCAACCTGTCACGACCCCCCTCCTCTAAGATTGTGTAAAGGAGTGACAGAGTCAAAAAAAAAAAACAGTATCTATTAAAATAAATAAATAACAACCCGTCCCTGAAAAAGATCGAAACCGCTCTCCCCGACGAGGCATCAACGTCACGCACTTGAAGAGCAACTCAACCGAAGAGAACCACGGACTGTGACAGAGATCCATGACCCCCAAAGTCGTTAACACCATGGGTCCGAGATCTCGTGTCGGAATTATCTACACCACGCGTCCGAATCAACGAGGCACCGTACACCCTATAAGGACCTAGTCCCTAGTTCCTAGATTGGACATACAGGAGGTAACTGTCCACCTAAGGAATGGTGACTCGGTGGTTCCTTCGGAGAAGTCAAAAAATTCCACAGAGACGTATATAAACAGTAGGGTCGTATATAAATGAACTCAATTTTAGGGGTTTAAATATTTATACGAATATAATGTATAAATTTTTCGGTAAAAGGTAACAAACCACTGTCACTTCCTTTGTGGACCTAAAAGAATCCAAATGCACCGAACTGAAATAAAAAGATCTCCCATATTTTTACAAGCACATGATTAACCGAAAGTTCCCTCTCTCACTGTTCAAACAGTTTGCAATAGTCTCACCGAACTCTTGTCCCTTTCTACGAACGTCAAAATTAAAACCCACATCTCACCCCCACCCACCCCTACTCGTAAGGAAACACACCAAACTTGGAGGGTGGATGTGGTTCTATCCACCGAATCAAAATTTCTACACCAAGGATAACTAGAATCCCAGAACAAGAAAAGAAGGGACTAGAACAGAGACTTGAAGCACTAGGTAGGAAACCGACACATTTGAAAACGACAAATGTGAAGTTTGAAAACCGTAGTGATAAGAGGAAAAGGACAAATAAAATTTCATAATTAGTAGTGAACAACTATACATCCAAAATAAAAAGGAATCTTTCGTCCCTGTAGACTTTCCTTGTAAAACTTCAACAGAACTATATCAAGTATACCAAACGAGTTAAACTTTTCCTTTGGCTCATCCATAGTGACTAAAGAAACAGGAAGATTTACCGTAAGAATCTTGGTCTGACACACACACGCGAGTCAGTCAGTCAGAACAGGTCGAAAAAGGCTGAAGTACCAGATAGTGGTTCGAAGACGTGACCGTCCGTCAAAGAAATGGTGACACGGTAGACCCTTCGGGGGATCTTGGTCGAGTGACACTGTCGGAATAACGAACTTCACTCACACAACTCCTGTTAATCCCAGTTCTTTCCCCTAGTTCGTTTATATATAACATGGGTGATGGAAGTCAAAGAACCAAAGGAGAACGGAAATTGTGAACTGTGAAAACTTCTCATCACTAGTAAACATCTCACAAGGACTTAAACTCAAAAGACAAAAAACAATAAAACAAAACAAAACAAAAGAAAACTAATCAGACTCTAATTCGTAAAATCACTTCTTATAGTCCCTCTATCATACCGGAAGGACAGTGTGTGAAACATAGTCTACTATAGACTATAGTAGTACCGAATAACGACTATAATTGAAATCATTGAACTAAAATCACTGAACCGACGGACCAAAAAATATTTCGCTGAGAAAAAGGCAAAGGAATGAAGTAAACAATCTTCGATCTTTACTCAGTGGCTCAGTTCGGGTGTGAGGTCCCGTTCCCTTAAATTCGAGGTGGAGGACTCATAGTTTCTTAAACACTCGTATACAATTTTGGTGGGTGTCATTAATCATTTATAGGGACTCTCCGATATGTTTCTAGACTAAAAAAAGAATTTCAAAGTAGGAGATTACAGTCACTTTGAACGGGTGTCGTCGTTAATGACACGGAAAGATGGTCACTAAAAGACAAAGAGAGTAAGGAGGATGTAAATAACAAACCTTAAGAAGACATTCTTTCTAAACACAAAAAAGGAGGGTAAATGAATTAAATTAGTAAATCACACCTAATTACTTATAAAAAGGGGGAGACCCAACATAAAGTAACATATTTAAGAAGATCGAAACTGGTAAACCGTGGATACAAGAAAACTGTGCAGGGAGAGGATGGGACAGGGGGGGGGGAAAAAAAAAAAAAACTCGTGTAAAAACGAAAGACTATAGTGTCTACGGGGTCAGACTAGAACATAAAAGAGACGGAGTCAGGATCTTAGTTGGTAAAGAGGACCAAAGAATATAACCTCTTTTTATAAATCTTTGGTTCTAGACCAAAGATTTACTTGACCCACAAGTAAATGAGTAACGATGACCCTATAATGACGAAGAACTGTGAGAATCCCTTGTCTCAATCCTTTATATAAATACATATGACTGGGTCCATATCTGTAGACTAAAAACACAAAAAAAAACCGGTGGGGAGTACCTCATAATCAAGGGACTTGGACACGGAAGTTGTCACTTTCCTGTCTCAGGATTCGTGACCTGGTGGTCCCTTAAGGGATGTGTATGGACAAAGACATAGCTAGACATATATTTATATTTGTACCTAAGTACGACCAAAGAGACTGAGATTAGGTCGTAGTGTCTCAAGTAACATCGTAAGGGGAGGAACGAATAAACATTAAAGAAAGAAACTGTCACTCTATGAACCAAGAATAATAAATATTATCTAAATCAATGATCAAGTTGGGATTATATATTTCATCATTTCATTTCATTTTATGTCCCAAAAGAAAGTCATAAAGAAAAAAATTTTAAATTGAAAATTGTCCTTATATCAACTAAATGTTATAACACAATCAAAGTCCACCTTTCATGTCAAAATTGACAGTGGACTCCATTTAAGGTTTCGTAGAACGTCAATTGGCTAAATTTAATATAAAGATATTATAACCATAAAATTTAATGAAAAAAAGTCAAGGTCACCTCTCTACTTTAGTAAACGGGGACCGGTTTGTCCCTTACTCACTGAAATCGACTTTATCCACTGGATAAGAGTGAGGGTTCCTATTCAAATTAGGGTTCGTTTTGTTAGAGAAGTATCGTCCATAGAACTGATGGAAACAGGGAAGAACCACCCTAACAAGGAAATTAATTGTTTCAAGGACCCAAAATAAAAATAAAAAAAAGGACCCAAAATATAAATTTAAAATTTGAAACCCTCACAACTCTCGTTCTTGTCAATGAAATGACCTGAAGAAAGATGAACGTCTTAGTATCTGAACCTTCTCTAGAATCTCTATCAGATTACGTCGAAAGGTGTGTCATGTCCACTTAGGAGGTCGGGAAAGATAAGTATTCATGAGGGGATCTATCCCTAAAGTGTCGACCACCGATAGTTAAGGTCCAAACGTTTAAACAGTAAAATCCTTCTGAAGGAACTAGTACTAGACTCTCCACGGAGGGGTATCGAAAATAAATGACCAAGATGAAAACGACAGATGTTAATAGGGGACATCTAGGTCACAGGTGAAATGTCGATAAGTCACTGTCAATAAAACAGGATGAATTTAAACAAGAAAAGGTCGGATTCGTCAAAAAAGGAAGATCGGTGCAGAAGACTTTACACGATAGATTTGAAAAATGGTAGAACCCGTAATAGGAACCTGCACGACGTCAAACAGTGTATACAAGACAGGAGTTCTCGAAGGGACCACCCAGTCTACCAAGTTAAGACCCTCTGGGTCAAAGATAGGGACCCACCCCTTCTAGGAGACTTCTTCCCTTACCGTTGAGTAAGGGGTAAGAAGGGACCTCTTGAGATACCTGTCTCCTCGGAACACGTGATCTCAAGGACCCCAGCGGCTCAGGGCTGTGTTGATTCGGTGATTGTTGTGTGTGTCTATGATGACATAATCCGGAACCTCCATTTCACTAATTCCTCAATTTTTACTAGGGACGGGAATCCCTCGAATCAAAGGTATACACGACGAAGTCTTATTTAATCCAAGAAAAAAGAAGGTTATAGGTGAAAAAAAGTCACATTCAAATATGAACAGACCATCATTCACGTAGAGATCCAGAAAAAAAGAGATCTCGACGACAATTGGTCAGAAACAGGAACCAACCAAAGAACTTTGATACATATCTTGAAGAAATGTGAGGATATTCACTTCAGCGAGTCAGCACAGGTTGAGAAACGCTGGAGTCCCTGACATTGGATGGTGTAAGGAGACAGGTACCCTAAAGGGTCAGTCCTCATGACCTCACCCCACGGTAAAGGAAGAGGTCTCCTAGAAGGGCTGGGTCCCTAGTTTGGGCCCAGAGGGTGTAACATCCGTCTGTGAAATGGTAGACTGGGTGGTCATGTGAGTATAGGAAAGACATTAAGGACATAAGAGAGGTAACAAGGTATCCCCTGGAAAACTTAGGACTAAGGTAAGAGAAACGAAATAAATAGGAAAGATATAGACATTGAAACTATACAAGAAAGAAATAAAAATAAACTTATCTAATTATAAGTCGATCTCTTAAAGTTCTAGTCCAGGACTTCACTTCATAAAGGTTTTCTCTAGAACAAAGAATAAAAGACGATATCAAACACACGTTTTAACATTAATTTTATAAAATGTAGAATGATGAGATTTCCGTGTCGATCAAAGGAAGTTTGCCATCAATTACTAATGACTAACTTCAATCAAATATTCCAAAAAAAATAATACTGTTTCATATCTAAGACTGAATATTTACTGAGTGTATATTTTGTCAATGTCGGAGAGAGAGTAGGAAGTGGGGTGGGGGTGGGGTGTATCCAACTCTGACAGTACTTTTTTGAATTTTTCGAAAATGTCTTCTAATATGATATAAGAATTTTTCCTTTTTTTCTCCTTTTTAAATCCCCTCTAACCCCTATCCACTACTCATCTCTCTGGGAATTCTTTTTCAAACGAAGTAATTTCAACAACAATAATTTAACAGACTTTAAGAGTCTATAGTAAAACGACAGACAGACTTTAAGATGCTATAGAAAAAAAAAAACGACAATTTGACAGACTTCAAGACTCTATAAATCTAATATTGGGTAAAAGAGAAAATCCTTATCTTTGTGTGTCCTTCTAAGATCTGTCGAGAGCTAACAAAAGAATGTCCATCTTGTATAACCTCTTTACACATAAGTCTAGGAAGTAGGTAAAATTTAATCCAATAAACAAAAATTAAGTACTTGAAATTCTCAAGAAATATATAAGATCTATGTTTAGGAAACAGTCTATATAAACAATATCATACCGTCATAATCGTGACTTGGTCCACAGTTTTCTATTCTCAAATCCAGGGTTGAGATAGTGTTTTCTCAAGACTTCAGACCCCGTTGAGTCACTTGGAAAAATAAATGTCTTAGTCCCACGACTAGTATGGATAGAGTGTCCCAACAACACTCTTAATTCTCTATTCACTTACCCCTTCCGAGGGAAATTTTACGATCACTCTATGACGGATCACCAGGTTCATTTTGATATTAGAACCACCTACACCTTAACCACCACAAAGCCACAAAAGTCACCCTAAACGCAACGGAGATTTTCGAAGTAAAATGGTATATATACCATTTAACCGACACTTTGCTACTTTAGTATCTGAGTAATTTCATGAAACTCCGGGCCTTATTAACAGAAGAAACTCCAGTGTATGGTGTTTCGACTCAGTCCTGAACTTGAAATTAAAGATCGTAAGAAAAATGATACAAGTCGAATTATCGTGTCGAGGAAGACTTAGAAGAAACGTGTATCGTAACACTATTCACGACCCCCACTAAACCCACACACACCACACAAACACACATCTATGTACGAAAATAAAAAACTCGCCCATTGTGACTTTCACCTAACCGACCAAACCTTCCATCCACATATAAATTGAAAATTTCTTTAACGGGACGTTTATCGAAGGAGTAATGGAAGAAAGATCTAAGGTATATATACACAAGTCAAGTCAAGTCAACGAGTCAGTACAGGTTGAGAAACGTTGCGATACCTGACGGCGTGTGGTCCGGAGGGACAGGTAGTGGTTGAGGGTCTCAAATGGGTTTGAGCAGGTAACTCAGTCACTACGGTAGGTTGGTAGAGTAGGAGACAGCAGGGCAAGAGGGTGGAAGTTAGAGGGTCGCAGTCCCAGAAATGTTTACTCTGTCGAGAAACGTAGTCCACCGGTTTCATAACCTCAAAGTCGAAGTTGTAGTCAGGAAGGTTACTTGTGAGTCCTGACTAGAGGAAATCCTACCTGACCAACCTAGAGGAACGTCAGGTTCCCTGAGAGTTCTCAGAAGAGGTCGTGGTATCAAGTTTTCGTAGTTAAGAAACCACGAGTCGAAAGAAATATCAGGTTGCGAGTGTAGGTATGTACTGATGACCTTTTTGGTATCGGAACTGATCTACCTTGAAACAACCGTTTCGTCACAGAGACAAAGAATTATACGCCAGATCCAACCAGTATTGAAAAGAAGGTTCCTCATTCGCAGAAAATTAAAGTACCGACGTCAGTGGTAGACCTCACTAAAACCTCGGGTTCTTTCGTTTCAGTCAGTGACAAAGGTGACAAAGGGGTAGATCAACGGTACTTCACTACCCTGACCTACGGTACTAGAATGAAAAGACTTACAACTCGAAATTCGGTTGAAAAAGTGAGAGGAAAGTGAAAGTAGTTCTCCGTAAAATCAAGGAGAAGTGAAAGACGGTCTTCCCACCACAGTAGACGTATAGACTCCAATAACTATAAAGAGGGCCGTTAGAACTAAGGTCGAACCGAAGAAGGTCGGGTCACAAAGAGTACTACATGAGACGTATATTCAATTTATTCGTCCCACTGTCATATGTCGGAACTGCATGAGGAAGAGGATAAACCTTGGTCAGACAACAAGGTACAGGTCAAGATTGACAACGAAGGACTGGACGTATGTCCAAAGAGTTCTCCGTCCAGTCCACCAGACCATAAGGATGGAGAACTTCTTAAAAGGTGTCAAACAACACCAGGTGTGTCAGTTTCCGAAACCGTATCAGTTATTTCGTCTTTAACTACAACGAAAGTTCCTTGAGAGAACGAAAAAACTACTAGGTCACCTACAACCGTTAAACTAGAGACCAAGGAGACGGAAAAGATTTTGGTCGAACTTGTAGACCTTCAAGTACCAAGTGTATAACGACTTCGGACCGAACCTCTTGCAACTCGTAATGATATGATCACACACTCTACTCACGACAACACTTCATCAAACTCGTAAGAAACCGTAACGGAAAGAAACCCTAACCTTACTTTTGACTGGAAAAGGTCAAGACACCGGTGACGACTCAAAAGGTTTAAACGACCGTATAACTCACGTCGTGAAAGTGTCGTAGTAGAAAGTCCTAAACTTTATCGAGTTGACCTTAAGGTACTGGAGGCAATCGAAACAAGCATCACTACGAAAGATTCCGGGTGAACTGAAGTGTAAGGACCTACAGACCGAGATCCACTCACTAGTGTGGTAGTACTAATAGACCCAGCACTTCTAGAAAAAACATGTCAAGAAGACACATAAGAGTGGTGGAGAAGAATTATAGAAGACGAAGACAATCCAGGGATGGTAAAAACAGGAAAGAACTCGGGGAGAAACGGACTTTACAAGGGAACCCTAGAGACTAAAAGAACTTCTCTAGAGATCGGAAAGGGTAAGATAACAAAAGGAGATAAAGAAACGTGACTAGTGGTTCCTTCCGAAAGAATACAGAGGAGCGATAAGAAACCTTGAGACGTAAGTAGACGCATATAGAAAGGAAAAGAGGAAACGGAAATCGAAGAGAAGAAAAGAGCCGATAAACATTCCGGAGGAGTCTGTCGGTAAAACGAAAAAACGTAAAGAAAAAGAACTTCTATCAGAACTAGGGACATAGGACATGTTACAGTGTTTGGAGGCAGACATCAAGTAGTCCGTGAGACAGTCTAGATCAGGGAATTTAGATAAAGAGTGAAGGTGACATATTAGTATTCCCTAAACTAAATCCAGTATGGACTTACCAGATCACCAAAAGGGATGAAAGAAGTTAAATTCAGACTTAAACCGTTATTCCTCAAGTACTGGACTCGGTGTCAGTCGAGGGTCAGAACGAAAACGACTGACATATCTCGAAGAGGTAGAAACCGACGTTTCTTATATTAGTCAGACTAAAGTCACAACTGGTAGACCACTACAGGTACATATTTCAGAAAAGAACACAACAACCTTTTCCCACAAACGATACTGGTGATCTGGTAAGTCCATACTGGATTTAGTTTGGGGAATACTAATATGTCACCTTCACTCACTCTATCTAAATTTCCTGATTTAGACTATCTCATGGACTACTTGAAACCTGCCTCCAAACACTGTAACATGTCCTATGTCACGCAAGAGAACCATTTTGAGATAATCGGAAACAAGACGAAGTAAGGCATGCGGTTCCGGTTTAAACGGACAATGGGGTCCACAAAGAACTGAAAGATAAAAACGTAAGGTCAAGGGATATTACTTTGCCTGTAGAAAAAACCCACAATCAAGATTTTCCAGAGCATCCAGAAGTATCTTGGCAAGTCGAAGAAGTCGCAATGACCAACCCCATATCTGAACCTAATGACACTATAACTTACCAAAGGAACCTTTACTTGTCTCTAGTAAGACAGCAAAAATTCTAACGTAGGTTCATGACGTAAAACCTGAGAGAACAACTGGTACTACCGATGAGGTAAAAAAGATTCCCTAAGGACGGGTGTCATCATCTATATTACCAGTAGACTCAATTTAAGTGGGTAAGGTCAGGTAAAATCAAACGACTAAGGATCTTACAGTTGCAAATGAGAACGGTAGAGGACAAACTGGTGAAGGTTAAACGGAACTAAGTACCTGGATTGTAAGGTCCAAGGATACGTTATAACGAGAAATGTCGTAACCTGAAATGAAGGTAGTGGTCAGTGTAGGTGTTGGCCCATAACAAAAAGAAACCGAGGTAGGGAAGTAAGAAAGACCTCAATAAAGAGGTGACTAGAGATCATCGTATAACCCGTGGATGGCTGGACCCCTCAAGAAGAAAGTCATAGAATAGCAAAACGGAAAAGTATGACAAGTACCCCAAGAGTTCCGTTCTTATGACTTCACCAAACGGTAAAGGAAGAGATCACCTGTTGTAAAACAGTCTGAAAAGGTGGTTCTGGGCAGGCAGAACCCACCGAGGTGTGTCGTACCGAATCAAAGTAACTCAATCTGTTCCGACACCAGGATCACACTAATCTAACAGATCAAAAGACACTAATACCAAAGTCACACAGACGGGAGACTACGGGAGAGCGTAGTGGATGGCAGAATGAACTAAAAGAGAATGGAACCTACACCCCATAGAGAAGAGTCGACGATGTCGTTTCGCGTCGGTGACGAGGAATGGAACCTACTCCCTATAGAGGAGTACCGGTGGGGAGGACTGGACCTCCTCCTCCTCATCGAGGAGAACCGGGAGGACGCGGGCGTATCGGTGACGAGGAACCTGCACCCCAACGAGGAGAAGTGACGGCGGTGACTGGAGCCCACACACCATCGAGGAGGACCACCGTCGGATCGTGAGAACCGGGATAAGGTAGTATCTCGGACCTGAAGGGACCACCGAGTCTACCATTTCACAGATGGATGTTACGCCTTCTGGGTCCAAGTTAGGGGCCCAGCCCGTCTAGAGGACCTCTTTCTTTACCGTTGGGTGAGGTCATAAGAACGTACCTTTTGGGGTAACTACCTCCTCGGACCATCCGATGGCAGGTACCCCAGCGTTTCTCAGTCGGTGCTGACTCGCTGAAGTGGGAGTGGAAGTGATTAGTATTTCAGTCGACTATAACGTGGATCTAAAAGTCTAGTCCACAAGTACGTCCCCTTGAATCTTTTCTGTTGACAAAATAACAAAAATTTACTTCACTGTTGTGTCCAGGGATATATGTAAAAAAGGGAAATTAATTACTTACCGAACCTAGAAAAATCATTTTAATCTCTGAAAGAACAATAACTTACTGTCAAAACAGTCCATTTCCTAGAAGTCAAGTCAACGAGTCAGCACAGGTTGAAAACGCTGGGGTACTCGACGTCGTGCGGTCCGGAGGGACAGGTTGTGCTTGAGGACCTCGGGTGGGTTTATCAGAAGGGACATCGAATTTATCATTTCTTAGAAGGACGTCATGTCCTCTTCCGCTACCGTGGGGTGAGGTCACGAAAACGGACCTTTTAGGGTACCTGTCTCCTCGGACCATCCGACGTCAGGTACCTCAGTGATTCTCAGCGTGTACTGACTTTACACCGCAGTGATTCTCAGCGTGTACTGACTTTACACCGCAGTGATTCTCAACCTGTGCTGACTTCACTGAATCGTCGTCGTCGTCATGTCCTCTGGACCCAAACTAGGGATCCAGCCCTTCTAGGAGACCTCTTCCCTTACCGTTAGGGGTCATAAGAACGGTCCTCCTAGGGTACCTGTCTCATGGGAGCAACCGATGTCAGACACCCTAGTGTTTCTCTGTGCTGACTCTCTGATTGCGATACGAAACAGTCCATTTTTCCCGACACAAGTATGCATTATCTCTGTCAGTGGTTAATACTGTCAATAAGAATTTTTGTCTGGTTATTTAGCTAGCTCTCCACTCAACAACCTTGTTCTTTATTGCTGAAATTAGTCTTTCGATCGTCTGGTTTTTCTACCGTCTGATTGTAGAGTTTTTTGATAGAAGACCCGAAGGGACCAACGAGTCACCATTTCTTAAGCGACCGGTTCCGTCCTCTGTACCCAAACTAGGGACTAGGCCGTTCTGGGACATACGGGACCTCGTTGCTTCGGACACGTCGTGTCGATGACTTCGGAGCCGAGGGATTTCGGGCGTGAGACGTTGTTCTCTTCGGTGGTGTTCCTCTTCGGACCCGTGACGTTTACCTCTAATTGGGGGTGAGCGGAGTTGATCTCTTTTCGGACGTGTCGTTGTTTCTGGGTGGTGTCGGTTTCTATTTATTTTAATGTATAACTTTTTGGGTAGAACGGAGTCAGACTTAAACCTGAGGAAAACATATGTCCTCTCCCTCCCGGACAGACCCGTGACTGGTTACCGACTCGTCTTGGTGATTCCAACAACCAACTATCAGCGAGCGATTGCCAACGAAGGAACCCCCTCCTCGGGTGACCCGTGACTGGTTACCGACTCCTCTTGGTGATTGCCAGCGACCAACTGTCAACGAGTGGTTGCCAACGAACGAACCCCCTCCACGAGTAACACCGTGGTTGGTTACCGACTCGTCCTGGTGATTGCCAACGACCAACTGTCAACGAGGGATTACCGACGAGGTCGTCGATAGTTAGACACGTGACCGGAACTACGGAGATATGAGACTCGTCTTTCTACCCTGTGGTCTTTCACTGGTCCTGGAGATCGGGAGCCACCTCGATCCGAACGTCTACCACCTCTGGAGCCACCGGAACGTCTCCGTCAACTGTACGGGCAATCACCCTAGTGACTCCACCGACCAAGTCGGACGCTGACCGGAGTGAGGAGTCGACCACTGACTACTCCATCGGACCCTCGACAACAGGGGTCTCACCCGTCCGGACCACTCGATCAACACCGGTGTACGTCCTCTCCACGACGTCTCGACGGGGACGGGGACGGGACGGAATTACCTCGCCCTAGACCGGCACCGCTACCTCCTTCCCGGGGAGCGTGAAGTCCAAGCACGACCCCTCCGACGATAATGACCTATGTACCATAAATACACCCGACGAACCAAACATTTCTTAGAGACGATATACCATTAAAGTCTAAAGTACGTATCTTGATAAAAAAAGTCAACTCCAAATATAAATTAAAAAAATAATATCGACTAAATATTACACAAACGAAAGTCACATGTCGTTTCATTAAATCAATATGTATATATAAGAAAAAGTATAAGAAAAGGTAGTACCAAATCTGTCCTATAACTTATATCAAGGGACACGACATGTCGTCGTAGAACCACAAATAGACAAAATATACATCATCAAATATAGACGATTAGAGTTTGAGGACTAAGGAGGGAGTGGAAGAAAGGGAAACCATTGGCATTTAAACAAAAGTTACACTCAGACAAAGACAAAACATTTATTCAAGTAAACACAGTATAAAATCTAAGGTGTATATTCACTATAGTCAATGACAAGAAAAACACCTCTTTATGGTCCTATGAAATAAAAGAACTTTAGTGGAAAAAACAACAACAACAAGATTCTAACAAAACAAATTTTGGTTACTTTACCTTAACAATCTAAAAATTCCCAGAATAAAAACTTTACAACCAATATAATAAGTTAGATTAAGTCATTCACCAAAAAAAAAACAAACAAACAAACTGACACGGTGAGTCGAACGTCTTAGACAGAGGACTGGACTGGACTGGACCACCACTTTCGGGTCTTAAGATTGGTGTTCCGGTTCTCACTTAAATATACAAGATCCAAGTCAAATCCAAGAAACCCATATTCTGACACTCAGTCTACCATTTCTTAGAAGGATGTTACGCCCTCTGGACCCACACTAGGGACCCAACCCTTCTAGGGGATCACTTCCCTTACTGTTGGGTGAGGTCATAACAAAGAACCTGTTAGGGTACCTGTCTCCTCGGACCGTCCGTTTCTCAGTTTGGGTTGACACATTGATTGTGAAACTGGAAGTTCACGACGGAATCCTTCAGGTTTATAAATCACATAAACAGTCAAAAGACATACCAAAAACTTAAGACAGAAAATTAATTTGGACATTGAACCTCTATTAACAGTTAAGTATATTCCAACATTCTTTTGTTATGTCTCTTTAGAAAACATGGGAAACGGGATCAGTCAGTCAGTCAGTCAGTCAGTCAAGTCAGCGAGTCAGCACAGGTTGAGAAACGTTGGGGTACTTAACGTCGTGCGGTCCGGAGGGATAGGTAGTGGTCGAGGGCCTCAAGTGAGTTTGACTGCAGGTAGCTCAGTCACTACGGTAGGTCGGTAGAGTAGGAGACAGCAGGGGAAGAAGAGGACGGGGGTTAGGGAGGGTCGTAGTCTCAGAAAAGGTTACTCAGCTGAGAAACGTACTCCACCGGTTTCATGACCTCAAAGTCGAAATCGTAGTAAGAAATGTTTCTTGTGGGTCCTGACTAGAGGAAATCTTACCTGACCAACCTAGAGGAACGTCAGGTTCCCTGAGAGTTCTCAGAAGAGGTTGTGGTGTCAAGTTTTCGTAGTTAAGAAGCCACGAGTCGAAAGAAGTGTCAGGTTGAGAATGTAGGTACGCACTGGTGACCTTTTTGGTATCGGAACTGATCTACCTTAAAGTACCGACACTAGTGGTAGACGTCACTAAAACCTTGGGGGGTCTTATTTGAGACTGTGACAAAGGTGACAAAGGGGTAGATAAAGGGTACTTCACTACCCTGGTCTACGGTACTAGAAGCAAAAGACTTACAACTCGAAATTCGGTTGAAAAAGTGAGAGGAGAAACTGAAAGTAGTTCTCCGAAAAATCAAGTAGAAGTGAAAGACGGTATTCCCACCACAGTAAAAAGGGCCGTTAGAACTAAGGTCGAACACGAAGAAGGTCGGGTCGTAAAGACTACTATATGAGATGTATCTTCAATTTATTCGTCCCACTGTTATATGTCGGAACTGTATGAGGAAAAGGACAAACCTTGGTCAGACAACAAGGTACAGGTCAAGATTGACAACGAAGGACTGGACGTATATCCAAAGAGTTCTCCGTCCAGTCCACCAGACCATAAGGGTAGAGAAAGTCTTAAAAGGTGTCAAGTAACACTAGGTGTGTCAGTTTCCGAAACCGTATCTTTTAATTTCGTCTTTATCTACAAAAAGACTTTGAAAGAACGAAAAAACTACGGGATCATCATAAAACGTTTTGGTATATTGTTCCTATAACTGTATCTTTGTCAATTGTCATTTACCATGTTGGGGAGACCTTTCGTCAAACCGTCAAACGGGCTCTCATGTCAACGACCCAGCACACCATCAACGTACAAATCAAAAATCTCTTTACGGTAAATATAACTATATTGCACCGCCGTCAGACCCGAGACGTTCACCAGAAGTGACTATGACGTCAAGGAAGAAATGGATGAAGTCCCTACTTCAAGACTTAGGCGAGGAACCGGGGACTGAGGTAGGAACTCTCTCAAGGTGGAAACGGTATACCATCACAACCCTGATGACACAAAAGAGACCACAAACCGATCTCATTTTACCAATAACAGATTTTCAAAGGACAGAACGAATCGACGAAGAAAGGACCAGGAACCCGATTTCACTCGTCTCAAAACAACCTCAAAAGGAACAGACGTGAGAATCCACAAAGATCTAACGGTCCGAGCAGTAAAGGTTATAACTCTATATAATCTGTTTTTCTTTTGGGTCCCTTGAGTAGTGAAAAAACAAGGAATCTAGGGTTCCAGGGAACTGTAAGATGGAAGAAGAGAGGTGGAAAGTTTCAGAATACAAACAAAATATATACATATTATAGGTCCTAAAAATCAACATTGATTACTCTCCTTCTCCTTTTTCATTTAGACATAAAAGGTTCTTCGTATTCAAAAACATAACAAAATTTTTACTGTAAATAAAAAGATAAATACTCTTACATATACATTACACCTTTTAAATCTTTTATTTTTTTACTTTCTTATTGTTGTAAAACTATACATTAGAAAATCGACAAAAGACACTTATATATATGAATGAAAAGAAGTATGTATTTCATACTTGACAAATATGATAAGTTCCTGAAAGGTGAATTGATAATATTCATAGTAAGGACCAGTCCTTTACGAACACATATTACTGTAAAAAAACACCATAGTCAATTCAACATTACACATATAAGTCCTCCACTAGGTATACACAATAAGACGATCCAATTCACGAATTCTCTCTCGGGGGTATGTAATTTTCCTACATGGTACTTAGAGTCACAAATCTGTACCGAAAAAATGCCTTCCCTCAGATTTCATTTGGTATAAATCGATAATCAAAGTCTTTGAGACCTACATACCCATCTATGAATCCAAAATTTCAAATTTTCATAGGTGTACAGAAATACTTACGATAAAACTAACTTCAAGTATAAAAGGTAATACAGTATTCTTCCCAGTAATATGAAAAATCCTCTTTTAGTGTCTATTATTACCGAAAAACAAAAAAGAACCTCCTTTATCCTCTATGGTCGTCACAAACAAAGTCATTTCGGATCGTAATCAAAAGACGACTTCAAACGTTTTGTATTCGGTCTTACTAAAATTATAAAAAGGCATCACGTCGAAAAAGATTAACGACACGTCATATGAAGGTCTACAAGTCTAAAAAATCTAATAAAGTATCTAACCCTTAAATTATAAACTACAGGTCTAAGTACATCTAGATTAATTTTAAATAACATAAAGTAAAAAAGTGAGACATAGAAAAGAATCATAGTACTTATCAACGTGACATACAGTTTGACTTTGATTATTACTATTTTAGTGAAATGTCTATTTGTGTGTACATCTTAATATATTATAAACCTCAACAAAATTAAAGACAAAGAATTTATACTTCCACGTATACAGTATCAAATCTTTCGATAAGAAAGTTGGATTATACCTCAGTGATTAATCTGTATTTCGACATTACAATAACGAATTATAAAAGCTTTGAAGTTTTAGCATAGCGAAAACGAAAAGGTTTTCACTATTCATTACGATACTTTTTTTAAAAAATTAAATCTTTTTCCTTTCATAAATGGTTCAACGGTCAAAAGCATAAGAAAAATGTTCGTTAATTAGTAACTCCTCACGAGTTGTTCGACAAAGGAGAAACGGTCAGAGATGTCGAACACCAAACTTTACAAGTAACGATAGACCATCATTTGGGGTTTACGGGGTGTGGTTGGAGTAACCAGACGAGGTCCAGACACACCGTCCAACACAAGTGAGAGAAATTAGGGAGATGACATGGCTTTAGTCACTAACGTATTTTCTAACATGTACCTCAGACTAAAATATCAAAGAAAGTTTCTTTTATGAAATTACCTTTAAACAAATTTTACAGAGTTATCGGGATATTTACTTTAACCTCTGACTGACATTATACTGAATGACCGTCTCCTACATACACATACAAAAATTTAGAATCTTCACCAAAAGTCTTCACCACGACAAATCACTCTGATTTACACTTAGACTCTAGACAAACAGTAGAGAGGGTAATAGAGAAGTAAAAAAAGAAGTACAAACATTAAAAAACGGGACATAATACAAACTATTGTACTTCGTGATTTCTTTCCATTTTCAGTAGTAGGGAAGAGAATTTACATATTATAATAACTCTTTTTAGTCTGTACATTAAACGTCCATATTATTTTTGAAAAAAGAACATCCCTTTTACGTCACTAATTAACTTCATTTAAAAAGTCAATTTGAGTGAAAATTTCAGAAGTGTTTGCCCTTCAAAAGATTTACTTTGTTTTAAAAAGGTCTTACACTGTGTACGACTCATTAAAAAATTTTTTTCAAATACCATCCTGAATGGACCACTGTGTCACCATTTCTTAGATGGACGGTCACGTCCTCCGTGCGCAAGTTAGGGACTAGGTCCTGCTAGGGTGTGCAACTCTCGGACACCGGGTGTTGTTAACTCGGACACGAGATCCTTAGTCTTTGAGTCTACGACTCGTGTACACGGTATCGATGACTTCGGACACACGGGACCTCAGACACGTTGTTCTCTTCGGTGGGGTCACTCTTCGGACGTGCGACCTCGTCTCATCAGGGACGGACTATGCTGATCTCTTCTCGGGTACGTCGTCGCTTCTGGGGCGTGTCGGTTTCTACTTATTTATTTATCAAATGTTTTACAGACATTCAATTCGCGTTTATTGTCATTCTTTTATTTCGTCCTATCCTCATAATTTACTTTTGACTTTGAAAGAAGGACCGTTCACTTTTAACCAAAGACTAATTAAACATAAAAAACATTGTACTCTTTCCGAGTGTACTCAAATAATTAGTAGCTCTAAAGATACTTGTCAAAACATAGGACCCGAACAAAAAGACAACCCAACAACCGTAAAAAGAATAACACTCTCGATAATCATGTAATATTTTCAATTTTTCTTTCGGGAAATAATAAACATTATGTCTATAAAAGAAACAAACAATTTGAAAAAAACGGAAAATTTAATACAATAAAATTTTTATTCGAAATTTTTAAAAACGTATCAGTGTTAAAAGTTATAAAACTAAATACCCGAAAACTTGAAATCATTATTTCATAAAGAAGGCATATGTGTTCCTATTTTTTTTAGGACCTCTCGGAAGAACTATCCCTTCAAACGTAAACTCTTTAAATCATTCTTAAAATTATTAATAGAAGAAATATACTTGTACCTTCAACTCCATAGTTCTCTAGTGGTGTATCATTTACCCACCAGTATGCAAAACGGTGACACATTACGAAAAGTCACCTTGAACTTTCACTTAGGTACTTTTTCACTTAGGTATTTTCGGGAATAAAATGACAAATTGAAAAATAAACTGCAATAAAACCTGAGTGTCCTTCAATTTTTATCATAAGAACACATGGGTTGATGAGGGTTATCACTGACTCAGAATTTGTCGACATCACATTATAGTTTTGGTCCTTTAAATGTAACCATATAATGACAATTAGTGTAATGTCTGGAATAAGTCAAATGGGATTGAAAAAATTGGACGTAAACACATACACACACATCAAGAACATTTGGAGAAGAAAGTTAGACAGAGTTAGAAAACTATTGGTGATTAAACAAGAGATAGAAATATCAAAACAGTAAAGCTCTTACTGTATTTTAATCTTAGTATATCATACACTAGACAACTCCAATCGAAAAAAGGTGATTCGTATTACGGGAACACGGGGTAACATAATTATCAAACAAGGAAAAATATCGATTCATTATAATGGACCTAGTACCTTTTTCGTTCTCTCAAGGTCTTTTTGTAGATAAAGACGAAATAACTGATACGGTTTCGGAAACTGACACACCTAGTGTTATTTGACACCTTTTAAGACTTTCTCTACCCTTATGGTCTGGTGGACTGGACGGAGAACTCTTTGGACACACATCCAGTCCTTCGTTGTCAATCTTAACCTGTACCTTGTTGTCTGACCAAGGTTTATCCTTTTTCTCATGCAGTTCCGACATATAACAGTGGGACGAATAAATTGAAGATAAGTCTCATGTAGTACTCTTTGCGACCCGACCTTCTTCGTGTTCGACCTTAGTTCTAACGGTCCTCTTTATAGTTATTGGAGTCTATACGTCTACTGTGGTGGGAATACCGTCTTTCACTTCTCCTTGATTTTTCGGAGGACTACTTTCACTTTCTCCTCTCACTTTTTCAACCGAATTTCGAGTCGTAAGTCTTTTGTTTCTAGTACCGTAGACCAGTGTAGTGAAGTACCCTTTATCTACCCCTTTGTCATCTTTGTCACAGTCTGAAATAAAAAAACCCGAGGTTTTAGTGACGTCTAACACTAGCGTCGGTATTTTAATTTTCTGCGAATGAGGAACCTTCCTTTCAATACTGGTTGGATCTATCGTATAAGTTTTTGTCTGTGTAATGAAACAGTTGTTTCCAGACAGATCAGTTCCGATACCAAAAAGGTCACCAGTACATACCTACACTTTCAACCTGACACTCCTTTCGACTCACGACTTCTTAACTACGAAAACTTGACACCACAACCTCTTCTGAAAACTCTCAGGGAACCTGACGTTCCTCTAGGTTGGCTAGGTAAGATTTCCCCTAGTCAGGACCCACAAGAAACCTTCCTGACTACGATTTCGACTTTGAGGGCGCGAACCCGGTGGAGTACGCTTCTCAACTGAGTAACCTTTTCTGACTACGACCCTCCCTAACCCCCGTCCTCCTCTTCCCCTGCTGTCTCCTACTCTACCGACCTACCGTAGTGACTGAGCTACCTGTTCTCAAACCCACTTGAGGCTCTCAACCACTACCTGACCCTCCGAACCGCACGACGTTAAGTACCCCAGCGTTTTTCAGCCTGTGCTGACTCGCTGACTTGACTTGACTTATAATGTACTATGAGGTTCCGGTTTGAAGCACAATGAGGTCCAACGAGAACTGAAGGATGAAAACGTAAGGTTAGGGGATACTACTTTTCCTGTAGAAAAAAACCACAATCAAGATCTTCCAGAACATCCAGAAGTATCTCGACCGGTTGAAGTCGAAGAAACCGTAATCACCAATCCTTAATTCAACCTAATGACACCACAACTTACCAAACGGAACCTTTGGTTGTTTCTAGTAAGACAGTAAAAACCTCTAAAGAGAGTTCATAACATAAAACTTGAGAAAACGACTGATACTCCCAATAAGGTAAAGAAAATTCCCTAAGAATCGGTGTCATCATCTATGTAACTAGTAGACTTAATTTCAGTGGGTAAGGACAAGTAAAATCAAGTGACTAAGGATTCTATAGTTACAAGTGAGAACGTTATATCACGACCTGGTGCAGGTTAAATGGAACTAAGGACCTGGATTGTAAGGTCCAAGGATACGTCATAACAAGAAATGTCGTAGTCTGAAGTGAAAGTGGTGGTCAGTGTAGTGTTGACTTGCAGCAAAGACGATACCCAGTCGGAGAAGAAGGAAAGACCTCGATACAGAGACGAGAAGAGGTCATCGTACAACCTGCAGTAGACTGGACCCGTTCCTCCCTACGAGTAGAAGACCACAGTATAGAAAAACGGAAAAGTATGACAAGTACCGCAAGAACTCCGTTCTTATGACCTCACCAAACGGTAAGGGAGAAGGTCACTGGACAGGAACCCACCAGGACACACCGTTCCGAGTATCGAAGTGACTCAATTCGTTCGGGGAAACGGCGTTGTTCCGAGTACTTCCACTTTACGACCTAACCTACCTAGTGTTGGACCTTAGTTCTAACGACCCTCTTTATAGTTGTTTGAGTCTATACGTCTACTATGATGAAATTACCGTCTTTCACTTCTACTTGATTTCTCGGGAACTCCCACTTTCTCCTCTTACTGTTTCAACTACACTTTGAAGAAAGTTTTCCGATTCTAGTACCATAGACTAGGGTAGTTAAGTACCGTCTATCTTTCCCTTTTTCACCTTTGTCACTGTCTTTAAAATAAAAAACCCCGAAGTTTTAGTGATGTCTACCACTGACGTCCATACTTTAATTTTCTGTGAACGAGGAACCTTCCTTTTGATACTCTTTGGATCCGTCTCATAAGTTTTCGTCTCTGTAGTAAAACGACTGTTTCCGAGTATATCAGTTTCGACACCAAAAAGGTCATCAGTGTACGTTTATACGCTCAACCTGATATTTCTTCCGACTCACGACTTCTTAACTACGAAAGTTTAAAAACACGAACCTTTTGAGTTAGGGAACCTGACGTTCCTCTAGTTTGGTTAATTAGGATTTCCTTTAGTCGGGACTTATAAGTAAGTAACCTTCCTGACTACGACTTCTAAACCGGTGGACCACACTTCTCGGTTGA
This sequence comes from Capra ibex, assembly GCA_006410555.1. NCBI lineage: Eukaryota > Metazoa > Chordata > Mammalia > Artiodactyla > Bovidae > Capra > Capra ibex. Next base: position 46,161,243 of record SJYO01050590.1, read on the forward strand.
GTAACCTTTTCTGAGACTACGACCCTTTCTACCCCCGTCCTCTTCTCCCGCTGTCTCCTACTCTACCGACCGACCGTAGTGGTTGAGACCTGTACTCAAACTCGTTTGAGACTCTCTATCACTTCCTGACCCTTCAGACCGTACGACATCAAACATCGTACATCAAGTATCCCAACGTTTCTCAGTCTGTACTGAATCATTGATTTTTTGTTGTTTATAATGTACCATATCTATAGTACACAAATCGAAATATGACAACTTTCTATAAACCCAACCAAGTATAAAACAACACTTATTTAGACGATACTCGTAAACACATATCCAACAAATCACTTGTATTACAAAAGAAACCTTATTTATGGGTTCTCAAACTAACGACTGAACATACCTTCCCACACAAACTAAAAACTTCTTTGACAGGTCGACAAAAAGACCTAACCGACATCGTAATGGAAGGGTCGTCACATCCTCTCTCGGTCAAAAAGACGTAGGAGTGATCGTAAACCATATCAGTGAGAAAAATAAAATCGGCAAAATTAGATACACAGAGAAAAATGTCAAGGAATTTATCGTCTGTCGAGTATTATTTTGTCGAAGTTTATGGAATTTAAGTATTAAAAAAAGAAAGTCAATTCAAAAGATGAAAGACATGAACGTGAGGTTCAAAGTCACAGAATAACGTACGACGTGTGCTTGTGGAAAAGGACATGCTAGAATGTAAACTAATACAAATTATCGAAATTTTAAACAACAAAGTATTGGAGATACAAGTAAAGACCTAGTCTAACCATCCCTCTACCTTTCATTGAACCAAAGAACTCTACCCATTTCGGATTCAATTGGGGTAATGGCTCACTTAGGTGTACATAAGACCCTATTAAATAGTTGAAAGGGGTGAAGTATACAATCATTTTCAATACTGGGTATGATGAAAGAAAAAGTGTTCTCCCAGTATTATGAATGGACAGTAACAAATGAATAAGTGGAGAAGGAGGACATATTCACGTCAGGGTGTCGATCGACAGAGCTAGATTCTGACGTAATGTTTTCACTGAAGACAACATAATAGGTAAATACAAGTAAAAGCAAGGGGTCAACGGGTCAAGGCATAAAAATGGATAGGGTCATCCGTACTGAACCCTTAAAGAATACAAATTTAACTTAGATAAAATATTGATTTTATCTTAGATACGTATAAACTTGAACCGTATTTTATTCAAGTATATATCCTTCACTAATAATATTGGATTTATATTATAAAATGTAATTGAACAGTAATAAAACATGTCGTTTATACTACCTCACATAGGAAGTGTAAGTGATTCAGTACATCCAAAATGGGAGCCGAGGAGTGTACCGATACTAAAACTCACGGAGGAAACATCACGAAGACGGAAATGTGAAACAAGACAACCAACCTCCCCCTTTAGAAAGAAAAAGAAAAGATCAAAAAAAGAAAATTTGACGACACCAAATATAAGCTTAACTCAAACTCCCCAAAATACTACACCAGACTCCGTCCGAACACGACCCACAAAGTACATGATAAAGTAAGTCAGGAATATTATAAAGACACATCTATAAAAGGAATAAATATTTCAACCCTTACTATCGACAATCGCTTCCATTCCGGGTTCCAACATGTCGGTTATTTTCCTGTCTAAGTCTACAGTCAGAAAAACTACTACTTCACATACAAGAACGAGTCATGGTACGTCGGAACGGACCAATTAAGGAAAGTCCGAAAATGAACCAAGATCTACTAGGGTCTGCGTACCACGATGAACTTGGTCCATACCTACCCCCTTGTCGTAGGTTTCGTTCACATACTCTAACATTATGCTCCTTCCACGAACGAGGCAACGGACACCGAAAGTACACAACGACATTACCCTCTTCTAGTCGGGTAGTGCTAGTCGAATGTCGAGTTCTCGTCGAGATGTTGGATAAAATCAAAGGCTCAATAATAATAGACGGAACAAGAAACACAACAAAAAAAGAGATAGTAGGAAAAGCGAAAAGGGAAAAAGGAAGAAACGAAAATTCTCCACCTTTTGATCCTTACACAACAAATTCTGGATCGTAAAAAAAGTTTATGAATTACATGGACTACTCATCGGAAGTAGTCAAAGGAAGAAAATTGTTTAAGTTCTGTCTGGTGGTAAGGTTCACTCTAAAATAAAACTTTCTCTTACGTCACTTTTAGCCTTGACTCTTATTACTTTACTTGTTTGTGACTTTACGGTTGAATAAAGATTACTTAATCTCAATGGTCAACACATAACATTAACACAGAGGAAAACTGTTCAACAAAAGAAAATTTTAATTCAAATTAATGAGAAGGAACCTGATAATAAACAAAGGAGTCAAAACTTTAAGTAAACTAGAAAATTTTAACATCGATAGAAAACTGAGGAACATTCAATTTATTCAACCCAGTCCGGTGGAGCGACACGCTTAAGAACGGAATGAAATGATCCAAAAACTACGGGATGAGACCCGGTGGTCCCGAGGGAGGGGTGGCGTTTTGTCCTGAGACTAAAACGAGAGGGGATGGATCACGAAATCCGAGTTAACAAACCGTTCTTCTCCTAGTCTAAACTAAAAAGCCCCCTATTAAGACTACTGACATATCTCTCAGCCTACTCCTCGATACAGCCTCTCGAGACTATTCTCCGACTATGTCTTAGGTCCATTCCCTCTTCCAAACTTGGTTCCGTCTACCCCTAGTTACTCCTTCGAGTTCGTGACATGTTAAGTACTACCACTATACTAATTAATATTACCGACAGTAAATGACTTGTGAATTATACAATCTTAATTACTCCAATTGAGAGTAAATTGAGAACATTGTCGAGGTACTAACGTCCAGTATTGCAAGCATAACATGTCTATTCCTTTGACTCAGTACCTCTCTAATGTGTTGAGTGGGTTCAAATGGATCGAGAGGTGATACGGTCTCGGAAACTGTCACACCTAGTGTTGTTCGACACCTTTTAAGACTTTCTCTACCTTTATGGTCTGGTGGACTGGACGGAGACCTCTTTAGACATACGTCCAGTCCTTCGTTGTCAATCTTGACCTGTACCTTATTGTCTGATCAAGGTTTATCCTTTTCCTCATGCAGTTCCAACATACAACAGTGGGACGAATAAATTGAAGGTACGTCTCATGTAGTACTCTTTGCGACCCGACCTTCTTCGTGTTCGACCTTAGTTCTAACGACCCTCTTTATAGTTATTGGAGGCTATACGTCTACTGTGGTGGGAATACCGTCTTTCACTTCTTCTTGATTTTTCGGAGAATCACTTTCTCCTCTCACTTTTTCAACCGAATTTCGAGTTGTAAGTCTTTTGATTCTAGTACCGTAGGTACCAGGGTAGTGAAGTACCGTTTATCTACCCCTTTGTCACTGTCTGAGATAAAACCACCCGAGGTTTTAGTGACGTCTACCACTGATGTCGGTGCTTTAATTTTCTGCGAATGAGGAACCTTCTTTTCAATACCAGTTGGATCTGTCGTATAATTTATCGTCTCTATAATGAAACGGTTGTTTCCAGGTAGATCAGTTCCGATACTAAAAAGGCTATCAGTACATACCTACACTCTCAACCTGATATTCCTTTCGACTCGCGGTTTCTTAACTACGAAAATTTGACACCACAACCTCATAAGAACTCTCAGGGAACCTGACGTTCCTCTAGGTTGGTCAAGTAGGATTTCCTTGAGTCAGGACTTATACGTAACCTTTGAGGTTATTAAACCAGTGGACGACGCTTCTTGACTGAGTAAACTTTTCTGGGACTACGACCCTTTCTAACTTCCGTCCTCCTCTTCCCCTACTGTCTCCTACTCTAGCAACCTACCGTAGTGACTGAGTTACCTGTACTCAAACTCATTTGAAGCCCTCAACCACTACCTGTCCCTCCGGACTGATGTCAGGTACCCCAGTGTTTCTCAACCTGTACTGACTCGCTGACTTGACTTGTTTTCCTTTTCGTCCTACCCTTCAGTCCGGAAGACCAGAATCTTCGTCACGAGAACTGACGAACCCCCAAATTAGTAATCTCGACAAGTCGTCACCTTCTCGAAACGACACTTCATTACACACAGTGTATTACCAGTGGTCGTAGACTAGGGACACATGAGACACCAGTCTAATCTATTGGGGCTCCCTTGAAGGGTCTTCAGGGCTCTAAGACACTAAGTTCATTATGGGCAATGGATTATTGTGTCAAGTCTAAAATATAATATTTTATTATAACCTCTTTGATGTTTTAACGACGATCGAGAAGACAGATGTTTAATGATACATTTTTTGTCCACAATAGTCATAGTCACTAAACAAGAATGAGGAAAGTTTCGGACAACCACTAACTGACTAGTGACGTGTAGACAATAAGTCAAGTACGTGTCTATCATTTCGTACGTCAAGACAAAGGAGGAACATACACTGTAAAATGTTTTTACTTGTCAACTTTCTTCTTTGATCGGTTATTTCTTCTTTCATGTCGTCTCTTGGTCTCTCAAGTGAAGGTCACAACCTTTACTTTACGTTTAACATACACTTACCTTAATGTCTTTTTTATTAAGTGACACCCTTACAACTGTGATGACCGTAATTTTTTTTGAGACCTACACCTCGATGACTTTGAGTCACTTCCACTCGAGTAGAGACATTTACTCCTTTTTTCAAATCACTTTTTCTACTTCCACAGGGTCTCTTCCTTCACTGAGTCCGTCCTTTAAGGTGTAATTTTCGTACAAGTTTCTATGAAAAACTGTAACTTTTGTGTTTCCTTCGATTACATCTGAATCTTTCCTCACACTGAACGGTTTCGTATCTTTTCTACGGGTAAGGTGTAGTGTCCAATTGATGAGAACTAAAGAACTATTGATGTTAAAAGTTACAAAGATTAGTAAATGTCGTATGATTTATTTACAATCAAACAGACAAAAATAATAAGAATATGTTAATATTTACTGTCTTAAAATTATAAAGATGTTTTAAAAATTTCCGTTGTCTTGTCAACATTAAAACGTACCAAAGTTGAACATAACAATGAAACCAGAGTATAACGATACCTTTCACTTCTGACGGATGTGAAGTGACAACTTTCAAATCAAAAAGAACAGTAGACCACCGAGGGACATCGGAAAAGAACGTCCTCAAAAATATACGTGCATTGTAACCCTCTTCCGTTACAATTAGCCTGTGTCGACTCGCTGAAGTGAAAGTGAAAGTACGTAACCTCTTCCTTTACCGTTGGGTGAGGTCACAAGAACCGACCTCTTAGGGTCCCTACTCCCTCGGACCACCCGACGGCAGAGCCCAGCGTGTCTCAGCCTGTACTGACTTCACTGAATTGTCGTCATCGTCGTTGTAACACATATTAAAATACACGTAGATTGCAACATATACTAAAGAAGTTTGTTGTTTCGCACAAAGAAAATGGTTCGAAACGGTAATTTTTTTTTAACACGAATGCCTTTTTCTTTATTTTACAGAAGATTATTAATTTTTTTTTTATTGGGACTTCGACTATAAATCCCATTAGAGTATCCTTTCTACAATCAAAGTACACACACCACGACAAACAGAAAGAGAGAAACCCCCCCTACCCATTGTCAAACTCTATAATAAGTGAATGGTATGTTAAGTGGGTAAATTTCACATCTTTAGGGACCAAAAATCATATCAGTGTCCATACACACTGATTATGATGTGAAAATCTTGTAAAAGTAGTGAGGGGTTTCTTTGGTGTATGAGATATCCGTAGTGAGACTAGAAACATAATAGATGGAGGGTGTCCGGGAACTCTTGGTGAATTAGAAAGACAGGGAGATCTAGACGAACAAGACCTATAAAATATATTTACTTCACTATGTCGTACATCAGAAAACACTGACAGTAGAAAGTAAATCGTACAAAAGTTCCAAGTAGACAGAACACCGAACATAATCATAGGAAGGAAAAATACCTGTGTGTTTTAAGATGTCAAACTTATATAGTGTAAAACAAATAAGTAAGCAGACATCTACCTGTAAAAACAAGGGTGAAAAATCGATAGTACTTATTACAGCGACACTTATAAACACAAGTTCGAAAACACACCCGTACAAAATTGAAGAGAACCCAAATGCGGATCCTCACCTTACCGACCTAGTATACAAATTGGACAGCTCCTCGACGGTACGACGAAAGATTGTATGGGTGTGGTAAAATGTCAGGAGACTCGTCAGACACGGGGGAGGTCGTAAGAACCCGAAGGGAACACCGGGTCAACCATTTCTTAGACGGACGATATGTCCTCTGGACCCATGTCAGAGACCTAACCCTCCTAGGGGACCTCTTCCCTTTCCGATGGGTGAGGTCATAAGACCGGACCTCTTAAGGTACCTGACATATCAGGTACCCCAACGTTTCTCATTCTGTGTTGACTCACTGAAAGTGATCGTCACATACTCCCAAGGTTAAAGACAGGAACATTAAAATTTGTAAACAATAGACAGGAAGCAAACGAATAGTAGTAGGATCACACAGACTTCACTATAGAGTGACACCATAACTGAAAGTACAAGGACTACTGATTACACGAATAACCGATAAACACATAGTAGAAACCTCTTTACAGACGAATGTAATAAACGAGTAAAATAATTATTTTAATCCATTACAAAAGAAATAATGACGAAACCTTCTCATAAAATCTTTTACATAAGATCTATCTTCAAAGAATAACATCTATACACTAAACATTTATAAAAGAGGATAGGACACAACCGAACACACACAGAAAACAAAAAACACAGTAAACTTTTTAAATAAAAAAAGATAAAAACCGAAACGACCTAGAAGTGAACGACGGTCCCAAAAGGAGATTAACGACACTCACCCCGGACGAGACACAACGATATACGACCGAAGAGTAACGTCTCCGACCCCCGGCACCTCCCCGTAGAGAACAACGTCTCGTCCCCGAGATCCGTGTACCCGAAGACATCACCATCAACACCGAGGACCTGAGATAAAAAAAAAAAAAAAGGTTGAAGTGAAAAACGAACATCTATAGGTCAACAAAGTCGTGGTAAACAGCTTTTCTGACAAGAAAGGGACAACTTAACATAAACGTGGAAAGAACGCTTAACTGACATTTACACTTCTAAATAAAAGTTTGAAAGATAAGACAAGGTAACTAGAAATATAATACGAACATGATTACGAACGACACTGAAACATCATACAAAACTTTATTCCTTCACACTCAGGAGGTTAACACGACAAGAATAAAGTTCTAACAAAACCGACAAATCGCACAGTTAAAGACGTTTCTTTGGTTGACCCTAAAACTATCCCTAACGCAACTCAGACATCTACTCAAACCCTCCGCATAACGGAAGCATTGTTATAATTCAGAAGGGTGGATACTTATACCCCGTACAAGAAAGAAAAGAAAAAAAAAAAAAAAATCATAAAAACGTAAAAAAGTATCATGATATAACATAAAAAAACATAAAAACATAAAAAGTATCATGATATTCAAAACATGAAACAATTTAAATAACACAATAAAAACTACAACTGTTACCTTAATTAGAGTAAAAACCTAACAAGTAACGTTCACAAACTACGAGAAAATTATAACTGAACAACTTAAATTTTGAAAGTCCTTAGTTTCCAGAAGAATAACCGAACATTAATGTTCACCTCCTCCGAACATAACATCAAAAGTTCGTCAAACACCAGTCTGCAACTCAATAAGTGGCTCGTGAAAACTCGATATCTGGTGAACATGAATCCTCAAGGTTTGACTACTGATGTATACGGTGAACATACCGGTCACACTGACCAAAACTTTTCGGGAAAGTCAAGATTTCGTTTACTGAACCGTTGTTTTTACGGAAAGTAAGTATAGTAAGAAAACAAAAAGAACCACGTTTATCGACATCAATTCTCCTTGTCAATCTAAAATCACCAAATGGTTCAACATAATCTCCTTCAGATATTTACCTAACAACTCGGTCTGTCGAAAGTCTAACTTTTGGTCAGATAATCGTTCCGTCCTTGGAGAACGTCTATCAAACCAATTGGACATGAAATCACATTCCTCTCAACTTTGACACAGAAAACTCTAATTTAGACTTTAACATACCCGTACAAAGAGTTTCATATCAAAATAGTAGATGTAGTCTTACTAAACCCCATGAAGTTTTCCGTCTTGTGGCCGAAGATGAGTTTGAATGATTTAGTCTAAGACCTTTATCCTGAGACATTAGGTAAAATTTAGTAGAGGGGTTCCCTACAGGTGTAATTTCAAACTTTTGACGAAAATTAACACATGGAAGAAACGAATTCTCTAATAAAAATGGTCTTATCTTTTAAATGTCCTTCTGGAATTCTTTTACCTTGTCTTCTGTAGTCATATAAAATGTATGAAGTAAATATACAAAGTAAATATACATATACACACACATTACATATTAATATACCCACGAGTATATATACCCAGTAATATACTTCACTAAAAAAAGGGATACCCAACACTAGTTTTCTCTTTTTTTAACTTCCATAGTCTTAATCTTTTTATAATTTCTATAAAATATAATAAAACATAGAAAGTAAAAGTACTTTGACGTTATTCACAACCACGGGTAGTGACTTGTAACAACAAAAACTCGAGTGTCAAATATTGCCCATTAACAACAAATCAACGATTCAACACAGACTGAGAAACGTTGGGGTACCTGACATCGAACAGTCCGAGGAAACAGATACCCTGAAGAGTCCGTTCTTATGACCAACCCAACGGTAAGGGAGAAGGTCCCCTAGAAGGATTAGGTTCCTAGCTTGGAGACAGGGAACGTAACCGTCCGCCTAAGAAATGGTGACTCGGTGGTCCTTTGGGGTATTATCCATTATCTGTATATTTATTATTTCAACCAATCACCGCACGATCATTGTGTGTAGTGTATCGATCTCACGAGACCTTCGGTACCTCCGAAAGGATCTCTGTTTGACTCACTCATTTCCATCCGGAACTTTTTCACCTTTTCTTGTTACAGTAAAATCAATTACTCTCTCTTAATAAAATCTTAACATCTCCTTCTTAACTATAGTAGGTATAAATATAAATAAAGATCAAGTCACATCACTACACGAATGGGTGAGAATGAGTACATGACCGATGTACTTAAGACCACACCGTGGTCTCACGTACCCCTAGAGAATCCCACACTCCTCCACTTCCCTCCAAGAGCTCGAGAACAGTGTCGATAGGAGAAGGACCTCTGTGAGAAAGAAAGGAAAAGAACCTTGAAACAAACGACATCAAACGAACAAAGAAAAAGTCTAAAATAAAGTACAATCACGAACATAGTGACAGGAGTAATCCACACAAAAATGGGTAATTCTCAAGTCCTCTACCACCCCCCACCACCAGAGCCACTCTAGACCTCTCTCGAAGTACGTAAAGTCTTCCCAGTTGAGATACAGAGGAAGACAGAAGTCTTAGGAAAAGTCCGAGATCCGGTCATTAAATTGAAATCGGAAATAGAGAGTCAACTGAAATATCGGTAGAAAGACAAAGTAGAATTCCATCCGACCGTAAGTGGAAATCTTACAGGTCGTCGGACCGGTGTTTGGTAGTCTCCAACACGATCGAAACCAACGAATATCAAACAAGGAATATCCTAAGATGACATCTTAGGAACCAAGCGTAGTCGGTGGAAATCCGTGGACAAAGAGTGTATGTATTATTGTCTCTAAATCCTGCTAAGTGAGATCTATCACGAGAACTAGACAAAACAAAATGGACTCACAAAATCTCGTCTCCGACTAGTGACTGGTGTATTCGTCTTCTTTGTCGGACCCATACCGGGACACAACCGCGTAAACCGGCATCGAGGTAGCCACTGTCATATGGCGAACCTCGGTTCGTGTCTTTTCCGTGTAGGTACATGAAACTTACGGGGGTTAGTGAGTCAGCACTGGCTGAGAAACACTAGGGTCCCTGACGCCGTGCGGTCCGAAGGGACAGGAAGTGATAGAGGGACTCCAACGAGTTTGAGTACAGGTAACTCATCTATTACAGTAGGTTGGCAGAGTAGGAGACAGTGGGAGAAAAGGAGGACGGGAGTCAGAAAGGGTTGTAACCTCCGAAAAGGTGACTCAGTCGACAAACATAGTCCACCGGTTTGATAACCTCAAAGACGAAGTCGTACTCAGGAAGGTTACTTATAAGTCCCAACTAAAGAAAATCCTAACAACCCAAACTAGAGGAACGACAGGTTCCCTGGGAGTTCTCAGAAGAGATCGTGGTGTTTAGTCCGTTCAATGAATTGGAGGTTCACGGTACCATAGGAGTAAAATTTACCTTTATTATTATATGGAGGTATGATCTTAACAAGTTATATGAGGAACTTAATAATATACATTTCACTAACCTTATTATGGACCTTGTGTTCGTACGTCATTTACAACTCCACTACGACCTCTCCTTAGGAATAAATAAGTATGTTTAACTGGGTTTCATCTAAGTTATAAACCTGACCTTATACTTCAAACGAACAAAAAAAACCGGTACGAGACACCGTACACCCTAGAATCAAGGGGTGGATCCCGATTTTGGACACAATGGACGTCACCTTTACGTTTCAGAATTGGTGACCTGGTGGTCCCTTCAGGGACTTCAAACCAAAAGTGGACAGTATTATTAAAAAAGACCTCGTAATTTGTCAAGATTTTCATGAAGAAAAACGGGTCAACAACAGTCAATAGTTTCTTTCCCTCTTTAAGACATCTTTTTCACTAAAAATTTTTACCAGTCATACACTCGACAAAAAAAGGAAAACTAAAGAAGAAAAGGAAAAGGTACGGACCTGTCATTTTTATCTAGAACAAAGGATCCAATAGTGTCGAACATTGTTTTTCGAAAAACTATTTCAACCGACAACCCAGTCACCCTACTCTAGTAAGGAAGGATTCATCAAACGTTACCAACTTCATAAATGACTTTGTTTTCGGACGACCCAGTCGATTGGTGTGTTATTCGGACTAAAACACCAATACAAGTCCCGTCCTCTCACACTATCTTATGGGAACTATACACCTTCTTCCACTTTCCATGAACCGTGTCATGGAGACCTGGCACCAACCCGCGCACACCTTTCTCTAATCTTACTATTTCCCAGAGTCCGGTGTGAGTTCCCACCTTGGACCTAACTCCGGAAGGAACTCTTCACTACTTAATTAACTCTTGTCTCATCAGGAAGACGTAAACCTAATCACGCAGAGATTAATTTTAAAAAACCGTAAAAGTTTGATCTCTTTTCAACTACGGAGTCACAACTTATGAAATTTTACGAATTCACATACAAGACATTTAAAGTAGAGTTATTGTTTTCCTTTTCTTGATAATTCCTATTGACCTTCCTTTTAATATGTGAGTAAAAAGACTAACATGGTTTAATTTGACTTGTAAATCCTCGAAATTGGTCCCGAAGTTGCAAGTGTAGTACCTATGACTTATCACCGTGTTAGGTTCTTATCTATTAATTTATCCTCTGTTCTTAGATACAGTCCTCCCGGTAAATTTTTTCTTATCGACAAACCACGATAAAGGTCATCCATCCGACTGGAGACTCTTTTGATTTCGAAGGATTGGATCGTACCCTTCACAAGTCTTAAAATTATGGGGAATAGAAAGGGATCAAAGGACGAAACCTTATCATATCTTGACTCTCCTTTAGGACCAAGATCAACTCTAAATCCTTACTGGAACTTGTCATAGAAACAATTAAGGGACTCGGGAAAAGAGTATTTTATTCCTTAAACCTAATTTTACGGAAAAACACATACACACACGCGTGCTAGACCAAAGTTTACGGAAAAAACCACACACAAACACTAAACCAACCTTTATAATCTATATGTAACGATTCAATAAAACAAAGAGACTTACATCCCAAGATATAAAGTGTCGTATCCAGGAATAATCTCAACCAGTAAGAAACACTTCGATGTTTCAATCTCAATTCTCATAGTCACCATCTTGAAGTCTAAACTTTGAAATTACCTCTCGGTCGATTAAAAGTCACTAATGTCAGAACCATATGTCTGACAAAAGGTATCCTTCAAAGAGTTGCCTTAACATCTAAAACTCTCTCACGTCAAAATCCAGTACCTAGTCTAAATAGAGGAAGTACCTAGTGTCCGAAAAGTCCAAAAAAGTCATCAGTACACGTCTACACTCTCGACCTGGTATTTCTTCCGACTTTCACTTTCACTTCAACGAGTCAGCACAGGCTGAGAAACGCTGGGGTACCTGACATCGGATAGTCCGAGGAGGCAGGTACCCTAAAAGGTCCGTTCTCACGACCTCACCTAACGGTAAAGGAAGAGGTCCCAGAAGGGTTGGGTCATTAACTTGGGTCTAGAGGGCGTAACGTCCGTCTGCGAAATGGTAGACTCGGTGGTCCCTTCTTCCGACTCGTCACTTATAAACTACGAAAACTTAACACCACGACCTCTTCTGAGAAATCTCAGGGGACCTGACGTTCCTCTAGTTCGGTTAGTTAGGATCTCCTTTAGTTGGGACTTATAAGTAACCTTCCTGACTACGACTTCGAGGTTATGAAACCGGTAGACTACGCTTCTCGGTTAAGTAACCTTTTCTGAGACTACGACCCTTTCTAACTTCCGTCCTCCTCTACCCCTACTGTCTCCTACTCTACCAACCTACCGTAATGACTGAGTTACCTGTACTCAAACTCGTCCGAGGTCTTCCACCACTTCCTGTCCCTTCGGACCGCACGACGTCAGCTACCCCAGTGTTTCTCAACCTGTGTTGAATCGCTGACTTGTTGTTGTTAGTCTAAAGTCAACCTTCATTTATGACAATAACCTTACTACCCATAGTATATGTCAACAGGGAGACATAAGTGGTCCCTAACCAAGCTCCTGGGTGGAGTCTATGGTTTTAGGGGACCTCCCGATTTAAGGTATCGATCGGGAGGTATAGGTGTAGACACCTAAGTCGGTTGACACTTAGTACGTCCCGATATGAAGAGATAAGAAATCTAGACAAGGACTTATAGACAATACCCTTGTTATCCCCTATATAACACCCGTAAAATAGAAAAAGACATAAAGTCTTAAAGACATTTATACCGGGTTCAAGTACTGAACCCACGAATTTGTTACATTTTATGACTTTACCGTAATCGGTAAGTTCACGAACTAACGAAATCTCGGTATCTCGTTAGAGGGACTAATGAAACCTTCACATGCAAAACGGGTACAAGTCTTTATTTCTGTCGAATATTAATAATGTAGTTATAAAAATACATTTATTCTGGTAGATTCATAAATATTTTAATTAAAACATTTGATACCATTTATCTAAATCTAAATGTCTTTTCAACAATCCTAGAAGGGATAACAATTGTAGAATCTAATCATACCATATAAACAATATTACTTAATTGTAAAATTATGTAATAATAATTAATAATAACAAACCTAAAGGATCAAAAAATTAGATTGTTTGGAAAAGAGAAGACCCAGAATAGGTCCTATGGTATAATGTAAATCACAATCCGAAGAGAACCGACCCTGTCAAAGAGTCCGAATTAAAAAATACTGGAAAAATGTACTGGAACTGTAAATACGTCATATGACCAGACAATAAAACATCTACGCAAGTCGACCTAAATAGACTAAAAAAAAAAATACAAAACTGACGAATATAAAAGTTCTCCTTCCAATATCTCCATTTTACGGTAAGAATAGTACATAGTTTCCATGTATGATAGTCGTACTGAGTAGCGACAATCAATGAGAACTAGAGGACTAAATCCATAGTCCTCTAGTTCTCATCCGAAGAGAAAACAGAGGTAAAAGTACGACATGAAAAGACCTTCCTCCAGTGACACACTGGGTGGTGTGAATTCGTTAGTCCCAATTCAAGATGTTGGAGCTTCGACTTTTCAGATCTGATTACGAAACCTTAAGAAGCACCATCTTCTTAAAACAAGAAAAAGTGATTAAATAAGTTAGTAGTAAATAAATATAGTCATACTTAAGTACTTACGAACACAAAACTCAATGTTAGGTTATGTCATAAAACAACGAGTTTAATAAAGTCGAAAATCAATTGGGTACACAAGGAAAGTGTAACGAAGTAATTAATTAATTAATGATAAAATTATCGTAAAGGGTGGAAAGACCGTAATGTTCTACAGGGTCTGAAACGAACACGTTAAAGACAGGACTAGGATCTTAATCAGTAAAGAGGTTCCTCGGGCAAAAGGACACATTCTCTTTTATAATCTTTGGTTCAGGACATATGATGCACACGAACAACAAACCAATGAAGACCTTACGGGGACTCCTAAAATTAATTTGAAATAGACACAAACTTACCTTACCTTTACAGGATAAATACTCCCTTTTAAATCCGAACAAAGAATAAATATCTGGAGAAAGAGGGTAAGATGAGAGAAAAGACAGTGGAGGAAAAAGTTATATCATGATTTAGAATTTTATACATAGTATATTTTACGGTAATTTGATCACCAAACATCGATATTATATATCTTAAATTTTGATAATGACGGAATCCTTTATACTCATTGGTAATAACGAGAAAGGAATTTCGTCGTCATAGTCCTGTGTCGAAAAGGACAGTAACTGATTTTGAGAACTTTTCTCCTCAATCATTAAGAATGAAGGTCCTTTCATTCTGTGAAACCCGATATACGCGATTTCTTTGACGGTGGTAAAAGTACGATACACACAAAAAAAGGAGAGGGAGAAGGTAGAACGGATACATCATTCATTAAATGAATGTGGGTCGACGATTTTGTGTCGTCTTTAAGACAATGACAATCCTCGACAAATCTTAACTACTACGAAATTTATTGAGATCTCATCCTCAGTCTGAGAATCTCGTTGGACCGTCAATTTCACTTATCTTCTTCGAATACGACGTTATGACAAACTCACCCACAGAAGATTTCCGTCAACGAAGAGTCGAGGACACATAATAACGACTCACCCTTACAAATCATCAGACTAGACTGAAGACTTTCTTCGATATCTAGACACAGAAGTAAGTGTTTAAAGACTAAAAACTCTACAACCGTGTTTAAAAAGGTTTTGTGTGACATCCGGTGACGTGTTCCCCAGGACAATCTGGATCCTATTGACGAAATACTGGGGACTTGATCCCGTAGAGAATGTCCAAGTAACTCATACGAGGGACCCCTCTCTTAAAGTCCGACCCACGTCAACATTCTGGAACCAAGACTAACAGCGAAAGGGTAATTGATCGACCTACGGAAACCCGTCTCCCTTAGGAGAAACCTAGAGTGACCAACATGTCATACTCTCATTCGAACTATTAAATTCTTAAGGGAAAATGAGAAATACAAAAATACGTACATAAAGTGAACTTGAGATGTTACTGGCATGTCCAAATAGTCATATTCGTCAAATCCTTATCTCCCTAGCAATTACAAAAGAGGTTTTCATCAAAGAATATCTGATGTCCCCGAAGGGTCCACCACGGACCTTTTAGGGTACCTGTCTCCTTGGACTACCCGATGTCAGGTATCCTAGCTCAACCTGTGCTGACTTCGTTGAATCGTACGTGTGTGCATCTGATGTCTCCTAAGAACGGACGAAAGGAACGACGGAGGTCAGCCATAGACCGTCAACACGTGTACATTACTATGTACAATTACAAAGAGAAAGAAGTCTATTTAACTAAGATTACTCTTTTGGACATAACTATCGACATAACCACGCACCCGGAAAACCCCCGATACCATTTTGGCTGTCACCTGTCCCAAAAGAATCAATACTTCTTGTATCATATTAAAGAAATCAAACTAAACAAAGTAATCACTTTCGATTAGTCTACCACCGTCAAACCTCATTAACGTATTACTGTAGGAGTAATTGTCGTTTTAACTTTAGACTTTTTGATTTAAGACCTTAAATCAGATGTCTCTATTCTTTTCTGATAACAATGGAAGAGAAAACTGGAGTCTGACGAAAAATAGTCCTTCCTTCTAAATCTAAGAAAATCTTTTTATAATTTCTGTTTCCTTTATATTTAAAAAGTACATGAGACTCTTATTATTATAAGTGAACTATCTAGTCGACATCGTAAAAATATTGTTATACAAGTAAACCGAGACCCGTAACAGAAACCTTATTTCATAGAATAACAATCCATTAAACCATTGTTTGTATGAAGATAACACTACCGGTCAGATTTAAGGATAAAACATATCTAACGGCTTCAAAAATCTCTGGGGAAACTAAACTAAACCTCTTCCACTACAGTGGGGTGAGGTCATGAGAACCGACGTTTTAGGGTACCTGTCTCCTCGGACCATCCGACGTCAGGTACCCTAGTGCTTTTCAACTCAAGTGAAAGTGAAAAGTGAAAGTACGTAATCTCTTCCTTTTCAACTGAAGGAGAGTAATCTCTTCCTTTACCGTTGGGTGAGGTCACAAGAACGGACCTCTTAGGGTCCCTGCCCCCTCGGACTACCCGACGGTAGATACCCCAGCGTGTCTCAGTCTGTGCTGACTTCGCTGAATCGTCGTCGTCGTCGTCGTCGTAACTAAACTAACCCACATTTACTCGTAAGTACTAAATGGACATTTACCAATAAATGTCCATTTAATTAGAAGACACTTGAAGTGGTCCGTTTGAATTGGGATTTAAAATTCATTTTCAGATTTGATCACCTCATTGTCTGTTCACCCTAAATACAAATATGTCAATGACTTCGTTAAAACCGGTTTTGTAAACTTAATCATAAGATTACGTCATATGATTAATTGCTTTTAATACATCGAAGAAACATTTATCGTGTTCGATATTCTTAAGTCTTCTCTTATATATTCTCCAAAAAGAAAAGTGTACACATCTGAAACGAGAAATCGAGATTACTGTCGTCAGTCAAGTCAGTCAAGTCAAGTTAACGAGTCAGTACAGGCTGAGAAACGCTGGGGTACTTAGCGTCGTGCGGTCCGGAGGGACAGGTAGTGGTTGAGGGCTGCAAGCGAGTCTAAGTGCAGGTAGCTCAGTCACTACGGTAGGTCGGTAGAGTAGGAGACAGCAGGGGAAGAGGAGGACGGGGGTTAGGGAGGGTCGTAGTCTTAGAAAAGGTCACTCAGTTGAGAAGCGTACTCCACCGGTTTCATGACCTCAAAGTCGAAATCGTAGTAAGGAAGGTTTCTTTAGGGTCCCGACTAGAGGAAGTCTTACCTGATCAACCTAGAGGAACGTCAGGTTTCCTGAGAGTTTTCAGAAGAGGTTGTGGTGTCAAGTTTTCGTAGTTAAGAAGGTGTGAGTCGAAAGAAGTGTCAGGTTGAGAGTGTAGGTATGTACTGGTGACCTTTTTGGTGTGGGAACTGATCTGCCTGGAATCAGCCGTTTCATTACAGAGACGAAAACTTATATGATAGATCCAACCAGTATTGAAAAGAAGGTTCTTCATTCGCAGAAAATTAAAGTACCGACGCTAGTGTTAGACGTCACTAAGACCTCGGGGGGTTTTATTTCAGACTGTGACAAAGGTGACAAAGGGGTACATAAAGGGTACTTCACTACCCTGGTCTACGGTACTAGAAGCAAAAGACTTACGACTCGAAATTCGGTTGAAAAAGTGAGAGGAGAAACTGAAAGTAGTTCTCCGAAAAATCAAGGAGAAGTGAAAGACGGTATTCCCACCACAGTAGACGTATAGACTCCAATAACTATAAAGAGGGCCGTTAGAACTAAGGTCGAACACGAAGAAGGTCAGGTCGCAAAGAGTACTACATGAGACATATCTTCAATTTATTCGTCGCACTGTTATATGTCGGAACTGCATGAGAAAAAGGATAAACCTTGGTTAGACAACGAGGTACAGGTCCTCGGGGATTTAGTCGTATTATCACAAAAAAAAAAAGGGGGATTCCTTCATGTAACCACATGTACGTATTTTGTTAATCATATAAAATTTGTGTCACCCATCGTGAATCATAATCCAGTTCGGAGTGTTTTTACTTCCAAAAGATACAATTTTTGTTTATAGTCATTAAAATACACTAAGGTGAATTATTTATAAGTTATGTAAAACAACTGGACTTATCTTACTCTAGTACCATCTGAATTTTTCCTGAAGACCTATTAAGAAAAATATTTATTTCACTCCACTAAACGGGTTCTAGAATATAGATCAAATACCGTCTCCATTTTTCTGAGGTCTACTAGACGGTCACCACTTAATAAAATTTAAACTGAACTACCTCTTCCTTTACCGTTCCGTGAGGTCGTAAGAACGGACCATTGCGTGTACCTGTTTCCTCGGACCACCCGATGTTAGGTACACCAGTGTTCTCAATCTGTACTGAATCGTCGATTTGGTTGTAGTGACAGATAGCCCTTAATTTAGAAGTGAAATTGCTTCAACAACCTGTAAAGGGTTTTAAAAGTATACTGTTTGTTCGTTAGACCCTTCGAATTTTAGTTCAAACTATTACTTTTAGTATTTACCAGATGTAAATCACGAAAACTTTTGCAGTCATTGTACATATATTAAAATATTTTGATTTCCTCATGTCATAAATTTGAATTATAGGACACTTCAAAATGTTTGAATTCTGTAGATCAAAAATGAGTAACATAGTTTAAAACCATAAAACAAAAAATGTCTTTTAAACTGAACTCTATGATAATTTTCGAAATAAAACAAAAGAACATCTTTATTTGTGTATTGGACTTCGATACATAAACTGGTACCTGGGTACAATCAATGAGAAGTATCTTTTCTGGTGTTTATGATAAAAGTGTATTATGTAATTTTAATGAAGTATCTTTTATTCCTCTATTATTCTCATTGTTTAATCCATTTCAAATACATTAAATAAACAGACAACACCATATGTCTCAAAATCTATTAAGACGTCATAAAAATTTCTATGTCCAGTCTACACTCTCGATCACAGTTAGTATCATAAACCCTACCGATGGAGACTCTAAAAACTATAGATAATTATTTTAGGGACATAATCCAATTAATTACGGACCACCGAGTCTCCAATTTCGCAGACGGAGGTTACGTCCTCTGGGGTCCAAGCTAGGGACCCATCCCTTCTAGGGGACCTCTTCCTTTACCATTGGGTGAGGTCATAAGAACGGATCTCTTAGGGTACCTGTCTCTTCGGACCATCCGATGTCAGGTGCCCCAGTTTTTCTCGACCTGTGTTGACTCGCTAAAGTGAAGTGATATTATATAGATCGTAAAGTCATGAAAGTCAAGTCAAGTCAACGAGTCAGTACAGGTTGAGAAACGTCAGCGTACCTGACATCGTACGGTCCGAAGGGACAGGTAGTGGTTGAGGACCTTGAACGAGTTCGAGTACAGGTAACTCAACCACTACGGTAGGTTGGTAGAGTAGGAGACAGTAGGTGAAGAGAAGGACGGAAGTCAGAAAGGGTCGTAGTCCCAGAAAAGGTCACTCAGTCAAGAAACGTAGTCCACCGGCTTCATAACCTCAAAGTGGAAGTCATAGTCAGGAAGGTTACTTATAAGTCCTGACTAAAGGAAATCCTACCTGAACAACCTAGAGGAATGTCAGGTTCCTTGACAGTTCTCGGAAGAGGTTGTGGAGTCAAGTTTTCGTAGTTAAGAAACCACGAGTCGAAAGAAATACCAGGTTGAGAGTGTAGGTATGTACTGACAACCCTTTTGGTATCGAAACTGATCTGTCTGGAGACAACCGTCTCATTACAGAGACGAAAAATTATACGACAGATCCAACCAGTATCGAAAAGAATGTTCCTCGTTCGCCGAAAATTAAAGTACCAATATCAGTGGTAGACATCACTAAAACTTCGGGGGGTTTATTTCACACAGTCACAAACGTAACAAAGGGGTATATAAACGGTACTTCACTACCTTGGTCTCCGGTACTACAAACAAAAAACTTACAACTCAAAATTTGCTCGAAAAAGTGAGAGGAGAAAGTGAAAGTAGATCTCCGAGAAATCAAGAAGAAACGAAAGACGGTATTTCCACCACAGTAGACACGTAGACTCCAACAACTATAAAGAGGACCGTTAGAACTAAGGTGGAACACGAAGTAGGTCGGGCCGTAAAGGGTACTTCATGAGACGTATATTCAATTTATTCGTCCGATTGTTATATGTCGGAACTGTATGAGGTTGTTTATCAAAGTTCCCTAATCTAGACCATCTGTCTGACGGACTTCTTGATACCTACCTCCAAGTACCGTAATATGTCCTCCGTTACTAGTTCTGGTAGGGATTCTTTTTCTTTACGTTTTTTCCGTTTTACCAACAGACTCCTCCGGAATGTTTATCGACTCTTTTCTTCTCTTCGATTTCCGTTTCCTCTTTTCCTTTCCATATGGATAAACTTACGTCTCAAGGTTTCTTATCGTTCCTCTCTATTCTTTCGAAAGGAATCACTAGTTACGTTTTTTTATCTCCCTTTGTTGTCTTACCCTTTCTGATCTCTAGAGCAGTTCTTTTAATCTCTATGGTTCCCTTGTAAAGTACGTTTCTCCCCGAGTTATTTTCTGTTTACCATACCTGGATTGTCTTCGTCTTCTACAATTCTTCTCCACCGTTCTTATGTGTCTTCCTGATATGTTTTTCTAGAAGTACTGGGTCTATTGGCACTACCACACCAGTGACTGGGTCTCGGTCTGTAGGACCTTACACTTCAGTTCACCCGGAATCTTTCGGAGTGATACTTTGTTTCGATCACCTCCACTACCTTAAGGTCAACTCGATAAAGTTTAGGATTTTCTACTATTACACTTTCACGACGTGTGTTATACGGTCGTTTAAACCTTCTGAGTCGTCACCGGTGTCCTGACCTTTTCCAGTACGAGTTTGATGACGTGTTAACGTGAGTAGAGTGTGCGATCGTTTCATTACGAGTTTTAAGAGATTCGGTTCGAAGTTGTCATGTACTTGACACTGGAAGGTCTACAAGTTCGACCTAAATCTTTTCCGTCTCCTTGGTCTCTAGTTTAACGGTTGTAGGTAACCTAGTAGTTTTTTTGTTCTCTTATGGTCTTTTTGTAGATGAAGACGAAATAACTAATACGGTTACGGAAACTGATACCTAGTGTCGTTGGACACCTAGTGTCGTTTGACACCTTTTAAGAAATTCTCTACCCTTATGATCTGGTGGACTGAACGGAGGACTCTTTAGATATACGTCCAGTTCTTCGTTATCAATCTTCACCTGTACCTTGTTGAGTGGAGAAGTTTTAACCCTTTCTTCATACAGTTCCGACATATAACAGTGGGACGAATAAATTGAATGTACGCCTTATGTAGTACACTTTACGACCCGACCTACTTAGTGTTTGACTTTAGTTCTAACGACCCTCTTTATAGTTGTTGAAGTCTATACGTCTACTGTGGTGGGATTACCGTCTTTCGTTTTTCCTTGATTTCTCGGAGAACTACTCCCACTTTCTCCTCTCACTTTTTCGACCGAATTTTGAGTTGTAGCTTTTTTTGTTTCTAGTACCGTAGACTAGGGTAGTGAAGTACCGTTCAGCTTCCCCTTTTTCACTTTTGTCACTGTCTGAAACAAAAGAACCTGAGGTTTTAGTGACGTCTGTCACTGACGTAGGTAGTTTAATTTTCTGTGAACGAGGAACTTTTGTTTTGATACCGTTTGAATCGTAAAAGTTTTCGTTTCTGTAGTAAAACGAATGTTTCCGCGCATATCAGTTTCGATATCAAAAAGGTAAACATACATGTTCTACACTCTCAACCTGGTATTCCTTCTGACTCACGGTTGACTTGACTACGAAAGTTCAACACCACGACCTCTACTGACAATTCTCAGACAACCTGTCGTTTTTCTAGTTTGGTCAGTCAGGATTTCCTTTAGTTGACACTTATAAGGAATCTTCCTGACTACGACTTCGACTTCGAGGTCTATGAAACAGGTGGCCTACGTATCTCGTCTCAGTAACCTTTTTTGGGACTACGACCCTTTCTAGGTTCCGTTTTCCTCTTCTACTAACGTCTCCTACTCTATCAACCTATCATAGTGACTAAGTCACCTGTAATTGAACCCGTTTGAGACCCTCTATCACTCCCTGTCCCTCTGGATCGAACAACGTCACGTACGTCAACGTATCTCAGCCTGTCCTGAATCGTTGACTTGTTGTTGTTTATAATGAAATCAACCTTAGAACGATCGATCTTGGGTCAGTGCAGATGGAACAGTGAAGTCACCGCCACCCTCCACAATCAAGACTCACGGGTCCTTCTTCTTTCGTCTAACCAACTCGTAACTCGCAGAGTATGAGGGTACGTCAAACACGTAAGAACCTAAGACATAAGTGGTGTCTTTACAAAGAGAATAACGTACAATAAAAAACATGGAAACCAGTAAGTCTTAAATGAAGGTCTAAAGAATCTTCTTTAAATCAAACTTTCAGAAACAACAAAATCAAATATTTGAGAAACCATAAACTATATAAATTCTGTAAACAACAAACAAACAAAAAAACCAAAAAATGGGGTCCTACCAATATAGTACAATAAAAGAAAATATTAAAGTAATGACCAAATTTGAAGAACTTTTGAAGTAATACGGAACAAATAAAAACTTCCTAATTTTTTACGTAGATACCGTTTGTAGAGGGTAAAGAATAAGTTCTTTATGTGGTCTTATAACTTGTAGCAGTCGGGGTCTCGGTGGTTCAGTAACAGGTGAGTACCAGTCAGACAGTCGGGTGGTCGTCTTCCCTTTTGTCTCTTTGGAATAGGGCAAAAAAATTTCCAGTCGTGTACGTCCGAACGTCTGGTTATCTCTTCGTGTAAGGTCACTCCTCCGTTTCAAGAGAAACGGAAGACGGGTGAACTCTAATTTGAATCTCTCAGTCGTCTTCGGAAAGTCGAAAGTAAAGTCGACGACAATATCAATAGGGTGGGGGAAGAAAGGCACTAGGTCATGTATATGCGAAGACATGTAAGAGTCAGTGAGTCAGGACAGGTTGAGACACGCTGGAGTACCTGATATCGAGCGGTTTGAGGAGACAGACCTTAAAAGGTCCGTCATTATGACCTCACCCAACGGGAAAGGTTGGGTCCCTAACTTGACCGTAGGGGACTCAGAGGACGTAACCGTCCACCTAAGGAATGGTGACTCGGTGGAACCCTTTGGGGGTAAGTGAAAACATGAATTCCCGTTTTACATAGAAAGGAGTATTTATACAGGAGACAATCATTTAGAATACTCTTACAAAATTCGGATTCATAATTTATGTTAAAAGGGAATTTTGCACACTTTCACTTCAGCGAGTCAGTACAAACTGAGAAACGCTGGGGTACCTGACATCGGATAGTCCGAGGAATCAGGTACCTTAAAAGGTCCGTTCTCATGACCTTACCCAACGGTAAAGGAAGAGGTGCCCTAGAAGGGCTGGGTCCCTAGCTTGAGACCAGAGGGCGTAAAGCCCGTCTACAAAATAGTAGACTCGGAGGTCCCTTCGAGAAATTTTACATATTAATCGAGTTTTATTACGGTGTCAAGTCAAACTTTATTAAACTTAGTTATGAAGAGAACATATCAAGAGGGAGACTATTTAATGGGGAGTTGGGGGTGACGTCAACCGGAAAAAAAGGGAAAATCCGTCTTCTTATACATGGTATATAGATTCAGAAAATCGGAAATTTTTAATATGACAAAAACCTTTCTGACTAAAATCTGTCTCAACAAAGGTACAGGATCCGTATTGGTGACAGGACCCTAAAGAAAAGTACAGAGTGTCCAATTAACATGATAATAAGTCTATGACACCGAAAGGAGCCTACGACGCAAGTAAACAGTAAAAAGGGTTTGAGACACGGCTTTCAAGTAAAAATCCTTCCTACAGACCTTTTATTTGAAAAAAAACAAATAACGCACACACTTAAAGGACGAGACCAAGACTAAGGTATTTACCCAACTCATATTTTGAGATCCAAGTTTTATTGAAGAGTGAAAATTTCGGTAGAGGGGTAACGAAAGAACGTAGGATCGTAAAGATCGTAAGATCAACGACGACAAAGAGTATTGAACCATCTATAACAAACCCCCTTAAAAGAAAGAAAGAGGAAAAGGGGAAGACAGGACAGAAAGATGAGAGAGGTAGTAGAGAACAGAAGACGTAGGGGGAAAATACGACACTATGTAATATATATGGAAAACCATACATTTTACATGTTGCAAATTTCTATTATTTTTCCATTTGTAAATACGGAGATGGTCGGTCGAATGTTTTAACATGAAAAGATTTAGAGAACAAAGAAGGGAAAATTAAAAAAAAGGGTGGTCTCACAGTGACAAGACTTAAATACGGAAAACAACACAAATTACAAACACATGTCTACATCCTGAGACAATTGTGACACAACTTTAAGTAGGTACAACTACATATAAAGAGATTAATTAAGTAAAAGTGACGACATAAATCAAATAAGAGACATAGACAACTACATATAAACCCAACAATACTCCAATAACGATAACACCTATTATAACGAAACTGTAAGAACTTGTACCTAGGTACTCGAATAGACTCTATGTTCAGATCTTGACCTTTCGGACCCAGATTCCCACATATGTTTAAGAATATTCGTTACTGTACGACAACAAATTTTACTAACATAGTTAAATATCGTCACGTCCCCTCCAGGTCAACGACGAGTAAGAAGGATTACGAACTATAACAGACTGAAAAAGTAAAATCGTTGAGACCGTCCATAAATGACTTAGAGTCTTATCAAAAATTCAATGGATAGGGACAACTAATCACTTTCATTCGTGAAAAAAAAAAACATAACTTAAAAACCTAAGTCAAGTCAAGTCAGTGAGTCAGCACAGGCTGAGAAACGCTGGGGTACTTAGCGTCGTGCGGTCCGGAGGGACAGGTAGTGGTTGAGGGCCTCAAGTGAGTCTCAACGCAGGTAGCTCAGTCACTACGGTAGGTCGGTAGAGTAGGAGCCAGTAGGGGAGAGGAGGACGGGGGTCAGGGAGGGTCGTAGTTTCAGAAGAGGTTACTCAGTCGATCAATCGACAAGATAAAACAACACGAAAAGTAAACATCTTAAAGAAACATATCGAGTATATACCCACGAAAGAAAAATGTATGACACGTATAACAGTCGAGACCAAACGAAAGTGAAAGAGTTACCACATAAACCCACCTATATTTAAGAACGGAAACTATAACAGGTCCAATAGTAAAAATCGGAAAATACCAATCACTAAAAACACTGGAAGGAGTGACGGAGTGACAGAGAAAAGACCGAAAACTGAAATCAAGGAGTAACAAAGAGAGAGACCCAAATATTTTCTTGGACCGACAAGAAAATATTTTCTACCACCAAAACTCTATAATCACACGGTAGAAGAATTAGTCAGACGAAAGACTTATTTTAGTATAAGGAACGGACTTGTTGAACAGAGAGTCTAAGTAACCGGACAACACACCGGACGTCTCGCTCGAACCTGACCCGTTGTCCGAAGCAACGAGACTCCGTACACTTTAGAAAGGTCAGGTCCCTAGCTTGGACACAGGAGACACAACCGTTCGCTTAGAATTGGTAACCTGGTGGTCCTTCAAACGAGACGGATAAAATTATATTAGGGACTCGATTCTTACCGAAGATGTAAATTTTTATTAACTGTCTTTTAATTTTCTTTTTATAAAGTACTGTTCACTTGTGTAAACTCAAACACAGGTATTCATTTTAGATTACATTGTCTCTGAGAGAGTAAAGAAATAACAGAAGACTTCGAAAGTATGACATTACCGTCACACCTCATGTCCGTCAAGACCGATACATGTCAATCAACAACTCCTGGAACGAAATCGTGTCATCAAGTTCTGATATTTTTACCGGTACGTCCCACTTTGACACGTTTCATAATTATTAGTTACCCTCCCTGAAGGGGCCACCAGGTTCACCAATTCTAAGACGGGAAGGCGATCTACCCCGTGGACCAATCCTTTGGTCCTAGGGACACACGGTACGTTGTCCGTTTTTTTTTTTTAGACACACTTTTTAATAACACTTGAATTCTTTGAAGAGTACAAAGGACAATATTTTCGTATCCCTTTACTTTTTTCCTTTTACTTATATATCATGTCACATTAAATTTTATAATCTTTGTAACTCTTAATTTTACAAAAGAAAGCATCACTTTTCGAATCGTTCTCAACAAGAGAAAAACACTATACTACACCTTACCCGGGGAAGAGAGACGGAACCGTTCAACAGTAGGACCAAAGATTCAAACCTGGTCGAAGGGTGTAACAAACGAAACACAAAAGTTACAGTGTTACACGGAAACTCTTAACAAAATTACACTTTATAGAACGGACACCGTGAAGGAGAACCTGTAGGAGTAGAGAAAGTGGTTTTAGGTATCTACTTGAGTGGAAACGACACAAGGAGACTGACGTACATGGCTGAGACCTCGCCGACATCCCAGACGTAAGGGTGTCACTTCGACAACGAAGACATTGAGGTAAGTGTAAGGCAAACTTAAAGTGAAGGTCACAATGAGAAGAAATCAAGAACCGATGTGAAAGTAAAACTGGCCAAGGGAAAATTTCGATGGAAAAAACATTTTGCAGTGTACCCAAGTAATGACCATCTGCTCCGTTGTGTGCAAATACCAACTTGACTTATTGTCTACGAGTCAGTGTTCAGTGATTGTCCGAAACACTGCACTACCCAGTGATTAGAACTGCGTGTTTGACAATAGGTACATCATTAAACATCTGACTTCTCGATCGTCGTTTAAACACGAAAGTGTCCATTATATGACCTTGAACTTGGTCCAACAACTTGAATATTAAAAAGTGATGACAGAACAGACCAAAACTATAGCCCCATATAATGGTCATTAATATATCATTAGTGATCGTTTATGGATTCCATGTCGCAAGGTCCGTGACAAAATTGTAAAATATACAATCGTCTAGGTATTCATCAATAAGACAATAAGGGTTGAATGTACACTCCTTTGACTTCATTTTGTTCTTTGAACGGTGCCAGTGTATCTATAATTAACTATGTCTATAATTCTAACTTACACCTTCTGAGTCCAAACTAGAGACCCAACCCTTCTAGGGGACCTCTTCCTTTGCCGTCGGGTGAGGTCATGAGAACGGACCTTTTAGGGTACCTGCCTCCTAAGACCATCCGATGTCAGGTACCAAGTGTCTCAGTTCTGACTTGCTGAAGTGAAAGTGAAAGGCCATCAGGTCACACCTAGCACCGGAGATTGGATGATGTAACGTGAATATATGTAATATGAATATAATCAGAGTATTTTACTCAACCTTTCGTAAGAAAAAGATTAAAGATCTCAAACACAATCTAGTCATAGAATTTATAAACCATCTTATGATATTTTGGGAAACACCCCACACAGACATACACACATACACAAACTTTCTAAATTTTTATTGAAAGTCGAAGAAATTGACTAAAGTACGACAACTCCAAAAGATAAATAGTATAAAACTTAGTCAAAAACAATGTATATGACAAAATCATTAACTAGAAAAAGTAGACGAGAAGTTTAAACAACAGTATCAGAATATTAGAAAAAAAAGAGAGGACGTAAACACTATAAAAAGAAAAAGGAAGGATTTTAACAAGTAAATAAGGAAGAGAAGAAAAAACTTGGTAGAAGGGTCTCCAAACAATTGAAACAAAAAATCAACGAGATAGTACAGACTGACCACTGGGGTACCTGACGTCGGGTAGTCCGAGGAGACAGGTACCCCGAAAGATCCGTCCTTATGACCTCACTCAAGGGTAAAGGAAGAGGTCCCTAAAAGGGTAGGATCCCTAGCTTGGACACAGAGGGTGTAACCGTCCGTCCAAGAAATCGTGACTCGGTGGCCTCTTCGGGGACAATTGAAATAATCAGGAGGTTCTCCTGAAAATGAAACGACTAGATAAGCGGACAAAGGAACATGAAATAAAAATAAATACTCAAATAAAAGGAAGGAAACTAAAATGACTTTAAATAAAATTAGATTCTATATGCAATTGGTTAATTAAAATAAGAAGAAAAGGATTATATTCGTGAATTCTGATCCCTGTACCGAATTTAAGAGAAAAATCCATATAAGGTGTTTGGAACGATACATTAAAAAAACCATAAGTCAAGATTCATAAAAAAAAAAGTAATAATAATACCAAATTAGATACCCAATAAACATCACAAAAGTTTAAAGGATTATGTAATTTTTTAAGTCCAAAAATAAAGATTAAACAAGTATACAAAGTATTTACACCTTACGTATTATTAAAATTTTTATACTCTGTAAAGGATCATATGTAAATAAAATTTTTCTTTCAAAACACTTACGACCTTCTCTTTCATAGAAGAGGTCACATGGTGCATGAAAGGTCACATCAGATCATCAAGAACATATAACTTAATTTTCGAACACACATGAACGACTAAAAATAGAACTACACAGTCAAAGACCGTCTTCCAAATGTTGTTGTACGGGGACACTTCAACCTAAGTAGATAAAGAGGAGTAATGATAGTGAAAATACACAAAAACTTATAGACACAACAATCTACCCTTGTTCAAATTATAAATTATAACTATTTAGAATCACTTAATTTTAAAGACAGTAAAATAAAGATGATTACCACAGAAACGAAGCTCCGTCAAAACAACTGTTAATATACGGATGTGGTCAGACCATACGTAAAACAATGTGTCGACTTGGAAGACATCATCTACGACGACCACGGGAAAGACCTAAGGGAATTGGTCGGTCACACAGTGAGTCGATTACTGACGAAACGTTCCCAATGTCATTGGGCCGGGGGAATGGAGAACCACCGTGACTGAGTCCCGACGTCAACCCGAGGTGTCGAAGGGGTCCCTTCTCCTTCTCCGACCGGAGTCGATTTGGGTCAAAATGGAGGGAAGGGAGAGGATGGCGAAAGAGGACTCCCATGAGAGAGTCAAATATTCTTTAGGGACAAAGTCCGAAAAGAAGACAATTTGACTTAGATTTCGCAGATGGTAGAGTTGTTCCCTCTTGAACTAGAGAGAAAGATCACAATTCAACATGTTTAGGACAAAAAACAAAACAAAACCACTTGAAGTAGAAATTATATAACCCATCTAAAAACAAATTAAGTCATCGAGACTTGACACCGCAGGAAGTCTTAATTGAGCAAAACTTTAACGACCTGGCAGAGATTAACTAGGACACGGACACCGAAAAGTGAAATTTAGTCTAGAAAATGAGATAAAGTCCATTTTACAATTTCCCAAAACAATTTATTATTGATTTTCCCAAGGAAACTGAAAAGTAAAACGAACAAACCAAAAGTGAAATACAATTTCCATTCTGTAAATGGTGGTGATTCCGATGAGGTGTTTCACGGAGGATTCATGAGGGTATCTCAAATACGGCAGAAGAACGAGTCGTCTCCCCTCGGTGACACGAGGTCGTGACTAAGACTCAGACCACATATGTCGTCCGAGGAAGTCGACCCAGTCACAGCTGGGGTGGTTCTCGTCCGACCACAGGACTATGCCTTGTTTCGTGTTGGTCGTCCTACGGGCACACTATTACTACGGTTCTCCTCAGGGAAAAAATATGAACTACGGATCCTTTTTTCCACGAAAGAAAAGGTAGAACCTTGAGCCTCAAGTTCCACCCGAGCCCTTCTCTCTGTGTGACACTTATTTATTAATGTCTTGATACTCGTGCTTAAGGATAAAGGAATCAAGATAGAAGACAAAGGGAAGTGAAAGTGACTGCAAAATATGTTATTTCATACTTTATGGCACCGGGACTTGAAGTCTCTCTTTGAAGTGAATTACCTTTCAAAAAGAATTTATTTTGTCAAGAGATTTCGATTCTTGACTAGTCAGTACTAATAAGGTAGGTTAAAGGGATTGGATTCATCGAATTTTAAGGCATCATATAAATAATGAGGGACTGTCTCTGTCTACTCGACAACGATATCTCTAAATTGTAAAACGGCTAATATCTTCAAAATTATGAATATATCGCTACAATTGTACTACCACCATCGACTAGAGAACTTGTCTTTTGTTAAACAAAAACGGTGTAACGTAGTGCAACGACACGAAAAGATCTTCGTCTCGATAAAAATAACGGGACGGATTATTGCTATTCTACTGGTCGGACCTCTCGACCGAACAGACCAATGAGGGACAATCGAAAGAAAAGCACTACCGACACAGTGTCCGGTACAAACCTTTCATCTTCTTTACTCCACTTATAAGAAGTAATCACTACTGGGAAGATGGAACTTAGACAAGTAAGAAAAAGGTCAAGACTCAAAACATCGAAACCGTGGAGATTAATTAAAATAAAATAAAATAAAAAAAGAGATTAATTAAATTTTTATCCGTACAAAAAGTAATAGAAGCCAAATGGTAAAATCTCGATATACAAATCAATTCGGGACAAAACGGAAAAAAAAAAAAAAAATTCCGGGACACAAAATAACAGAAAACAACAAAGCCGGGTAGAAGACATATTTCATTTCGTGATTCTCTTCTATACGTATAATGAATCCCAGAAAGGGGAAACCCTGGACCATCAAATGTCCTCGAGGGAGACATCTAATTTGACATGACAATATTCATATCTGCTACATAATCAGGACTTATCATGACCTCTCGTCTAAGATTTTACTTTAGTCTCTTTTCCACTATCTATCCTACACCTGGAGTTAACATTCTGATCTCCTTCTGTTAGCATTCTGTTTCTCCTTCATTTCTGTTAAACTTCATACCTCTCGTTATACTCGGTCCCATACGTGACTATTGTAGTCACCAGACGAACATTTTACCGTTCGGCCAGAAAACACTGACTTTACATAATATCTCTGGGTTCACCTTTTGACGACTACCAACATCATCCACCATCTTGACCCAGGAGAGTCTAACACACCGGATCCATAATACGATTTTTCAAACAAAAATAAAAATTTATGCACAACCTCAGGAGAAGTCAGTTGGTCCTATAAAAGGACTATAAGTCCAGAAAAGGGTTGACGGAAGTAGGTAATTCTTCCTTTCCATCTCGTTTTTTTATTTAAAACTTCACATGACTATAGTGACATTTTGAAGTTCTAAAACGGTCAAAACAGTGTGCGACGCAGCAAGAGGCCTAGCCGAGAATCGGACTAGGAGTTGGGGTCAAAGTCAATGTTCCCTAAACAAAGAGACTAAGAAACAGTAGACAATTTCACTCCTTGAACTTAGGATCCAATACACTTGATAAAAAAAAAGTTGATCAAAAAAAAAAAAAAATTCGGAAATCTCTAGAATTTACAAATCTCTATTAAAAACCTATTCATATTCGTTTGAGACCTCCAAAAACACGGACGATCTGACTCCAATGTAATTAACCCTGCTTATCATTTCCAAATTTTTTACGAAAGGGAAAAAGTTTGAAACCCCCGTAATCCATAACCCTTAGTAGAATTCCAAGTGGGAAGAAAATTTTTGTGGCTCTCTTTGCAAACGAGAACTCCTACCAATGTTGTCCTTACAATTCACGACACAGTAACGGCAGAGAACAAAACCGCGTGCATTGATCAGAAGTCGTTTGTAGTACAACAGACATAGTGTACCGATTGTCACCCTCCATAGATCACATCTAAGAAGAACCCCTTTATCTAAATTTAAACGAACCTATCTTTACACCGTCCACGAAACAAATCTCTGGGTCTTACGTAAGTCAGTCCTACCTTATATTCGACGGACCTATCGAGGACATTCATTCGGTCGCTCCGAAAGTCGGAGTACGACGTTCCAGAATCAATACACTCGTACGCACACGCACACACACGTCACCAAAACGTAAATGTCCTGTTCCGAGGGATCGTCACGTTTTTCCTTAAGAAACGACACCCCTGACGTACCTTCATTGCACTTAGTCACACAAGAAAGTATGTCCTTAGAGTGACCCACTACGGGAGTCGATAAGATCATTAGTTCCTGCGAGAGGACAACGATTAGGATACTACTTGTCCTGTTTACCACCACTATTTGTCTTGGAGCGGTTCGGACCTTTAAGGTAGTCAAGCAGTATCATGTCGACAACAGGAATCACGCATCCCTCCGTGGACCCCCACCTTTTAATTATATAAGATGTCCCCCCCAACCTCAAATAACGAGTCCTGTCAATTCTACAACGACTCGACAGACAACGGTAAAGGTCGGACCAAGACCCCTCCTCGTCCTCTTTAACCGAAGTCGGAGTCCCGACTATGCACGGACGTTCGACACATTTCTCGAGAAAACAGTAACAACAAGTCCGTGAGTCAGTACAGGCTGACAAACACTGGGGTACCTGACGTCGGGCGGTTCGAAGGCACAGGAGAGGACAGAGGACCTCAGACGGGTTTGGGTACAGGTATCTCTAAACCAAAATGAAGTTTTCTTTATGACAAAACTAACTTTCATATTTAGTCCCAAAAGTTCAATTTATTTCATTTTTGTCTCGTGTCGGTGGTCTGCTCCAAGTCGAACTACACACTATCTGGAGACTTTCTTTAAGTAATTTTGTTTAGACTCCTTAGTTCAGGGGTAAATCATTGACTTCCGAACGACGACGATTCAGCGAAGTCAGCACAGGCTGAGACACTGGGGTATCTGCCGTCGGGTGGTCCGAGGGGTCAGGGACCCTAAGAGGTCCGTTCTTGTGACCTCACCCAACGGTAACAGAAGAGGTTACGTACTTTCACTTTTCACTTTCACTTCAGTGAGTCAGCATAGACTGAGAATCACTGGGGTACCTGACGTCGGATGGTCCGAGGAGACAGGTACCCTAAAAGGTCCGTTCTCACGACCTCACCCCACGGTAACGGAAGAGGTCTTTCGAACGATCCGTCTGGTTTTTTCAGAGTACAACTTATACTTTAGGATTGCTACGTCTGATATGGAAACTGGAACAGTCTAATATGTACTAGGGACCCTGAAAGACCCTACGACCCAAAGAAGGTTCGGACTCCTTGTGCGGGACGTAAAACCGGCGTCGTGAGAGGACCCTACCGTCGAATCACGACCGAAGTTTTAAGAGACAGTCCGTTTTTTTATTTCCCTTCTTCTTTTATAATCGGGTGTATAGAAATGTCAAGGTACAGAACAGATGTTGAGTGGGGAGGTGAGGGTGGGGGATGATTTGTCCTGTCTTATAGTTAGTACCTCTGTTAAATTCACTCATAATACTTGTCAGAGGATGGACCTTCTTAATAATAATTTACAAAGAAATAATTTAACCAATAAACTTTGAGTTACGTAAAGGGAATCTATTTGTCATAATATTCACTACTAATTAAAACCAAGATTTAATTAGGTTTAATGACTCTTCTTTCGCAGAAGGAAAAAAGATTTTGACTGTCTCATAAAGTTTTCCAAAGACTCGAACGAAAACCGCAAGGAGAGAAGGAAAATGGAGGATCCCGGAGACCCGGGTATACGGAAGAGGGATGAACCAATGGAATAGGTTAGACGAAATAAGGGACTTCATAAGGTACAACGATGTAATATAAAGAAGGAAAAATGGGATTTTGGTCTTTGAGTCTGTGAAAGTTACCTTAAATAGAGTCCCCACCTCTCCTTTCGTTTCAAATAGTGATTTATGTGTGTTTCGCCTTACTACCGGGAAGTTCCCCACATACAGGGGAATACAGGGAAATTTAACACTTTATCCCAAGACATGAAGATTTTTCTCTTACGATCGACACGTTCAATTAGAATCATCTTCAAACCGATTACACTGGTTTACTTTACTTTTACGTCACCAATACTCTTCACAGACTCATACAACCACCCTCAATCCGAAGACAAGAAAAAGTACTTAAAAGAAGGAGGTCAAATCAAAGTCTCAAATCGTGGAAACCAGCCCCCGACCCTACCCCTCTTTTCATCTCCTCCTGTCTCCGTTGTTCTCCGGTAAACGATTGATCTTACGATTAAAGAGTCGTCTGTTGCTCTGTCTTTCACGTGTCTAGAATTGACTCACTGATATCCATTCTGACTGGATTTAGAGACCCTCGAACTTTTCAATGGGTATGAAGACACGTAAATTTAATATATACTTGTGATAAATTAGACATATCTGGATCTTTTATAAATCAGGTCACTAATTTAGGTCTCAAACACTAGACTTCATTTGGTATGTCTTCTCTTCCACGAACACTGAAGTAGTATATAAGAATAAATGAGAAATACTCGTGTATCGATAATTATCATTCCGATCAGTTCTCTGTTTTTAACAGAAGACACGAAGTAGTAGTACAGGACAGTAAAGGAGAACGAAACCAAATGGATCCATAAAAGTTTTAGGAGTGATCTATTAAAGTGTAGTCCGTACATTAGTCTTACTTCTAGTCTACAGGCCTCACGACACAAACTTTTGCCACACGAGAGCACGAACCAATTTATTATACCCCGAATAAAAGACCGTCACACCACAGCATAGAGGAAACTACAATCGGTCTTGACCCACCTCAAAAAATTCGACGTCACCCTAAACGAGTTAGTCCCGAGACACGTGACCCCTCAACCAAAAATCAGAAAGAGAAACGGTTTTCCGGAAACGGAAAAATTTATTTGGACTTGGATCAATATTAACTCTCATGAACTACATATTTTATTATTAGTGTCCCTCCCAGGTTCTACTTTGACTTAAAATTCATCAAATAGCTTGTCAGTTGGAGTCCTTAACAAAGTGTATGGTAAGAGTAAAATGTCGGATCCCTTGAGTTGGGACCTCCCACTGGGTGAGTTTCGGTTTGACTCTTAGTCTGACTTGATCACTTCGTGCCTTTACAGAAGTGTAAAGGTATTCTTTTTTTTTTGTCGAAAAAATTGTTAGAGGACAGTCGTTTCAGTAAGTTTCAATTGTCATATTCGTTGATATTAGTCATAAAATGTTATTGGATATTTCCTTTTATTAGACTTTTTCTTATATATATATATATATATTGACTTAGTGAAACGACATGTGGACTTTGTAACATTTAGATGATATGAAGTTAAATTTTTCAGGTTTGAGTCTATTCAAAGAGACAATAGATATGTCTATCTTCTTCTTGTCGTATTTATCAGTTACACTCTATTAAAAAAATTTACATCTATGAAGAGTAAGGGTTCTGATACAGAAACCTAAAAGAACTCATAGGTCTAATCTCTTCCTGTGACACACTTATTTATAATAATTCACTGGAATTGGCAAAGACATACACAACTTACTGTAAGTAAGTACTCGAATAATTCTAGTTAAAACCTCGTGGACGTCTTGATCGAATTGTCTAAACATCTCGTGGATTCCTTAAATAATATGTACAAAAGTCAAGTCAAGTCAAGTCAGCGAGTCAGCACAGACTGAGAAACGTTGGCGTGCTTGACGTCGTACGGTCCGGAGGGACAAGTAGTGGCAGAGGGCCTCAAGTGAGTCTCAGTACAGGTAGCTCAGACACTACGGTAGGTCGGTAGAGTTGGAGCCAGCAGGGGAAGAGGAGGACGGGGGTTAGGGAGGGTCGTAGTCACAGAAAAGGTTACTTAGTTGAGAAGCGTACTCCACCGGTTTCATGACCTCGGAGTCGAAATCGTAGTAAGGAAGTACTCTTTAGGGTCCCGACTAGAGGAAGTCTTACCTGACCAACCTAGAGGAACGTCTGGTTCCCTGAGAGTTCTCAGAAGAGGTTGTGGTGTCAAGTTTTCGTGGTTAAGAAGTCGCGAGTCGAAAGAAGTATCAGGTTGAGAGCGTAGGTATGTACTGGTGACCCTTTTGGTACAAAATCTCATCTTATTAATATTAACTTAGTAAAAGAGGAATAATTTTTGACCCGGAAAACCCGATTTTCGGTCGTAAAAGTGAAGATGACCGATTATAGCGGAAATGTCTCAGCACAAGGCATTCATACAACACACACACAAATT
This sequence comes from Capra ibex, assembly GCA_006410555.1. NCBI lineage: Eukaryota > Metazoa > Chordata > Mammalia > Artiodactyla > Bovidae > Capra > Capra ibex. The sequence goes on from SJYO01050590.1 coordinate 46,197,273, forward strand.
TAGTGTGAAGATAAATATACACTACTGTACTTTTCTTATCGACTTGACACAACTTTCCGCCTACGACCCACCAACCGACGTGCTGGGAGGGTGAAAGGTCGACAGTCTAAAAGATAGTTAAAATGGGAGAATTCGCCTTACATTCGACGACAAGTATAAGACATTTGGGGTATAGTCGGCTCTTTTACCAAACCCTCCAACGTTCCGTCCGTCCTCTCATTCTAATGGCACTTATTTTTCGACGGGAGACTCTTAGACGTGAGTCTATTTACTCCAAATTTTCCAAAAGGACCAAAACAAACACAAAAGTGGTCATAGGATTTAATCCCTTTCAACCTCATCTAACGTACTTCATAATATCTTTTCATCTAGACAACCCGAGAATGACATATAAAAATTTCCACCATGTCCACAAGAATGTTCCAGAGAAACTGATACTTTGAGAAATTAATATCTGTAGGAAATAACAAAAAACGAGTATTGTCGAAAGTTTCCGATTGACATTATTATCAATGGTATTTATCTTTTCCCTTTTCGCCAAGGAAAAATACCTTGGGAAACTGTAAGTAGTCCGGAAATGTTTTAATAAAAAAAACACACCGACACGACACGCCGGACATCTTAGAACCAAGGGGCTGGTCCCTAAATTGGGTGGGGACCGTCACTTTCACTCTCAGGATGCGTGACCTGACGGTCCCTGAAGGGTATATGAAAAAAAAAAAAAATTTGGTCACATAAACACATGTAAATACATATATTCTAAAAACAAATTGAATTTTTTTACGAAAATAAATAGATAAATAAATACCGACACGACTCAGACAACGACGTTCATAAAAAGAGATCAACGTCGTTCGTCCTCTTCCCCGAGGAGTAACACCAACGAAGAGAACAACGCCTTGTGCCCGAGATCCGACCCACCCGAGTCGTCGACATTGAGGACCCGAGATAGTTGTCAACACCGGGTGTCCGGATCAACGAAGTGTCGGACACCCCAGAAGGGTCTAGTCCCTAACTTGGGTACAGAGGACGTGACCGTCCGTCTAAGAAGTGATGACTCGGTGGTCCCTTTGGGAGGATATATGAAAAATCAAAATCCAATACAAATTTTTAACTTTCGAACCAACCACAAGACATTTCCATCATTGCATGTACTGGTGTCTCTGACGGAAGAGCTCGATTAAGTTCCTTGCACGGACGTAAAAAGTACGGTCGTCCCGATTCACATCGAACCAACTGGTTCAGGAAATGTTCACTAAGTACTTCGTCATAAATGGGAATGTTCTATTCCGGGTCTAAGGATCAGAGACCATTCCTTTTCACTAAAGTGAACGGACTATCATGAATTGGAAAAAAATTTTATTTTACACTTACATTGGATTAGACTGGAGTAAAACACACATAAAAATGGGACCACCGAGTCAACCATTTCTTAGGCGGATGTTACGTCCTCTGGACCAAAGCTAGGGACCCAATCCTTCTGGGGGACCTCTACCCTTGCCGATGGGGTCATAAGACCGGACCTCTTAAGGTACCTGACATATAAGGTACCCCAGCGTTTCTCAGCCTGTGCTGACTCGGTGAAAGTGAAAGTAAAATTCTTAATGAGACGTGTACTAAACCTTTAATTCTATTTACCTTATCAATTTTCCCAAAACTTCTGAACTTTAGTTTTCTGGACTGAACTTAAGAACACCGATTGTTTGGACCTATTTATATCCCCAGAAGAAACGGGAAGTGAAAGTAATAACAACTTTTCCTGTCTCACTGTGCACGAGACAAATGGAGGGTCCTATACTCCTTTGCTTAAATGAAACCCATTCTGTCAGACAATGACTCGAAACCAAAAGGTAAGACATTTTACCCTCTCAGAGAAAATCGAACTTTTAAAACGTAACATTAAGGTACAAAACAAATTTTGTTACTGTTCTCAAAGATCCTTACAAAAAGAGAAACCGTGACGAGTAGTGTACTTTGGGAAAAAGGGGTAATTGGTCCGTCAACGTCACCACGTCTTACCGACTGGAGTCAGAACGTCTACGTAATTGTCTCGGTAGAGGTCTTTAACTCCTTCTCTATTTTGCCCTGAAATAACGGTGCGACCTCCGTCTCCGGAAACTACTACAACACCCTCTTTGACAACCTTTTTGTCTGATATAAGGCGAGGACCTACAACTACTTTTTTGGCCCTCAAGCCTCAGTTTCTTCTTTGGTACGAGTCTGTGAGCGGTCCAACTTCCATTCATTAATTTAATTGGACCTGTGTCCAAGTCTTTCATCCGATCCCTGATGTGAAACCCAGTTTAGAGTGTCTGAAAGCTCCTCTGATTTGAACTCAAAAATTCATATTCGTGAAAGAGAAATAGATGGAAAGAATCTTTGGTTCCTCCATCCAAGTAATGGAAAATCAACTTATACATAAGAAGTCCGACATCTAATGAGAATTGGAGAATTGGGATTTCAAAGAAGACATTACAGAGTTGATGACATATTAGACGAATAATTAAAGGATTTAATTTGACGGACGATACGGAAAGAAACTTTCATCGAAACATTTCAATCTATGAAATATGGTTCTGAATTAAACCTAACCTCAGTCTACGGTGGACAGAAACGCTCATTAGGATCCAGTCCTAATTTTTTACCTAATTTAGGAAATTTTCTCTAAACGATGGAAAAATATAACGACCTAGTTTAAACGATTGTAACCTAACTCCTTAAAACATAAATACACGTACACCCTATAACCAGACAAAAAAACACTCCGGAAACAGACCAAAATTTTAACTCCAGTACGACTGTAGTATTTTACTCAACCCTTAACAAGGGAGGATTAAGACAAAAGATCTTGTCAAACACAACTTAACTAAAAAAAGAAATTACAAACTGTCTAAAAAAGTCACTTCGGTAGACCTGGACCTCAAAAGAAACAGTTGAAAAACTGATTCTTAAGTCAAGGAAATTCTCTATCTCTTGACATGTACAAAAGGGAAGAGTTCACTCCAAACCACCAAACATAGAAAGTTCTCTAACCAGATAAAGGAGATTCAGTAACTTGATTACCTCTACTTTAATATTATAATGTATAAGAAGATTACAGCTCCTAGAGAACAGTACAGGAGAGAAAGTAATACTTTTAAACAAAGGAGAAAAGTGAACTCCTCAGGTCTATGATCAAATAATCAAAAAAAAAAAAAAAAAAATTTCTAGATCGAAAACCGAAGTATCCAAACCAAAAAAATAAAAGTCCATACGTTGTATTACACAGTCATAAACATACATAACACTTTACTAGTGGTATTCAGATCAATTGTAGGTAACGGTGTATATATATCAATATAGAAGAGAACGGGTACACTACTCTTAACGATTCCAGACAAGAGAGTCGTTGAAACTTTATATCATGTCACAATAATAATTGATATTTTTGATACGACATGTAACAGAGGAACCCTAAATAAATAAAATTATCTTCAAAATGACAAACCTGAGGAAAATGGGTAAAGGGTGGGTGAGGGGTGAAGACCGTTGTGGTATTTTATCCGAAAATTACAATGCATAAAGAGAGATTAGGTTCAACACCTACACAGGGTATCTAAAACTATACAAAAAAATAAAAGTAAGTCAAGTTTACAAAAGATAAAACGGAATACTTAAGAAGAAGTTAGACAGTCAATAAATCTTCATACAAGTAAAGAGTCATAAATCCCTAAAAAAAAAAATGACAGTCAATTCAGGTCAACCAACTATCACAATAAGTCCAAAAAGGACAGGAACGGATGAAATACAGATGAACAAGAGTACTGAACTCTTTCTATGACCTCAAGACTACATTAAGACACCTCGACGAAGAGGGAAGGCAAGACGGTCGAAAACGACGCACCTCTGGACAGCAGTACACGTATATGTGAGTGTAACAATACAGAGGAACTACTTAACTGGAGAATGGCAGAGAGAAATAAGGACCATTAAAAGAAGAAAGACGTAAAATTAAAAGTAGAACGTAATTACATTGATGAGATCAAAAGAATCCGTCACAAACGAACCATACAAATTGAAGAAGGAAAGTGAAAGTTGTCCAAAGAAAAAATGATAAATAATTATTACCCAAAGAATCTTATATCTACCAAGAACGAGAAAATTAGATTGGACTTCTTGAGAATAGAAAATCAACTACACAAATCTGATAAATAACTTTATGAACTACACTAACAACTATACCAACCTAAATTAGACAGTCAAACAACAATCAAAAGACAAAGAAGGTAGACAAGAAAACAGACTAAAAGAAAAAGACAGACGAAAACCTAATTAACTGATAAAAATACTATGACAAAATTGAGGTCATAACAGACCTCTTATGTCTTTGTGTGTTTAGATACATTGTCATTTAATAGAGTGGAAAAAATTAAACTTTTTGTTTGGAATTCAAAACCTTCCAATAAAAAACGATCTACAACATAAGACACAATGAGAACAGAAAGTCATTCAATTTCCTTTTAATCAGAAGGATGAACGTCAAAGGCTATTCTTCAGACAATGTCAAAGTTATCAATAAGGAAAATAAGGACAGGAGACCGACGGAAGTTCCAAAATAGAACTAGAGCCCAAAAATCGTCGAACTCATACAACACAAATCTACTATTTATGGAAATTTTTTACGAAAAATTTTTTCCATAAAGAAACAGACGTGGTCCAGAATCAACACCGTACGTCCTAGAAAGTCAACACTGGACGCTTGAGGACCAACACCGTACACTCTGGTCCCTAGTCTGGGTTCTCGTAACCTTGGAGCTTCAAAATCGGCGACCTGGTGGTCCCTTCGGGATCGACTATAAAACGGAAGGACCGTGAGCGACTCGAACAAGAGACGAAACGAAGAAATAAAAAGAGAAGAGGAAGAACCTAAGGTCAATGAAAAACAATTTAACAACTTATAACAGGGTCCCTAGAACCTACGAAACCAAAAAAAGGGGAGGGAGAAAAAAAGGAGAAATACAAAGTAAAACCCATAAAAGAAAACTGGACATAAGTTCAAGGGACTACAAGAAAACGACCGATGTAACTCAGATTATTATTTGGGAGTCACTGTAAGAAATAGAAATTATGGAAATGACAAAAATTGAATGTCGTAAAGATACACTGGAAATCTCGAAGGTAGAGAGACGACTTTAATGGACAATTACGTATAAAGATGGAAAAAGTGACATCTGAAATTGTGTAATTAGTATTAAAAATTTGTAGACAGGTCATTAAATTTATAGACCCAGTAAGGAGTCAGACTAATAAAACAGAGAAGTGACAAAAAAAGGACCGTGAAAAATACACACACAATTAAAGACTCACTGAAGATCTGGAGTGTACATTTTGTCTCTGACTCTAATTTTTTCCTAAATACGGACCTTTACTCACATACCAATCCGATGAGTTCTACCGACAAGAGAACGAGAGACATACATGTAGTGGACAGGCTGGTCACGGACGAAGTGGATACGGGATGAGTGTACCGACTGGAAGGATGTGTGAACAAGAAAGGATCGACCACTAACAAAAAATAGTTTCCCCGGTACTCCCGACACGCGGAGGTGACCAAAAGGACCACGGATTACTCGGGAGGACTGTAGTTCAGGACATATTGACTATTAGTGGGAACGGTGGACCCTCGTTTCTAATGGGGGCACAGGATTCGGACGGAAGGTGACGTGTACGCTCCACAGTGAGGTCCTGGAACGAAGTCGACACACTCCAGGGGGTAGGTAAACAGAGACAACGACTGACACCCGAGAAAGAAGTCAGAACCTTGACCCGTTCTGGAATATCCGGACATCCAATGTCGGGTTATTACCGTATAGAGAACAAACTGATCCATCAGTCAAGTTTCACAACTCCGATCCCGACTTGATCCCAACCCGAAACAACAATGACACTACCAGAAGTAACGTGATGACCAAAATTTACGAAGATAAGGACCAAGAATCTCATCCCCGACTTCCCGACTTTCCGAACAACAGTCAGGAACAAGGTGAGCGTCGAAGACCGGAGACGACACGTGGACACGGAGACCTCCGGGAGAGAGGGGAGGGAACAGTCTTCTCCCGCCCCATCGGACCCTCCCCGTCCTCAAAACAAATAGAAACAAAAAACCAAAACCAAATCCGAGTCAGGACACACGTACATAGAGTACCAACTCACAAAAAGAGTCATTATAATAGGGAGAATGTACCTATCCCAAAAGATTCATAACCATACCCTAGGACCCGAGTCTGAAAGACCGAAGAAATGGAATCCTAAAAAGAGTAATGAGGAAGGAGTCCGGAAGTGGACCGGGACCCCAACTGTCGCAAACTATGAAGAGGCGGTCGTCGACTTTCGAAAACAAAGGCATCCCCTCTTCCCACGATCCCTTGTCCCGAAGAACAGAAACGAAATCACCATCTAAAAAGATCAGACGTGGTGTCTCCCGTCGTGGGACCACAGGGGGAGGGGCGGCGGTCAGAAACATTGGACCCTCACCTAAACTTCAGGAAAACACAGACACCTAGGGTTCCTGGGGAATGAGAGTACGATCGGAAGTGAATCGGAAATCGTCTCAAAGGGACCACCGAGTCTACTATTTCTTAAGGACGTTACGCCCTCTGGACCCAAACTAGGGACCCCACCCTTCTAGGGGACATTCCCCCGTACCCGTCGAGTGAGATGATAAGAACAAACCTCTTAGGGTACCTGTCTCTTCAGACCACCCGATGTCGAGTACCCCAGAGTCTCAGCCTGTACTGACTCACTGATTCATGTCGTGTCGGTAATCGCATTAAAACCAGTTAAAAGGGGGGGTATGATGGAACAAATATCTTCCGAATTGAATCCTATTTAACCTCCTTCTCCTCTCCACCAATAAACCTCTGTAGTTATTTCTTTCCTTTTCTCGAAGGAATAAAGTCAAGTCAACGAGTCAGCCCAGGCTGAGACACTGGGGTACCTGACGTTGTGAGGTCCGGAAGGACAGGTAGTGGTTGAGGACCTCAAATGAGTTTGAGTACAGGAAACTCAGCTACTACGGTAGGTTGGTAGAGTAGGACACAACAGGGGAAGAGGAGGGTGGAAGTCAGAAAGGGTCGTAGTCCCAGAAAAGTTTACTCAGTCAAGAAGCGTAATCCACCGGTCTCCTAACCTCAAGTCGAAGTCGTAGTCAGGAAGGTCACTTGTAAGTCCTGACTAAAGGAAGTCCTACCTGACCAACCTAGAGGAACGACAGGTTCGTTGAGAGTTCTCTGAAGAGGTTGTGGTCAAATTTTCGTAGTTAAGAAGCCGTGAGTCGAAAGAAATATCAAAGAAACAAGCTTTACGTAAAGAATCCGTGCGGAATCTATCCTGAGCTATTAGAGTTGTCGTTCAAAACGAACCTGAAGGAGATCGAAACCGCTCACCACAAACCCGAAGAGCAAAGCAACGGACGGGAACAACGTCTCGGACCCGAGACCCCACACACCCGAAGTAAGTATAAACACTGGCCACCGGAGGCATCAACACCGCGTGGTCGAATCACCGAGACTCCGTCCACCCTAGAAGGGTCTAGTCCTTAGCTTGGGTACAGAGGACTCAACCGTCCGTCTAAGAAATGGTCAGTTGGTAGTCCCTTCGGGTCGTCAGACAAAAAATTGTCAGAGAACGTTCACTGAACCTACGGACAGGAACTGACTCTTTGTGACCAGAATCTCTTTCCCGGATTCATTCAGGACCCTTCCTACTATCGATCTCGGAGTCTTTACCAGGAAGAAGTCGACTGACCCGAAAGACAACTCCTCGAAGCGTTGATTGAAGTAACCGGTGGTCTCCCGCTACAACCGTGTCCAGACTGAAAACGTGCTCCTCCTCCGGAACGTAACTCTGACACGACTTAGGAGCGGTAAAACGGGTTGCGCCTGAATGACGCCGAGAGAAGAAGTGTCGTGTGTACGGAAGAGTCGAAGAACGACAAAGGGAAGAGACGGTTAACTAAACGGTCGACACCCTGAGACTTTAGAGAACGTCCTCTTTTTTTTTACATTGTCGACAGAGTCTCGTACACTAATCAAATTTTTTTTTTTTTCACAACAAAAGTCACGACACACATAAATCGACTCTTACAAAAGTAAAGGACTTCGGCCTCAGAACAGGAGACCCTTTAGTCTTTCTTCTGTTAAATCGAAGAAAACTTACTTCTGAATGGGTCATTACGTGTCGAAAGGGTACTAATCTTGGGTACAGAATGGATGTCTCTTCATACGTCTGGAAAAAGGACGACATTTTGGAGTAAAAAAAAAGGACGTCACTACAAAAAAAGGAAGAGAGAACTCGAATCTAAAAACTCTAGTAATCAACAATATACCAATCTTAGAGGTAGAGGGAAAATAAAAAAAAGATTTGAGTAACGCAACGAAAAAAAAAATTTAAGACCATTCACCGAATAAAGAATCAAAATGTTAATACTAGATCAGACCATTACAGTGAAATTACTCAAAAAGTATTCCGTTTTCAATTAAAGTCACAAGAGAGTTCCAATGAAACATCAAATCACTAGTCAGATACCTTCTAGATATCAACATATCCATCTAGTTATACCAACAAGTTAGATATCAAGTTGTTGTTACTCTTATTATTATCAACTGTAAATGAAGTGTTTTACGTAAACGGTGTCACGACGGAGGTCACAATAACGAAATCAGGAGAACCACTGACACCCTCCATCTATAATGGGGAGAAAGTCTAACTCCGACAAAAATTCCGAGTCCTCAAGTCAAGTCAACGAATCAACACGGACCGAGAAACGCTGGGGTACCTGACGTCGTACGGTTCGAAGGGACAGTAGTGGTCGAGGACCTCGAACGAGTTTGAGTACAGGCAGTTCAGCCACTACGATAGGTTGGTAGAATGGGAGACAGCAGGGGAAGAGGAGGACGGGAGTCAGAAAGGGTCGTAGTCCCAGAAAAGGTTACTCAGATAAGAATCGTAGTCGACCGGTTTCATAACCTCAAAGTCGAAGTCGTAGTCAGGAAGGTCACTTATATGTCCTGACTAAAGAATCATGTTCCCTTATCATATACTAGTAAATCAAATATCACTATCTTGGTGTTGGACTTGGGTTTAGAACACTAAATTTTGACACACAAGAAAGACACTTTGGTATGACAGAAGTACTTACGAATGAAAGATTAAATAAATGACAGAGTATCTATGACAAAAAGTTTTGATTTCTAAGTGAATTAAATTTAGTTTTCTTAATAGTCTGGACATTTGTGATACAAGTCCCTTTACATTTAGTCTCAGAATAAAATAAACGTATTTCTCGTACATGAAGTCTTAAGATGATGGTTCAATATATTTAAATAATTAAGAAGATGAAATATTTGTTGATAAAACGTAGAAGAACAAGTAAACTCCCGAAAATCTTGTCTGTAAGTCATTTCAGTTAGCCTTCTCTCAACTATGGGACGAACCGGGGAGTCAGTCAGAGGATCGGACGTAACAGGACACAGGAGACGAGACGGCAACGAGATTGCAAGTCCTCACTTGACGAGGACGAGAGCGAGTTCCCGTGATGACATCGGAAGCGGAGAAGACAGAGAAAATAGTGGTCAAAGAGACCCAGTAAGTAGTCGTAGTTTATATGGGATTGGAAAAGGAAGTATTCTTTTTTATAAGACAGAGTTAGGTACGGAAAGAGTAAATGAAAAGAAAATAAAACGAGGAAGAAACTTCGTTTATATAGACGAGAGATTACAGTCAACGAAAGGGAGAATTTGGGTGAAGGTAGGTTGAAAGTGGGTATGGTAAAGTGAGTCGACGAGGAAACTTCCATGTTCGGAAATGTAACCGTTCCTACTTAGATCTCCTGAAACTGGACTCGTTGGTTTTCCTCACTAAATAGTAAAGCACTCTACCCTTCCGACATCTTCCTCATCGAAAACTCCCTTTCCATTCTTAAAGTCGAATAGACTATCATCTCTTCTATAGATCAGTTCTCGTCATCGTCGATCTATTTTCTTGGACTTTAACTCTCGCATTAAGACCCGACCCCTATGTGTAGACCTCCACTACTATTAATTTCGAAACCGACTTCCACCACCAGATGTTTTTTAGGAAATACTAACAACATTAACAGGTTCTTGTAAAGGACTGAACGTTAGGAACGAGCGCTGAACGGGGAATGGACGGAGACAGAAAAGAAGAGGAACCATGGAAAGCATGGACTCGGACGGGAAAAGTTCCGTGAACATTTTAGTATTAATTCGATAAACAACAGAGTGTGAGTTCGATGAGATCGTATCCCTATCATAAAACAAATAAAAATATAAGACCGTCTTACTGTGCCAATCGTTTTCGTTTCTCCGTGTCTTATTCAAGTATCACATGGTCGTCGAAGTCCAACGAGTCACTATTCTTTATTCTCCAGTTTACGGTTCACTCTGTTCACTGTCGCCTTCGTCCTCTGTGTGCGGGTCGCTGTAATGCGCCTCAGAGTGTCAGACACGTCTCTGCCTCCGCTCACCCTTCGAGCAGCCTACACACACTCGCTCCGGCGACGAGAGCCGCGTACATCTCTATGTCAGGAACGAACAATCCGACTTGACTCTGGTAAACCAGACAACGACTTGATTTCAGTAGAATAAGTCCAAACCCAATACAATTCCACGTCTGATTGTTCATTGAGATTCAGACGTCGGACTTCACCATCCAGAAGTAAATCCACATTCACAGACTAGGACTTGGGAGAAATATTCAAAAACGTTTTTAACAAAAGACTGAAACTAAACTTTTATATGAGATAAAGAATGGATTTAAAGAAAAACCTTATCCTTTTTTTTTATCATGATTGTCAATCTCAAGTATTATTACCATGGGATGGACCATACTTTCTTTTCGTCTCTAAAGAATTCTCCAATTAAACGGTACAAAATAGACATCGACTCTTTAAGAATTCTCAACGTATCCCGTCTCTATGGTTTCTTTATTTGAGAGGCTTAGGTCGATAGAAAATGCATGAAAAAATTTTTTTCAAGGAAAGGAGTCTCTATTTTGCAAATGCAATAAGAATCCGTGTCTGAGGTCCATTCAACCCTCCTCGTAAACAAAGAATGTCAATTTAAAGACCTATACTACGTCCGTAGAAATACAATTCTAACGAGACACTTCGGTGTCGTCATAAGGAGGGAGGGGACACATCTACCGTACAGACCAGGACTTTTGTTCCTTTATCGTGCACTGAGTACCCAAGACCATAACGAGAGTAAACTTTAGAAGACAATTATCGAAATAAGGGAACTAATATTGTGACTTTGAAGTGACATTTCTTTTAATCTTTTAATTTCACAAAATTTCAGAGATTTCATTTCACAAAATGTCAGAGATTTTAAAACACAAATCTTTAACTTCCAAATGAATCCTCAACGACGAAAACGGAAGAGGGAGGAAAAACAGGGGACGACGACGGGGCATGTGTGTGTCTGTCAGTGTAAATAAGGTCAGTAAGTAACTAAGACATACGTTTACAAACAACTCTTACGACACAATAATTCCTCTTTTTTTACTTCGAGTTTCGACACTGGAGTTCCTCAAATGTCAAGTAATCACTTCCATCAGTTCACGGTTTTCTTTTCTCGTTTATTTCTCGACACACTAAACTCTCCCCACACTATGATAGACTAAAGTTCTGATCTTCCTCTTCTTCGAACAGAAACCTTCCTTCGTGTCCATGCCCGTCTTCGCAAAGTAACGTCTACGAAATCCAAACGCACACACCACCATCTTCCCCGTCCTTTAGAGAAGACCGAGCCGAAGGATAAAAGAAACTTTCTCCACTCCAGTATTACGACTTTTTACCTCCACCTTTCCCGATGTCAAAACTTCCCTTGTCTTCACGAAATCTCTTCTGTAAAGTCTCACACCACATCTGTCCTCACAAGCCCGTTTGTAATATACTGAAACAGTAGTCTATAGTTAGACGGAAACGAAACCTTTGTTGGGTCGAAGAAAACCGGTAGAAAAGAATATCCCTTTTGAATTAGAGACAGGATCGTAGTGTTAAAAAGACATTTAAATTTTTTGATCAGATGTCATTTTTAAAACAAATTTTTTAACTTTAAGTTCATTCACTTTTAGAGGGGATTGAGACTGAATAGATAAATAAAAAATTCTTCTTCATCTAGAAAATCCTAATAAATGATACATTTAATGTTTGTCTTTAAACATTCAAAATTTGTTTACCCAAGTTAGAGACAAATGAAACGGTGAACCTTTAAAAAGATGATCTTACATATTTGGTAAGAAACATTGAGACGTAAACAGATTTCATCGTCAGAACTTTGAAAAATCAGTGTATCGGTACACCCTTAAGAGTTTTTAAAACATGAGAAACATGTAAAAATTCAACTGTAGATTTAAAAAATTCGTCTTCGAATGTAACAACCTTTCATACATTAAAAGTCCTACAAAGTGAAAATGGTGTATTTTATTATCAATATAGTCAGGAAATTTACATAGGTTTACGAAGATTTATTATATCGTAAAACTAAGGATAATAGTAAATGAATTTTTTACGTACTCGTTCGACAAGAAATAGTAACCTTTACATTTAGAAAGAAAACTAGGGAACTTGGGAGTAAAGATAAGGTAAACAGTATCTGAAAATAGGATTACCTTATATAAAAATTTGAACTTTCAAAAAAAAGAACCCATTTAATAGTATAAAGATATTGTTCATACATTTGAATTTAAAACTAAATTTTCAAGGACATTGGTTTCCTAGGATTCATATTGAACCAGGTCTCCTCTAAATAGTAGTGTTAATGATCATCATGGGTCAACACTGGAAACAGTGTTAAAAACTGTTTAATAATGGTTGGTATTATCAACTTAGACTAACCTAAAAAAAAAAAAAAACCCAGGAGTCGAACACCCTAGAATCAAGAGATTGGCCCCTAACTGGGACTCAGGAGACGACACCTTCGTGTCTCAGAATAAATGACCTGACGGTCCCATAAGGGACCTTCACAAAAAGATCACTCTAATAAACGAGATAATAAAAGGAACTAATCTCAGATTTAGACACTCATTGGTAAAAAAACGATGCTACCTTTCCTGAATTGTTATAAATAAGGACAACAAAAGTATCTATTATTGTCGGTTTTTCGAGATAAGTGTGTCGAAGGATACACTCTTACCTTCGAAATAATATCGTTATATAAGTCAAGAAACTCAAGATACGATTCTTAAGGTATTGAGTCATAATAATTTTATATAAAAATTACAGGATAGTCTGCTGTTGGAGTAATACTGGAGAAAGTTAAAACCTTTTAGTTTATTAACCTTTGAGGGATTGGACCTTTCCTAAACAATTAGTAATCTATTAGTGAAACAAATCCCCGAACGAAAACAAAGTACCTACACACCATAAAAGAAAGTAGGAATTCTCCTTTTATTGTATGAGGAAAAATTCTCAGATCAACATAGGCGGAACAAAGGGACCCACTGTCAAACGAGAGAAACCGACACTACAGAAAAAAACCATCACCGAAAGGACTCAACGAGCCGGTATGACAACAGAGAACTCCAAGGGACACTACGAGCTGACAAACGACGGTGGACGGAGACCGCCCACACCACCACGACGACCACGTCGCACCCCGAGGGGGTGTCGCGGGGGCCCAGAGTGGTAGGTGGGCCACTCGTCCGAAGGAGGACACGGTTTCGTAAGTCACAGAAGGGCGACCCCAAACCGTATTTCGACTAACAACACCCACTCCCTCCCTCTCGTACCCCCTTCAGCCCTGACCGCTCCGTCGAAAAGGACTTCAGGGTGGCGACACCGACAGAGGTTCCGATCTCAATGGAGGTTCCTCACGACAAAAGGAAGGACACGGAAGAAACCCGACCCCAAAGAAGAATCCCACCAGACAAACGAAGTAAAGGAACCTATAAAGAACATTAAAGACCAGACGATCCCCCATGGGAAGAACTAAAGATCTAGAAAATAACGGAAAATTTTTTTAGTCAGAAAGGACGAGGAAGACTGACGCACACTATCGTACAACTTCGACCGGACACACGAAGTCAGACGATAGACGGGTGACAAATTCCACGAGTTAATTTTGTCATCGAATGTAGACACCTCCAGAAGGAAAATTAGGGGGCAGAGACAAAAGGACGTGAAGTAAGGAATCGTCAATCGTCACTACAAACCATATACAAAAAGGTATAAAAAGGACTAATAAATACACACAAAAAGTATCACAATAATACAGTATGAACGAAAATGAAATACGGAAAGAAAAAATTTTTCATTGTACTAAAATATATATATATAAATAAATAAGTAAACCGACGTAACCCAGAATCAACGTCGCGCACTCCAGAACCAACGTAGTATACCCTAGAAAGTCACGTCGTGCGTCCGCACACCCTAGGTCAAGGGGTCGGTCCCTAACTTGGAGACAGTGGACACAATGTTCCGTCTAAGAATTGTTGACTTGGTGGTTCCTTCAGGGACTAATATAAAATTATATACACGAAAAAAGAAATTATTGTAAACCGTAGGACTTTAAAAGGGTATAATTGATGGAGTAAAGAAAATTATCGACGTAGAATAAAGTGTCGAATCACTTAGAGGACCATCCGTAAACAATGAAAATTTTGTTACGGTGCTATTTTCAAGGCAAGTTAAAACACATGAAAATATAGAAAAAGTACTTGATGGCTGGATTTTACTTAACAATGTGACCATAAAGTTTTAAACCATTTGACAGCTTTCAAACAAAGTTAAATATAAAGAGGTCGCCACATACTCGAATGGGAAAAAGAATGTGGAAACGGTAGTACCCGATAATAGTTTAAATTTTTTCTAAAGTAGTACGAATGTCGGCTTTCTACTATAGTAAAACATTATGCGCAAAAGGATATCAGATGTAAAATAAAAGAAAAAAGTTAAACACAAAATTTGACTCCACCTAAAACCTTTTATCCGTAAGAAAGAACTCGATCCTTCTTATGTAAAATATTCGAATGACATACTCACACCTAAATAAATACACTTTATACAAGATCGAGTACAAACAAGAGAGAGAACTATTCATTTTGTGTTATACACTTTGGGATCGTACCACGTACTACGTACGACCCATAAATTCTTTTCAGACAATAGAAAACAAGGAAAATAAAAGGAGGAGAACAAGGTCAATTAACTATAAAAGAAAAGTCAGACGGAATAAGAAAATCCAAAAAGAGATCAACAAGGAGACAATGGACTCTAAAGTCAAGTCAAGTCAGCGAGTCAGCACAGGCTGAGAAACGCTGGAGTACTTAGCGTCGTGCGGTCCGGAGGGACAAGTAGTGGTAGAGGACCTCAAGTGAGTCTGAGTACAGGCAGCTCAGACACTACGGTAGGTCGGTAGAGTAGGAGCCAGCAGGGGAAGAGGAGGACGGGGGTTAGGGAGGGTCGTAGTCTCAGAAAAGGTCACTCAGTTGAGAAACGTACTCCACCGGTTTCATGACCTCAAAATCGAAATCGTAGTAAGGAAGGTTTCTTTAGGGTCCTGACTAGAGGAAGTCTTACCTGATCAACCTAGTGGAACGTCAGGTTCTCTGAGAGTTCTCAGAAGAGGTTGTGGTGTCAAGTTTTCGTAGTTAAGAAGCCACGAGTCGAAAGAAGTGTCAGGTTGAGGGTGTAGGTATGTACTGGTGACCTTTTTGGTATCGGAACTGATCTGCCTGGAATCAGCCGTTTCATTATAGAGACGAAAACTTATATGATAGATCCAACCAGTATTGAAAAGAAGGTTCCTCATTCGCAGAAAATTAAAGTACTGACGTCAGTGGTAGACGTCACTAAAACCTCGGGGGTTTTTATTTCAGACTGTGAACAAAGGTGACAAAGAGGTAGATAAAGGGTACTTCACTACCCTGGCCTACGGTACTAGAAGCAAAAGACTTACAACTCGCAATTCGGTTGAAAAAGTGAGAGGAGAAAGTGAAAGTAGTTCTCCGAAAAATCGAAGAGAAGTGAAAGACGGTCTTCCCACCACAGTAGACGTATAGACTCCAATAACTATAAAGAGGACCGTTAGAACTAAGGTCGAACACAAAGAAGGTCAGGTCACAAAGAGTACTACATGAGACGTATTTTCAATTTATTCGTCCCACTGTTATATGTCGGAACTGTATGAGGAAAAGGATAAACCTTGGTCAGACAACAAGGTACAGGTCAAGATTGACAACGAAGGACTGGACGTATGTCTAAAGAGTTCTCCGTCCAGTCCACCAGACCATAAGGGTAGAGAAAGTCTTAAAAGGTGTCAAATAACACTAGGTGTGTCAGTTTCCGAAACCGTATCAGTTATTTCGTCTTTAGCTACAAAAAGACCTTGAGAGAACGAAAAAGGTACTAGAAAAGTCACTCAAATATACTTTCTAAAAAACAGACGTAACCCAAACACTTTGGGTCTTTGAACCTGTAACATCAAACAACAGAAGGTGTCATTTGAGAACGTAAAGTATAAAATCATCGTATGCAAGATCTGAAGATGAACAGAATACTTTTTAGACACTCCAATTCTCTTAAACGTCCTTGAAGAACCCAACCGTCCGATTGACGTCTCGATCCGTCCAACGACTTACAATCTATATCAGTCTCGGAAAGTCTTTCCAATATACAGGAGTTTAACTAGATATATCATTCTCGTCAGTCATAGGGTAGTCTTAAAAAAAAAAATTATTTAGTTGTCGACAGAGAGTTTAAATATACCTTTTCGTTTTTGTAATTTTATATTGTTGTGTTAAAACCTTTTCTGGATTAAACCTCCTGTGTGTACTACAGTAAAATTCTAAAATATTTTTTTTAATAGTTAACATAAAATTAACATAACACCATGACCGTCTACCCATTCAAATATCTAATCACCTTGTCCTCTCAGGTCTTTGTCTGGATGTACATTATACCAGTCAACGTGGAAAAGTTGTTTCCACGTTTCCTTAGTCACTTTATTTCCTTGTTAATCTATAGTTACATGTTTTTACACTTGGATCTGGGTATAACATTGTTGCGTATTTTTTCCCGAGTCACACTTTGGATTTACTTTTGGTATTTTGAAGATCTCCTTTTGTAGCCTCTTTTAGGACACTGGAACTCGATCCCTCTTTATAAAATCTATCGGGTGGTTTTCGTACCTTTGTACTTCCTTTTTACCATTTAATCTGAAATAGTTTTACCTTTCGAAAACGACAAGTTGTCTGTGTCAATTCTTTTACTTCTATAAAAACCCCATATACAAAAACCTTTTATGAAATTAACTTCTTTTATAAACGTTTTGAGAGGACTAGTCCCAAACATAAGTCTTTTTATTTCTTAGAAGTTTTAAGTTATTATTCTTTTATGTGTCGGGTCAATTTTTTTATCAGGGCTTTTAGACTTGTAGTTTCTTTTTTTAGTCAAGTAGTTTCTTTTACTTTCTGACCGTTTGTACTTTCCTACGAGTCATAGGAGTCAATAATCCTTTACTCTGTGTTCATATAACAAAAACAAATCAGTGATTCAGCGTAGGCTGAGAAACAATGGGATACATGCCATCGAGCGGTCCGAGGAGACAGGTACATTAAAGGGTCCGTTCATATGACCTCCCCCTACGGTAAAGGAAGAGGTCCCCTAGGTCCCTAACTTGGACGTAGAAACCAAACAGTCCCTATGAAATGGGAACTCGGTGGATCCTTCGGGTGTACCAGATAATCTTATCGAAAAAAAAAAAAAAAAAATTTCGGGTGACGAAGGTCTTCATGACGTCCACTGGAGATCCATTAGTAGTACATTTCTTCGTCTCTACCCTGGAATCTGAAAAATACACCGTCAACAAAATAAAAACCAACGTAGCCAAGAATCAACGACTGGTCCCTTGTTTGGACGTAGGAGACGTAATCTTACATCTAAGAATTGGTGACCCAGTGGTCCCTTCAGACACAAGAACCTCTTAAACCAAACTTAGTGACCAAGATTTGGTGACCAAGAAGTACCATCAAATCACTCATATTACTATCAGAAACTGTTGCATGTCCCGTCCTTTCTGAAACTGAACGACATTCCTTCCGAAGAGGACATCAACACCGAGGATAATCTCAAACTTACGGCATCTTTAATTACTGAGTCAAGACAAGAGACATAAACCTAAAGGAAAGTAAACTAGAAATTTAAAACCTGTCTAAAATAGACGACATTCGATTACAATACTTCTCACTGTTTTTAGGATCATGAATCTGTCGTCACCGTAGACAAAAAACAAAAAAACAGTCTCACCCATTAATAGGAAACACCAGTAACATCCATGAGGTAGAAGAGTTCGGTGTCACGAGCGGTTGCCACTGGTGCCTTATCTTGCCTTACTACAGTGACCATTCACCAAGGGTCCTCAGGAGTTTACACACCCACTCTGTCAGTACCATTTGTGGATTGTGGAACTAGTCGAGGAAACTCCTCCTAACAATCACCTTCGTATACCTAATAAACAGTCCCATGAGAATAAGAACGACCAACACAAATTTAGGTCCCGTAGAACGGGGCATTGTAAAGGTTGTTACCTCTCTCACTTGAAGTAAACTATAAGACACTTATAAAAAAATGTCAACATGGTGAGCTCTCAACCTAGTTAGAATTAGTATCTGAAAACTACGTCTTACTGGTAGTAGTCTTATACATCACACCTCAGGAAACCGACGGTGTTGAGAGACTCGTCCAGAACAGGGACTGACGTGAACCAAACGAAAGGTACCGAGTGACAATCCTTTGAACACTCGACCTTTAGCTCTCAAGAAAGGAAAGAGAACCCGGGAGACAGACAAAACAGAAATAAAAAAAGGGGAATTGACAATGAAACTTTAACAGACATTACGGATCGGGTAATGGTCCCGATCGCGACTCAATGACACCAAGGGGGAACACATAAACATCACTCGTTTTAAAAGTTTCGTCATCGTCCCAGGTGTCCCTACATAAGACACTTATTTAACAAATCCATCGATTACACTCTCGGTATGACTTAAAAAATTTTATCAACGTGAATTAAACGAATTAACTTGTTAGTCCGACTACGACAACTGGGTTTACTTTTCTGAAGACAAATTGACCCCGTATATTGCAAACGAAGTGTAATGACATCCCTCCGGTCGTGATCGACACCGACACAAAGAGAAGAACGCACGAATGGAGTCGGAAATCTTCAGGACGGAACTCAATAGCTCCCTAAAGAGTCAAAGATTCCGAATACGTCTCGGAAGACAATCGTTATAGTCAATAAGATCCTAAATGACAAATAGGACTAGGACACTGGAAATCTTTACAACATATGTAGAAATATGGAATCCAAATAACTACTGATTCAAGAAAAAAAGGGGGGAGGGAGGTGAGTCCAAGATAAAAATACTTACAATCAAACTGGGTCACTGTCATTTAGGAATGATCGTTGAGTAATTAATCCTTGTGAAATGAAATTTTCGACCTTTGTTCTTCACGTTTAAATGAATAGAGAGACAAAACACTTGACTTTAGAAACACTAAAAAAAAATTATTAGAATCAAGTATACACCATAACTGACAAAGACACGGACGAAACTTCTTTCGTCTCTAGATATATTCGAAATTCTTTCCGAAATTCTTTTATCAACCTCTTTATAAGGGTACTGATTACTTCTTCTTCAAACTTGTATTTGAAAATTTTTTACTTATCTAAGGTGAAAGAAATTGTTCCTCCGTCATGGTCCCCCTTTTTCCCCCCAACTAAACCAATCGGTAACCCTTCTTACTTAAGGTAAAAGTACACCATTCCTTTACTGATAGCGGTGATCTCATCCAAAGAAGAGATCGTCCTACAGTCCCGACTGGTCTCCTCTCAATTTGAACTACATCGTCCAAAAAAGGGTGACGGTGTCGAATTATCACGTTCCCTTTTTTTTTCTTTTTGTTTTGTCCTTTTTGTGCGTCGGACTGGGAATGACAAACTTCTGATCAAGACACCGTAGTTTTTTTCTTGGGCTGACAAATACTTGACAGACAACGGTAATACCCTCGTCCAGAAAGACGAGAACCTGTGGAGGGGCGGGTTTCACATCTTATATCAAACGTGTGGACCCCTCTACGACAGAAGACTTAAACTGGAGAACTGATACAATTTCGTCCACGAAATGACTTTTATACGTACAAAGTGACCCCGACCCTTCCCCATCCTTCACCCGTTTCTCACGTACAAAAGCCTCGTACCACACTGACGTAAGATTAAACCGGGAGTGATTGACCTCGTACATCGAAACACGGCAAAACTTTAAAGGGTAAAAACAAAGGAAGTCTCACAATAGACATCAAGATTCTCGTGTGGACGAGACGACTGTCACTTATTCCCAAATACTCGTAGAACGATACAACTTGAACGACAAATGATTACTGGACACGAAAAGGCAGGAAAGGAAGGGGAAGGATGAAGAGGGAGGGAAAGATAAAAAGAGGAGGATCTTCGGATCGCACAGAGAGTTGTGACCCCGACGACGTTGTGGTCTGGTCACTAGAAAGGATTCGTAGCAATGTGAACATTTTGGAAGTCGTAAAACGTCTCGAAACGAAAGGAAGGACCTGTGCTATATCTTCTTGGACTCCCATCAAGAAGCCCCGGGTAAAGACGACTAACGACTCGTTTGGTGGACGAAGGAAAACACGAGGCGTCCCGAACTACCTTGGACGAAAGGGAAACACTCGAGTTTCATGGTCTACTAAAAAAAAATTAGGATCACAAAAATACTCCCAGTAGGTCACAGAAAATAAAGAGTAAGAGAAAATTTTGAGTAAAATAGTAAATTAAGTCAGTGTGTAAAAAGAAAAGAAATTTGTAAAAATCAACCGGAAAAATTAAACCAAAAGGCTAGAAGTTGGACTTAGTCCCACGACATTGTCGTTTACTCTACCACACGAAAGTTTTTCCCTAACTGAGGTGGTCATGACGTCACTTGGAGGGAGAGGGAGAGGAAAAAGGGAGACATTCGAACGAAAATCCCATCTGAATAGGAAGTCCGATGGACACAAAGAAAGGTGGAATGATTGTAAACTTATTACTATCGATAAAATTAAATTTCAAAAAATTAAATCTCATCAAGACTAATTTGAAACTTTTTATAAAGGAGTTTACTTTAGTAGGAAACAATAAACGTCCAACCCGACTTTAACAAAGACAATACTTTAATATTAGATAAACACGTCTGAATCTAAGAGGATTTTTAAACTGTCGGAACAATAATACATACCTTAAAGTATAGGTTTTAAAGAAAGAATCGAACTAGTACTCGATAGTTTTTTTTTCCTTGAACCATTCAATTCCTTTTACCTTAGGACATAACAATCTTATAACCCTACAACAATATCTATCTTTTATCGAAAGACATCGTTGGACTCTTCAATTTACCGTTGTGTAACTTCTTGATGTTGGTCAATGGTCCAAAGATTACTTTACTAATAGACTGACCTGAGTTCGAGACAAGTCTCAAACGGACGAAATCTTGAGACCACCACAGAAACACGTCGGACTCCACCTTGACCACCCAGTGTACACTTCTGAACACACAATTCAGGAAATGGTATTTGGAATGGTAAATAAAAATGTGTAAGACTTCTAACAGGGTCAACCTTAAAGAAAAAAGAGTAAGGAGTAAAAAGGTTTTATTATCGATTTTTTTAGACTTTGGTAGACCCTGTATGTGACATCTTGAAAAGTTTACTATCCGAAACTAACGTAAAAATTTTCATCTTATATTTCGTACCCGGTACGAAACTATAACGTCTCCTCAAGACTAAATTCTAGATCTTATACTCTATGAGAAATTTTTTAAAAGACAGGAGAATGACTGATACACATAAAATATTAGTGATTCGATGACTAACAAAGTCTAACTTATAAATGGTGCTACAAGACTCCTTCTAAAGTTCTACTTGTAAATCTAGGAGACTATGTTCTCATGTAAACCCTACACTTTCAATCTTACAATACTTTCAAATTTGGTTCAGAGACGTTACTGAACATCTTAAATCTTTCACAAGGGAGGACACCAGTGTTCCCAAACAAGGAAACGGTCCTTAAGGAAAACACCTAAGACCTCTCTTCTGTCAGTGTCCTCCGTGTAAAATCTCCTTCACGAATCGGAATCGAAGATTCGTCAACTATTTATGCTTTTGAGAATGGTGACCTCTTTTTAGACTTTTTATCGTGTCCTCTAATCTTGTAGATTATTTTGTTGAGAAAGAGTATACAAAAAGAAAACGGAAAAAAAAAAAAAAAGACCGTTTCCTTGAAAAGTCTTAACTATCACCATTGAAATTTATCAGTTTGAACTGTAGGAAGAAAGTGAAGAAAGTGTCAGAGACGTCGAAGAGATCCATTATCCACCCATCTTTTCGGACCCACGCTCGGGACACCATACCGACACAAGTCTTTGTGTGAGTGCGAAGTAATAACTGTAACCGAATAAGGTGAAATTAAAGGTAAAACAGCATAAATAAAAACAGACTTTAAACAAAAACAAAAGACTTATACAAAAGTAAAACTTAAATACCTTAGCAACTTTTAAAGATTATCGGTCGATTTGAAAGTATATATAACAATCGACATAAAGTGAACCTACAAAGTAAAACTTCCTTTATATACATTATAAAGTACATATCGAAGTATACTTCAGGACATTATTTTACGACATAACGATACTACCAGTATGGGTTACCGGGTCCTAGAGTGACCACTCCAACGGTCTGACTATTTCCAACGAGATAACTTTACCAACAGAGAATATACGTTAGAGAGAAAGAAAGAGAATAAGAAGAAACCGGGTTACATCTCGAAACAAAAATTTATTATAAAAATATTGAAATAAATGTGTGTATTCAAACATAAAAAACACTAATATCTAAAGTCACCAAAACATGTAACCTTGTAAAAATACACTAGTAACACGATTTATTTAGTACGATTATTTGTAGAATGTGATTGTGATATACCTGACCTAAAACCGACCCAAGAATTAATAACTTCATATTACACTGGTCTTGTACTCTAAACATTTATTTCTGGGAACACGAAAACCAGATTGTTTCGAACATTAAACTGGGTATTATTAAGGTATTAACCAAAAAATGAAAGACGGTAGATGGAAGTGAATGTAACAGTAAAATCTGTCTTACATGAGGGAAAATAGACGTTAGATATTCTCAATCCTTTGGCTTTATTAATAAACTATAAAACATCGTAGACTATTCATTCTATCAACCGTCTCATTCGTTAAACACCAAACAACAAGTCATCGATTCAACACAAACTGAGAAAACACTGGGGTACCTGACGTCGTGAGATCCGAGGAGACAGAAGATCATAGAGGGATTCCATCGTTATTCAATAAGGTTTTTAATAAGGTACCGTATAGTTAATGACAATTCTATGAAAGATTTACGATGTGAATTTAAAACAAATCAGATTACTTTTAAGTGTAAATGTAAGAAGGATTTTACGGAAGACTTAACTATTTATTTTACACAATGTAAGTCTTCACAAAGTCAAAACATTGGTATAACAAACTAGTAGATCATCAGACATAGCCCCTTTTCAAATTACCTTACGGGTTAAAGGATCGGTAAGAACCAATCACAAAAGAAATGTCATCTATCTAAACGTTTACGTTATACAACTGACTTAATTCTGTCACTTTTCTCTTATAGATTCCATTAAACATTCCGTATTTATTTGAAAAAATCGAACCGTTCGTCAATAACAAAAAATTCTTTCTAGTTAAAAAACAAGAACCCAAAGGAAAGTAACTCTCGAGTCATTAACTAAGAATCAAAACTTCGTGTCATTAAATTTATGATATTTCTTACTAAAAGTCAGGACTGACTGGAATATCCATGGGATGCTAATTTGAGAAGTACTACCCCGTTAGGAACACAAAATAATCACGTAAGTAAAGCTACTTTCACTCTACTTTGGACCTGAGTCAACCCAAGAAGGAGAAATAATTGGACAATTATACCATCTCGACCTTCCGACCTCTCCCAAGACCTGTTTGTGTATCCTGACCACCCCGTCCGTGTCTGAAAATCAAAATAAAGATTCAGTACGTATTTGGACCTAATAGGAGGTAAAATAAAACTACGACAAAGGTAATGTCACTTCCGAATTATTCTAAATTGGCGTTTAATATACATCTTATTTAGACGACGGTACCTCCGTCTAATGTCAATAAATGTCAACCCCCGACCTACGTCATGTGACTCACGAGGTGTTTGCCGTCACAATGGTCACAAACGTGACACTAGGCTCCCCCACCGAAAAATAACACTATTGAGAAGACTTACACTACGGTGGTAATGGAGTCCAGTCGGGTCGTCGCTTTGTTTGACGTTTTGACGAGACAATCTTACAGTACTGCGACTCTTGCAGGACCCACAAAAAGTAAGGACAGTGGACATAGTAATCTACTTTACTTTTCCTAAAACACAATCTTTTCAAGATTCGGTAGTTTTTATATTTTAGATTTGTCTTTTTAGCCATTACAATCTCAGAAACTTATCGATAACTTTGGTTGGGTATTCGACGGTAATCTAGAACATTTACTTCGGAGTCGTATTTCGACGTGCGACACAACAACCTACATCTGTATCGTTCCGTCCGTAAGGTGGGGCGGGGACGAGTTAGGACTTTTGTTTCGAAATCAAAAATCAAAAAAAGAAAAGTAAATGTCTATGCTCCAAGCACAACCTTTGTGTGGTCCCGAGGATTATAAAGAAAACCAACAAAACAAAAAGGTTAGATCATAAAGAATTTTCAAAAAAAACAACAACAAATAATAAAAGACCATTTTTATTTATTGAAGAATCTTTTTAGGTGTACATGGGTAATTGTGTTGTACAATGTAAATGAAGAGCCCATAAATCCTGAGGGAACTTTCGTCGAGTCCCTTACTCGAACTCTTGGAAGTAGGTTTGTGTCGCAAATTAATATGTCACTCGGTAAGCTAAAGATAAAGACAACCTCAATTTACTTTGGTTTATCGAAGAAGGACTCGAAACTCACTCATGTCCAAAGACTATGTGAAAAATTTGAATTCAAACAAATACACTAAACGAAGAGAAACACCGTACTTTGATGGGACACGGTCTTTCGTATACAGCTATTATCCTATAAAAGAAAAAATAAACATTAAGACATTCATTATCTTCTTATGTAAGAGCAAAGATTCTTTTTAATTGCGTAATATCTATCTCGGTGTGATAGTCTCTGGTCTTTAAAAATGAGTGTCTTGATTGCAAGTGTGTGTCGATGACATTCAACTAGAACATAAAAAATGGACTTAGATCTGTACTTGTATAAAAAGACAGACCAAGTGGAACAATTATTATTCCCATTGAATAATAACATTTCGTGTAATTTCAAACATCTCACGAAAAATGACATATCGTCATAAATAAAAAGTAAACTTCTTCAACTTCATCCAATTTATTCTCTCGAGTTTTAACTTGGATCAGACCATTCTTCAGGGTACGAGAAAGATGGTGTCACAGGACAGAGTCATCTAGAAGATTAGAAGTCTTCAGTCAACCTTTCTTACCTGCAAACTTCAGGACAAATTTCGGAAAGAATCTGTGATAAAAGACCCTCTTTTAGATCTGAACTCCGTTTCCAGAAAAACGTACATCCATTAAATACAACTCTTCACTAAACCCTTTGTTCTCACCCTCTGACATTTTTCACTTTTCCTTTTTTCTTTTTGGTTATTTTAGTTCATAATGATTGAAACAGTGACGACACCTATTTCTCCAGAAAAAGGACAATCCATCTTGAATTTCCCACTCTCCACGTCCCGTGTTCACCACAGGTTGACTGGTCCTTCAATTGAGTTGTTTTCTACAAAGACGGATATATATGAAGTGGTATCTCCTACCATAGGAACTCAAGATATGTCCCTTTTGACTTGAGAGTAGATGGTACTTTGACTAAAGTTTCGGATTAACAATCTTTGACACATTGGTAATAAAAACCTTAAAGGATTACAAAATACTTAGTCAAAATCGTCAAAGAGAGAGAGAAAGATCCTCAAACAGGTAAAGTTGATCCAATAAATTCAACAACTGTACGACATCAAGAACCACAAGGAGATATTGGAAAAATACAGACATTTTAATCATATTACAGAAGACAAAATAAGAACTTAACTCATTAAACTCAGCAGAGAGAGAAGAACTAATCCACTTCTAAACAGTTAATTTAACTCGAAAAGTTACTCAGTGGAACCAAAAGAGATAAAAAGAGAAAAGATAAAGTAAATAAAGGTGTGAGTAGACATAATAAAGAAAGGAAGACGAACGAAATCCAAATCAAACGAGAAGAGAAGGATCAAGAAATTCATTTCTATCTTCCAATACAATGACTGTACTAAAAAAAAGGAAGGGAGAATTATTTCCATAAACGTCGATATTTAAAGGGAGACTCGTCATGAAATCGACGTAGAGTATTCAAGACCAAAGGTATTCACAACACAAAAGTAAAAGGAAATAGAGTTTTCATAAAAGATTATAGGAAACACTAAAGAAACTGGATAACCATTAAATCTTCACACAATAATTAAAGGTGTATAAAAACTTAAAGTGTTTAATTGAATAACAACGGTAAAGGATTAAAGTAAGACAACACTAACCTCTTGTATGAAACTCAATAAAGCCAGGAAAATTTATATAAGTCTGAACAAAATAACGTATTGTATACCAGACAGGATCTCTTACAAGGTACACATGAACTCTTCTTACATACAACAAGAGAACAACTCACCTCACAAGATATTTACAGACCATCCAAACCAACTAAATATTATAACAAGTCCAGAAGACAAAGAATGGCTATAAGAAGGATCAATAAGATAAGTAATAATTTTCACCATATAACTTCAGAGACTTGTTAGTAACAACTAAACAGATAAAGAGTTAAAACAAAAACGAACCATATAAAATCTCGAGGGCAGGATTACGAAACTCCTCTTTAAGTTTATGAAAAATGTAATGTGACAAGTTTTTAATTAAACAACACTTTCTTATACCCACACCTATTCTCCTACATATGTGTACTAATGAGGTTGATACTCGAATGTCGTTGTCATCACTTTATAGTCAGTGACCACCCTTCTAAGTTTCACGATCAAGTTCTACGAGTAGTAGCGATTAATAGTGTCTAGTTTTGATATGATGTCACTCCATGGTGGAGTGTATCAGTCTTACCGGTAGTGACTGTTCAGTTGTTTGTTGTTTACGACCTCTCCCACACCCCTTTCCCCTTGGAAGGATGTGACAACCATCCTTACCTTCAACCATGTCGACGCCACCTTTTGTTATACCTCCAAGGAGTCTTTTGATTTTTATCTCAACGGTATCCTAGGTAGTTAGGTTGAAGACCCGTACATAGACCTTTTTTTATTAAATTTTCCATATACGTGGGGACACAAGTATCGTCGTGATAAATGTTATCGGTTCTGTACCTTCGTCGGATTTACGGCTCGTTGTCTACTTACCTATGTCTTCGGCACGTATACTACCTTAAGATGAGCCGGTATTTTTCTTACCTTGCTACGGTAAACGTCGTCACACGCACGTTGATCTCTAATAGTATGATGCACTTCATTCAGTCCTTCTCTTTCTGTACACGGTATGCTATGGTGTATGGACACTCCAGACTTTTATACTGTGTTTGCTTGAACGTCCCTTCGTTCTTCAGAGCGTCTGTCTCTCTTGTCTGCACACCAACGGTTCCTCCACCCCCCTCCCGACTTAATCCTCAAACCCTAATCGTCTACGTTTGTTAATATGTGTCTTACCTATTCATCGTTCCAGGACGATATGTCGTGTCCCTTGATGTAAGTCATAGAATATTTTTTTAGTATTGTCTTTTCTTCTTTCAAAAAAGTTTCTTAAAAAAAGGGACTTTTATAGTTGATGAAAAAAAACATCTTCAACTTTTTAGATAGGATTTTGAGAGTACCTTAGAGTTTCCTAGGTCTTATCGGATGTGTCAGAACTTTTTCTTATTTCAATCTCGAGAGTCAGAAGGTTTAGATGACATTACGACGTCCTTAATTTCGTCACCACGAGAACCGTATTTTTGTCTGTATATCTGATTTTTTATCTTATCTCCCGGGTCTTTATTTGGCAACATATATACCAGTTTACTAAAATCTCTTTCCACGGTTCTGGTAGGTCACCCCTTTTCTATCAGAACCACAATCCTTTTGACCTCCAGTGTACGTTTTCTTACTTCAACCTAGGGATGTAATATAGTATATGTTTTTAATGGAGTTTTACCACGTTTCTGGATTTATATTCCCAATTTTGATATTCTGAGAACCTTCTTCTGCATCCCGTCTTCGAAGTACCGTAATCTAGACCGTTGCTGAACCTACACTGGGGTTTTCATGTCTTCATTTTTCATTTTCGTTGTTTTCATGTTTGTCTATTTAAGCTGAGGTGGTTTTTTTGTGCAAGACACGTAGTTTTCTGAGATAGTCATCTTATTTTTCCGTTAAGTACCTCACCCTTATACACGTTTTTGTATATAGACTGTTCCCCAATTAATAGGTCTTATACATTTTGTGAGGATGTTAAGTTGGTGCACTTTTGTTTTGAATTATTTTTTCTCGTTCCCTGAACTCATCTGTGAAGAGGTATATAACCGAATATACGGTCCTTCGTGTACTTTTCTACGAATAATAGTGGTTAGTAATCCTTTTACGTTTAGCTTTCATGTCACTGTATGACGAAATGTGAACAATCCTAGATCCGACAACAAAATTTTGTTTGTTTTATTGTTCATAATTACTCCTACACCTTTTTAACCTTGGGAACACGCAACGACCATTCTTACGTTTTACCACCTTGGTAATATTATCATGCCATCCGGGAGTTTTGTAATTTTTATCTTAATGACATACTTGGTTGTTCGGGTGTAGACCTATATATGGGTCTATTTTCGTACTTGAAACGTGTGGGCACAAATATCGTCGTAATAAGAATTATCGGTTTTCCACCTATGTTGGGTTCACTATATATGTATTACATATTATCTCACGACTTTCACTTTGAACGAGTCAGCACAGGCCAAGAAACGTTGGGGTACCTGATATATCAGGAACCTTAAGAGATCCGGTCTTTTGACCTCACCCATCGGAAAGGGAAGAGGTCCCCTAGAAGAGTTGGGTCCCTGGGTTGGGTCCAGAGGGTGTAACGTCCACCTAAGAAATGGTCGACTTGGTGTTCTCCTATATGTTATAAGTCGGAATTTTTCCTTCCTTAAAGGCTGTACACGAGGTTGGACCTACTCGGAACTGCTGCAATACGATTCACTTTTTTCGGTCAGTGTTTTCTCATTTGTGACTACGGTGAATATACTAAGATGAATGTACTCCACAACATATATTCATTAGTTCAAGTATCTCTATCCTTCATTTTACTACCAACTGTCCTTAACTCTCCTCCGTCCCTTACCCCTCAACAAAAAGTTACACATGTCTCAAGACCTCTACCCACCGTCACTACCAACACATAATCAAACTTATATGAATTACGGTCACTCGACATGTAAATTCTTACCATTTTTATTTATTTATTTGTTATGATCGAGTGAAATTTTTTTAAAAAAAAAGTTTCATTGGTAGCACATGAATGTCTGGAGCAGTCTTAACTTTACAACAAAATACATAATCGATAGAACACTCAAACATGATTAAAAAGACCAACACGTCTCTTTACGGGTTTAAATATTTGTAATAAATTTACGATTGGTCTCAAAATTCCTTGTAGAACACTCTTGTCTACATTATGACCAATTTAAGGTACTCCTCCAACCTACTTTTGATTCTTTTAAACTTTAATCTCGAACTTTAGAAGTAAATCTACATCTCAACTGTACAGTCTAAACTCCCCAGGATTTGACTTGAAGACAGGGTGAGGGGTTTTGTTTATCTTCTGTTTTGGAAGAGGTCGAGTAATTTGTCTTTATCTTATAAGAACATCAACGAGTCCGATTTACAAACAGAAGGGGATAGGAGAGAAACAGAAACGTAGGGTACAGACAAAACAGTCTTTTTATCTAGACGTTTGACTGGCTGGCGAAGAGTGGAGGGGAGGAAAAGAGAGGGACCAAACTCGATGGTGGAGAGTGAAACTGATGACATTGTTGGAGGGTCTACTCAGAGGGAGGAACGTAAATAAACGAGGGATATCATATAAGAGTTTTTGTGGGTCTCACCGGGACATGTATCTAGTACAATAAGAAACGAGTCTTAGGAGGTCCTCAAAGGATGGAGTCTCATTCTCGACTTCAGGAATGAGTCTACGGTATTCCGGAGCACTGGTGTAAAGGAATAAGAAGGGACATCGAAATGAAGGGACGACAAGAATGGTCTCAAGGACCTGTTCGGTCCACCCGGGGACGGGACCCCAGACTCGTAAGCAACTAAAAAGATAGACCCTACGAAAAGGGAGTCTATGTGAATATCAAGTGGGAGGTGGAAGAGTCTCTCCAGAAGAGATAGAATGGGCTGTTACACGGGGAAGGTAAAAAGAGAGGATGAAACGAAATCAAAATAGGCACCGCGGGTAACGGAATAGTAAACATGTTAATTAATCATAACGGACTGAAAGGAGTAATCTTCTATTTACAATGTTCTCCCTGTCCCGAAAACGAAACCAGTGACGACACCGGGGTGTGGATCTGGTCACAGACCGTATCTCATCCACGCGTCATCGATAACTTACCCGTCAGAACAACTTACACCCAAACAAAAATAAAAATTTCTACTTCCTTTCTTTACACCAAGATGTCCTCAGACAAAATTTAACTGTCGCAAAATAGACGATTCTACTTTCCCATCTCCGACCCTCCTCCGAGATTACCCGAGTGTGACCTCGTCTCTCCGCTCGAGACCCCTTCCTCACGGCACCTTGGGGAGACCGTCACCTCCTCCCCTAAAGACGCAGTAAGAGTTCGTATAGTTCTGAAACCGGGTATCTAGGGAACAATGTAAAGACATCGTAAACTCTCTACACCGTCCTTTATTTCTGAACACGATACTTGAAGGACACGATAACTCTTTTAATGTTTGACGATCTGGTATTATCGACAAATTACAACTTCTCCTCACCCGGTGGAACGATAAAACACAAATTTGTCTAATGGACCGAATTTAAAAACATATAACACTTCAAAGTATTCCCAAACTAATACAAAGGAAAAAAAAGTGGTCGTAAAAAGAGACTCATCCACCAAGAAAGACAAACAAAGTCCTGAGTGTATCTGTCCCTTACAATTCTCGTCCCAGTCTACATTAACGCCACTAAAAACTGTCCAATAACCATGTACAGAAAGTCCTTTATTCAGGGAGATCACCAGACAAATGTAAACTCTTTCGACACATTTCTCGTCCGGATCTAGATAGTGGACGATTGAAACGAGAGAATCCGTCCAACAAACGGGAAAAGTTCGGGTTTCAAGAAGGACATATTGTCCTCTTGATCATTATTTTCTTAACAAACGTAATCCCCTGTCTTTTATGAAAGTCACGAACCATTGGACACTTGAGGCCCGCATCCACTACCTGTCCCTCCGGACCGCACGACGTTAAGTACCCCAGCGTTTCTCAGCCTGTGCTGACTCGAAGACTTGACTTGGACAAACTCCCCAATTATTTACATTTTACTAATTGATCTCCAAATTATTTACATTATTACTAATGGTAGGTGTATCTGTCAAGAATGTTCAGGTCGGATCATTTATCACGACGGTTATTTAGTAAGAGACAATCCAGTAGTCGGGGGAAAGGATAGATTTACACACATAAAAAATAACCTACATTGATCTCGTGTAAGTCACAGGAAACAGAAACCTCTAAGACACAAAGACCTCCTCTTTTAACTTCCACTTTGAAACTTTTCTGAGGTCCGTGCGATTTCCTTCTCGGAAACAAAACAAAGAACACTCCTTTAATTGAATCCTGAAACAGTGACGGTTTTAGACCCTGACAACTAGGAGGTCACCTCTAATGTCGTTAAACTTTACTCGACTCTTCTCCGTTTCGACACATCTAATATTTAAATTCATAATTGTAATCAGAAGAATCACTAGAAGTAACTTCTCAATGTTAAAGACTAATTATTTTCTATCATAAAGACTAACAACCAAAAAGACACACCTCATTTCTCGGTCAGACGACAACGTCGACAGTAACCACAACCACGGCTCGTCGTCTCCACGTCACACGAGAGGACGTGCACCGTCGGGAAAATCTCTACTCGTCCACGGAACACTAAGCACAAGAAACTCTATTTGTAACGAATAAGAAGAGGGGTAAAAAAGAAACATTACACCTAAATTTGGTAGAATACCTAAAAAATTTTAACTCCATATTAACTGTATTTTGTGACAATCAAAGTCCATATGTTGTATTACTCAACCTTAAACACATCCAACACTTTACTACTGGTGTTTTCTGAGACCAATCACAGACAGTGGTGGGAATCAATGTCTTTAAAAAAAGGGGAACACTACTCTTGAAAAGTGAGAATCGGTAGAGTCACCAAATTAAGAGTCATAGACATGGTTAGTTCCGGATCAGTTCTCAGTCTTTGGCGTGTCATCACCCTTACCTCTTAATTAATGATTCCCCAGAGTCTCCCATTGCGTAGACGGACGTTACGTCCTCTGGACCCAAGCTAGGGACCCAGTGCTCCTAGGGACCTCTTCCTTTACCGTTGGGTGAGGTCATGAGAACGGACCTTTTAGGGTATCTGTCTCTTCAGACCATCTGATGTCAGGTACCCTAGCGTTTCCCAGCCTGTGCTGACTCGCTGAAGTGAAACTTCTCTTGTCAGAAAACCTGTGACACCCTCTCCCTCTCCCACCCTACTAAACCCTCTTGTCGTAACTTCGTACATATTATAGTATATACTTTGCTTAGCGGTCAGGTCCAAACTACGTCCTATGTCCTACGAACCCCGACCACGTGACCCTACTGGGTCTCCCTACCATACCCCTCCCTCCACCCTCCCCCCAAGTCCCACCCCTTGTGCACATGTGAGTACCGTCTAAGTACAACTACATACCGTTTTGGTTATGTTATAACATTTCATTAATCGGAGGTTAATTTTATTTGTTTAAATTTAAAATTTTTTATTTATTTCTCTCGAACTTTCGTCTACGGGACGGATGGGGTCCGGTCCCTGAGTAGGCAATCCTTGGCCCGACGTCGTCTTCCCACGCCGTCTCCTCGATCGTCCCGAGGGAGACATAAGGTCGGTGTGGGGCAGCGGACGTAAGGACGGAGTCGAGGTGGAGACCAGTCCACTCGTCGTCGTAATCTAAGTGTACAGAGGAAGACTCTGAGATTACGGACTACTCGACTCGACCTCGACTCCGCCACTACGAGTGTGACCTCGCGGGGACGTTTATGTCTAACAGTAATCGTCTCTGTAAACGTGTCTCGGGTACCATTTAGTCAACGAACGTCTGATTGTAGTTTTAGGATAGTCACTCACTGTTCAATACCACTCAATATATTAATAAAATTATGTATAGTGTTACATTATTATTATCTTTATTTCATGTGTTACCTACATTAAACGAACTTAGTAAGATTTAGGAGGTGGGGTGGGAGTCAGACACCTTTGTAACAGAAGGTGTTTTGGACCACGGTCTTTCAACCGTCGACGATAAGATTTCCTATGCCTTTACCGTCCATATCCCTCGTCAGTTGATGGGATCTGACGTCGTCTCATATATCATTTCTTTTTAAACCTTCTTACGGGAGGACGAGGTTTCGGTCAAAGAAAAGAACCTACAGAAGTGACCCACAAACGACTCCTTTATATCTGGTTCCAACCGTTTGTCCTTCGACATACACCTGCACGACGACTTAGTCGCCCTTCAGTCGAACCCCGTGACCGTCTTGAACGGACTCTTCTACGAGTGTTCTCACGGGCAATTTTCTACAAGCCTACTCACGGTGACCTACAAGACGTGTGGTCGTCTCGTAGTGTCCTCGTTCCTCTACCTTTTCGTGTGACCTTCGTCCTCTTCGGGGAAGGAGCAGTGGGAGACGATTGAAAATATAGTACGGTTACTCGTTTCCTCTGTGTAAATGTCCCAGGCCGAGGTAATAGTTCGTTCCGTCACTTACCTCTGACTCACTTGACTCCCTTGTGTAACTGTGGACCGCGTTAGATGGACAAACCGATGAATCATGGGTAGGCATGAACAGATGTATATAAACTCGAAAGTATATGGTTGTCTTGTTGAGAATGTAAACATAAATTGTTCTATATTGATAGAGAGTATACTACCTCCACCGAAAGTAGGAAAGGGGCTTCACTCTACCAGTCTTGGATATCAGTACGATACGTACGTTAGGAGTTTAGTGTCACCGTCACAAATTATAAGAAAACAGTTCTCCGACTAACATTTCAATTGGAAACTGTTTAATATTATTACCTTTCTTCTTTTCTTTTAATAACCTTATGTGTTTGTCTTATATTGTTTCTCTTTTATATGTTTCGGTAGTGCCAAGAATAAAAACAGTAATCAGTGTTCTGGTCTTAACCATAGAAACTCAAGAAACAAGTCGATGGGTAAAACACCAAGGGAACGGGAGTCGGTCTTGGAGTCGACCATCTTTAAGAAAAGAACCACTTTACTAGATCTTAAAGTTCAACAGTAAAGCAGTCATTATACCCGAAAAAACCTATTTAACAGGATCAAAAGGCACCTGGAAATAATAACTGTACCTTCATAATTCTCCATGGAGTGTCTGAGGGGACCCAAGGTATGGGCTAGGAGAAACAAAAATAACACAACGTCGTTAGGTCAAATGGAGACTATTACTCCGAGTTAAGAGGGTCCTTCATGTCATCGGGAAAAAGGACGGGTAACAAAGTGACCTCATTCCTCAGGGTTTACCGGTACATCCTCAGAGTAAAAGATCAAGTCAATTTGACAACATATACTACCATCCATATAAAGGAGGAACCCCTGATTCTGGAAGTTTAATCGTCTTGAGATTAGACAGTCCTGAACTTCACTTTTAAGCTACTCAGTCAACAACCTGTGTTATCACAAAAGGGGAACTAAGAGTTTAGGTGTATAATACCGACAACACCTCTGCCGTGAGATATTCCAAGAGACTAAGTTTCGTAATGGGGGTAAGAAAATCCCACAACAAAGGGTCAACTTTGATGTTAACTCATTCACTAATAAGGTAGAAAATTAACCCGGTCGGTAGAACCCACTACACGACCCTAATACGGTCAATTAAGAGACCCGAACTCACCAAGGGGGGGTTGGGGGGTGAAACGACACTTTACGGAACAACTAACCTTCGTCACGACATACTTTACAATGCTACGACCTAGTCCGTAAAGTACTCGTGACCGTCTTCGTTCCATCCTTCTCTTCCGTTTAGATATAGGTCTTATGTAGAGATCAGGTGACTCTTGTTTAAAGACGGAGAGGAATTAACGAGGGTGTCAGAGGGGTACTACAAGTCCACACCACATTAGTTGAATCAGAGGGACCCTTACCATAGGATACCCTCCGACTCAAACTCAGACACGACAACTGTTCAACCTGTGTGAACCGTTATTGAAATCGGTCCAGTTGAACTAAATCCCCTTCGGGCACAACAACTAGGGTATGTATCGAAGAGAGGGAAGTTGTCACCAGTGAAAAAACACCTAGGTAACTCCTTCGTGAGACCACGGACTCGGTTCTCCGACCGACTACAGGTGTCTCAGTAAAACAGTCGGACCAATAATTCCAGAAGGAAATGTTATTCACCCGAAAGCACCACTGAGTCTACCATTGCTTAGGTGGACGTCACGTCTCACGGCCAAGGTAGGGACGTAGCCCTTCAAGGGGACCTCTTCCCATACCGATGGGTGAGGTCAAAAGAACGGACCTCTTAAAGCACCTGTCTATTCGGACCACCCGATGTCAGGTTCCCTAGCGTTTCTCAGACTGTGTTGACTCGTTGATTGTGAAACTGAAAAAAAGAGAAATGTCACCTATGGGAAATTTACTAATCACTTCACCCCATGTTATCATATTAGTCCCATTTGGTACAGAGTGAGGTACCTCTCACCGTCGGTCTACGAGGCGAGTTTCCAGGTGGGTGAACCTCCTAAAAGAGAGTGGTAACAGGAAGTCCCAATGGAACTTCACCCCGAGCTCACGACACAGACACGTCTAAATACATATTTGGTCTGACCTCAAAAAAGAAGGGATTGACTCGTTCGAAAATCTCGGTGAAAATCGACGTATTCAATTGTGTAATTTCTGGTTTATATCTTAATATAAGATGGGAGGAACCAGTTTACAGGAATCTTTGATAAAGATGTGGATCAGGGGTTCAAAGACGGTTATATAATAATGGTCTCAGAAAAAAAAAAAAAACGACACGTCCGACAAAGGAAGTCCTAAGTATTCCATGTAGACAATAGGATCTGGACCGAACCGTAAATAGATATTTCCTGGTCTATATTCATATATTCCGAAACGTCCGGTATACCAGAGACAGTCGTCTATTGAGTCGAGACGACGACATCGTGGTTTCATCGGAATCTGTCATACATTTGTTTACTCACACAGACACGGGTAAATAATTAACCAGTGACTTTACACTTAAAGAGTCTTATAAGAAAGGACAACAGTAAAAAAATTTGGTAACTTTTTACTCCAAACCCACTACTACACAGTCATATCCTAGTAACTAATATTGTTTACATGGAACCACCACTCATAAAACTACGCTCCTCTCGGAAGACCAACCACTATGTCCTTATAAACCCTTTAGATGAAAGATAAGTCAAAACGAGACTTGGATTTTGATCAGATATTTCAAAATCCAACACCCGACAATGTTTTTGTCCACCGACTCGTTTAAAACGGGTACCTCACATGAAAGGGTTTCTGACAGGATCTCGTACGACTCTAAACTGGGACCAATACCCGGGTATAAGTTTTCATCTCTGTAATGAAACGACTTATTTCAGACAGATCAGTTCCGATACCAAAAAGGTCATCAGTGCATACCTATACTCTCAACCTGACACTTCTTCCGACTCGCGGCTTCTTAACTACGAAAACTTGACACCACAACCTCTTCTGAGAACTCTCAGGGAACCTGACGTTCCTCTAGGTTAGTCAGGTAAGATTTCCTCTAGTCGGGACCCTAAAGAAACCTTCCTTACTACGATTTCGACTTTGAGGTCATGAAACCGGTGGAGTACACTTCTCAACTGAGTAACAATTTCTGGGACTACGACTCTCCCTAACCCCCGTCCTCCTCTTCCCCTGCTGTCTCCTACTCTACCGACCTACCGTAGTGACTGAACTACCTACGCTCAGACTCACTTGAGGCTCTCAACCACTACCTGTCCCTCCGGACTGCACGACGCTAAGTACCCCACCGTTTCTGACTCGCTGACTTGACTTGACTTGACTACCCGGGTCTCACTCTCCCTCACCGACACCATCCGGAGTTCCTCTTACTCGTAGGAGAAAGTTTCGTAGACGGGGTCCACTTTAAAAGAGTCCCTAAATCAGTCATAGAAGTCCGAGGATTCCTGTTCGAGGAAGTAAGTACTCCGGGTGTCACTGGACCCCGGAGTACTAATATTTAAAGTCAATACCTGGACACCGATGTCCTTTATTCTCTAAGAGACCCCGACACTGTATTTGAGACTAAAAGTTCGATTGAGAGTCGTGAACTCTCTGGAGTCAACCAGTAAAAGAATGAAACTCGTGAGTCGTATAAGTCGTCCGAGACAGGTATGATGTCAATAACGTCAGTAACGAGAGTGGTTTTGTAAGTTCACGTCATCAACGAACCCGAGGGATCCATGAACGAAATCAAATGTGAAGTTGTGTTAGTAGTAAACTGTCGAGTTGACAACGTGACAGACGACGCCTAATTATCATAGGACAAAGGGCAACCATTCCACGAATAATCGTAACGTGACTTTGGGTTTACGGACTGTGTGGTCAGAGATGTAGGGTACAAACATTCAGACAAATGAAAACCATGGTCAAAACACAATTCCAGGTCAGTCGTTTATCTTTGTCATCAAACTTGTTCTCTTTCAATTATATTTGTTATTGATTCATTATGACCCGAAGGGACCAACGAGTCAATATTTCTTGGGTGGACGACTATGTCCTCTGTTCTCAAGGTAGGGGTCAGGTCCTTCTAGGGGACCTCTTCCTTTACCATTGGACGAGGTCAGAAGAACGGACCTATTAAGGTACTTGTCTCCTAGGACCGTCCGATGTCAAGTACCCCAGTGTTTCTCAGTCTGCACTAACTCGTCTGTGTGTATTTTCGTTATTCTATAATGGGTGACTTCCTATTTCTCTTGGGACTCCTTATTTACTTATCGTCTGTTCCCTTGACTCCGTCCTCTATGTTCTTTTCCTATGTAAACTTTCTCTCGGGTGGGGTCCGACTCTAAGTCTGGAGAACTTCAGAGGACCTCCCACCTCTTCAAAGACTCTACGGTGCCTGACTCCCCATGGTTGTCTTGAGAGGTACTTTGAACCATCCTCGACTGACCCGACTATCGTCTTCATTTCTTTCCAGTGGACAAACCTCGGTGACTTTGAACACCTTTACTCGTGGCGAGTCACAGAGTGAGTGGGCTTCTCGTTCTTGCTTTCTTTTATGGAGTTTCGGACCGTGTATGACATCTACGAATTTATCTGCAACTTACTTGTTTACTCATGTCGAGTTCCATCGTGACTTAACAACGATAGAAACAATACAAACTAAGTAAGTTGAATTTCTTTTTGGGGCTAAACTGGGCCAGGTAGGTTAACTTTAACTATGTATACTTTAAGACTTACCAACACAATTTCCTATGGAAGTAAACCGAATGTCCTTTAGTGGGAGGAACCCGTGGTCACCTAGGAAGACTTCTAAACCACACAAACGTGACAATTGTGTGGGGGGAACAAATCTTCTGACCCGGTGTCAACACTGGTCTCCCGTGTTTGCTGAATTCAAAAGTAAGATTAAAAAAGAGACTCGTCTCTCTTTCGATGGCGTAGTTCACGGACGTCACTATTGGGAAAATAGTCCGTAATCACTTGACTTCTTCGTCTCCAGACAACCCAAAACCTCCTAAAGACCGTCCAATAGACCGGAACGGAGGGAACGACATACCATCAATTCCTCTCACCCTTTCTTTACACGGAGACCGACACACACCTCTCTTTCTTCTCTACCTTTGGACTGGGACGTTGATCGAACCACGGAGAGAAACGACGGAGCCCCCCTTCTAGTACAGCGGAGGTACAGTCCTCCTTCTCTCCCTTGCCTTTAGTACCCTTCGGTTTGGGAAGGTGTTAGGGTGTGACGACTGTGTGAAGAAGAGTCTTATACTTCTGTAGGAAGTCTTAGACTCCCTCGTCCTTCTCTCTTTTACCAAACCTGTAATTAAAGGAAGCACGAAGCACACACAACATCACAAGGTTTAGTATAAGACATTACTCTTACAATTTATAGGTACTTATTAAACGGGATGAACCCTGTCACCCAAAAGTAAGAGTCAAATCTCGACCTTACAGTTAATAGGTTTACAGTTAAATAGGACCTTATTTAACCGTCTTACTTGTCTTCAGCACTTTATACCTGACACCTGGACTTACGTTAAATTGCAAGTGTACCCTAAAGATGACGTCAACTTAAAACTAATACCGATGAGTATTCCACAAAAGACCGAAATTTGGTTTTATTAATTTTATGAAGATAAATATATTTTGACAAGCAGTCTTACACTTTTATATTTACCCCGAATAATACTCAATAACTATAAAACTCCTCTATAAACTTAAGAATAAAACAAACTTCTTTATTGGTATAAAAAGAGAGAGGGATAAGAACATCGAGTCGACCATTTCTTAGGCGAACGTTATACCCTCTGGACCCAAGTTAGGGACCCAACCCTTCTAAGGGACCTCTCCCCTTACCGATGGGTGAGGTCTTAAGGTACCTGATATATCCGGTACCCCAGCTTTTCTCAACCTGTACTGTCTCACTGTTCATTTAACATATGACTAATATAAAATTATAAGTCGTTTTTTTTTTATTACACTTACTTTAATTTATCTTGTTTCCACAACGTTTTTCATCTTAGAAATTAAAAGGCCAACATAGAAATTGTTTTCGGGTGGCCTTAATAGTCATAAAACATACAGGTATTTCGTCTGACTCTCGGCTTCTTAACTACGACCTCTTCTGACAACTCTCAGGGAACCTGAAGTCCCCCTAGTTTGGTCAGTCGGGATTTCCTTTAGTCGGGACCTAATCTTCCTGACTACGACTTCGAGGTTATGAGACCGGTGGGCTACACTTTTCGACTGTCTCTAACTTCCGTTTTCCTCTTCCCCGTCGCCTTCTTCTCTACCAAATCTATCGTAGTGACTGAGTTACCTGTACTTAGACTTGTTTGAGGTCCTCCATCACTTCCAGTCCCTTCGGACCACACGACGTCAGGTGTCCCAGAGTTCCTCAACTTGTGCTGAATCACTGACTTGTTGGTGTTACAGGTCTAATTAAGAAGGGGGAGGTTTGACGTCAGTAAAGAAGAAAGTTGTTGGCAAATAACCCGTGGTAGATCCACAGTCTGTGTCGTAAACACAGACCCTTATGGTTTATCTTTCTGCGTGAGGAACGACAGTCCACCGGGCGGTAACTCGGTATAGTACATAGTGTACAAATACACACACGTGTCAGAAGGTGTGCTTGTGACTCCTTTCTTCAGGGGCACCTCACCATGTACGTACATAAAGGATCTCCTCACTTGGACTCTCCTACTCATTCGGACCTCGTCCGTCTGTCGTACCCCCTCGTTTCATTTCGTAATGTCTACCTATCTCGTCCAGTACACTTTGTCATCCTACACCCATTCCTTATCATACCAATCGACCCTTACTACGACTTTGTAATAAATTCTGACCGAACACATCTGAGAAGACACTAATTAAAGTCATTAGACACTCAAAACCTTTTTGCGACTTCTCAAAACATACAAAATACGATCCTTCTCCTTGCAGTCTGATCTCCGTCTCTGAGATCAACCAACGAGTTGAAAAGTTTGTCTACCCGTTAGACTAAAGTAAACAGGACATGAATTGAGGGAGGTGAATGGGGATCTATAAAAAAAAATTCGTTTAGAGTCCGTATTTCTAACTATATACCTATCCTATTATACTACAGAACCTAAACGAAATTTTTTTATACTAAGAAAAATTTTTGTACGAATAGGTAAGTGTGTGTTAGTCAGTCAAGTCAGTGAGTCAGCACAGGCTGAGAAACGTTGGGGTACTTAACGTCGTGCGGTCCGGAGGGCCAGGTCTAGGTAGCGGTTGAGGGCCTCCAATGAGTTTGAGTACAGGTAACTCAACGACTACGGTAGGCTGGGA
The DNA here is from genome assembly GCA_006410555.1 of Capra ibex. Lineage (NCBI taxonomy): Eukaryota > Metazoa > Chordata > Mammalia > Artiodactyla > Bovidae > Capra > Capra ibex. Next base: position 46,238,813 of record SJYO01050590.1, read on the forward strand.
GAGTAGGAGACAGTGGGGGAAAAGGAGGGAGGAAGTTAGAAAGGGTCGTAGTCCCAGAAAAGTTTACGCAGTCGAGAAGAGTAGTCCACCGGTTTCATAACCTCAAAGTCAAAGTCGTAGTAATGAAGGTTACTTACAAGTCCTGACTAAAGGAAATCCTACCTGACTAACCTAGAGGAACGACAGGTTCCCTGACAGTTCTCAGAAGAGGTTGTGGTGTCAAGTTTTCGTAGTTAAAAAGTCACGAGTCGGAAGAAATACCGAGTTGAAAGTGTAGGTATGCACTGACGACCTTTTCGGTATCGAAACTGGTCTACCTGGAAACAACCGTTTCACTACAGAGACGAAAATATACGACAGATCCAACCAGTATTGAAAAGAAGGTTCCTCGTTCGCAGAAAATTAACGTACCGACGTCAATGGTAGACGTCACTAAAACCTTGGGGGGGGTTTTATTTTAGACAGGCACAAAAGTAACGAAAGGGTAGATAGACGGTACTTCAGTACCCTTGGTCTACGGTACTAGAATCAAAAAACTTACAACTCAAAATTTGTCTTGTCTGACCAAGGTCGAACCCTTTCCTCATGTAGTTCCGACATATAACAGTGGGACGAATAAATTGAATATACGTCTCATGTAGTACTCTTTACGACCCGACACACTTCGTGTTCGACCTTAGTTCTAACGGCCCTCTTTATAGTTATTGGAGTCTATACGTCTACTGTGGTGGGAAGACCGTCTTTCGTTTCTTGATTTTTCGGAGAACTACTTTCACTTTCTCCTCTCACTTTTTCAACCGAATTTCCAGTAGTGTGTGTGTAAGTGTGGGGTAAAGTATTATAGTCTACAGGTCAATCATAAGTCAAGTGGTTATAAAGGGTTTAATAGAGTAAACAAAAAGTGATTGACAACCAAACAAGGTTCATCTTAGATTTAAAGAAAATTAGGTATTAAGATATCCTTTATAATAAATTATGTCAAACTTAGAACGAACACAAAATTTCTACCATCTCTAAATAACACGAATATTGTCCTCCTCTCTTCCCTATTCTCTGGTTCAGATCCTCCAACCTCGTCATCTACTATGTCCCTTTCTACTACTTACCCCATGAACGTACTTACGACAGGAACCTTTCCTCTTACTATGCGCAAAGAATATAAGAGATCAAACTGTCCAAACACACACACACAAAAAAAAAGGTTTAATTTTTCTTTCACTTCCACCTCCTAGTATGGAGAGAGTGTTTATCCTTCCTTTCTTCATTACTACCTGAGTACATCTATTCAAACCTTATCTTCGTTCCAGTCACCTTCTTATGACAAAAGATATTTCATTCCCAAACATACCCTACCTCCTACGACCGCTCCTCTCATGTCTTTGTTGGAAAATCTCTTACTTTTTCCTAGAGCACATCTTTGTAAAAATATCCTTGTCACATGTAAGTCCTACCATCATTTAGGTCACAGTCCTGTTCATTTTCCTTGTCGACTTTGTTACATCACAGATATCGAGTTGACAACGATTGAATCCCACATAACACCGGATACCACCGTCGAAGTGGACACGGGTAAGACCCTCCCCGTGTCCAAAGACCAACTTCGTTTTACTCGTATGACACAAAAAACAAAAACAAAAAAACAATCATTTAAAGATTCTGTTCGTACGACAGGTTGGTTTATCTTTGACAATTGAGTTAGAGAGAGAGAAGAACTCTGGAAGTCACGAAACCACAAAAGTTTATCATAATCTTGAGATCTTCAGAAAATTTTTGCAGAGGTTGTTAAATCCCTACGATATATAGTAAGTTTAGTCCTTCCAATTACTTCAGAAACGGACACATTACGTCTCCTCTTTCTGTGGGATTATATCAACCTATACTCGTAAATTTCGACAAAATAATATTTTTCACCTTAACCACCTTTTAGACTCTTTTCTTAAAAGAAGACAGTGAACAAAGATAAAAATCTTTTATTTTGATCTTCATGAAGTTAAAAATAAAACTTTATTAATGTCTATATGTTACTTTCTTATCTTGTTTATTTTGTTTCTTGAAAGTATACAAAAAGGTCCAAGTGGTTAGTCATTGTAAAACGGTGTTAACGAAATAGTAAGATATTAGTTATACATACACTTATATGTGTAATAAAGGGATCGGTTAAAACAAAATAGAAACACTATTATTAGATTCTGTAAGAGTACACAATATCACAGTTGTCGGTATAAGGATCTAAAGGGGGTAGAATAGATACTTTGGGAGAACGGTCGTAATTAAAAGAATAGAAAGGCACATGAAATTTGTAGTAGTATATCAAATTACGAATTACTCTATTACTGTATAAAATAATATACATAAGGGTAAGGAGCCTACCAATTTAAAGATAGTGTTTTTACATCACTTCGGATTTGAATGAGAACCTGAAGAACTGAGCCCCCTCTTCTCAGCCCCCCACAACCCCCTCCCCCGATCCTCTTACTATCATTTATACTCGGATGTCATAGCATGTATCTCCACATCCCACATCTGATTGTCTGAAAACATTCCCTTCCCTCGAATCTATGGTCCATAACCATGTTACGACACCACCATGTCCACTTTTATAACTTCAAACTTCCTTAATTTACTCAATTGAGAAGCCTAGCTCGATCTAATCATGGAATCAGAAGACGGGGTCAGGTACGAGAAAAACCGAAGAAATAGAAAAAATGAACTGAGAGGTCTATTTATAGTCTTAAGAGGTCTCCCTCTTATACAAGATTTATGAGAATTCCGTAGTCGAGAGTGTGAAAAACCGTAGTTCTGACCAAAAGTGCGAATTTTTAACCCTTTGAAAACTCATGCAAGAGAACACCACTACCGTATGTATCAGTTCCAAATAGTTTAATATGAAATTTATACACCTCGAAATTTATACACCTCGAATAACATACAAACCACATGGAGTCATTTCGATAAATGTTTTAATAATTCCTGGGTTTCTTAAAAAAAATATATTACCCAAAATAGATAGTTATACATTTAAATATATAAATATTTAATCTATAATTTTACTTCTGAAATCTTTGTAAACAAATTTTGTCGTTGTTATTTATACTACATAAATATAATTAATATTAAATATAATTTTATATATTACTATACAATTGTACAATGGATGGGTTCCGGGGGACGGGTTGAAATTGTAAAAATTACTCATATGAAGTTTTTTATTTACAAGTCATTCTTCCGACCACCACATAGATTTAAAGACCACTTGAGAGACCGAATTATCTTCTGTCGACGTTAAGTCAGACAGTGTTATACAACAAACTCAACTTGATATTCTTCTTTTAGGTAAAGTGTGTGTGTGTGTGTATATATATATATACATTCAATTCTATTTCCCATAAAACTATAAAAAAAGAGTCCATTGATCTATAAGAAGAAACTAAACTGTAGTATTAACCTCTTCACCAGTAAAGAATTTCCAATGAACGTAACATCTTAGACTTTGGTATAGTTACTTGAAAAATTTTAATTCTAGATAACCAGACACAATGTGAAACTTACCGAGAATAGACTATGTTAATAAGACCGAAACTATATATCTCTATGTCTATAATGATCTAATTAACTGTGAAATTTATAGATCGGTAAACGGAAAAGACATTTTACGAAGGTCAAAGTATCTTTATCTATGACCGGAAAAAAAGGGGGTAAGATGAAAAAAAGGGAGGTAAATGTCCTCTTGGTTTCATAGATCCCAAAAAAGGTAACATAATTCATTTAATGAAGAATAAAATTTAAAGTAAAAAGTAAGAAACAGACTTTATCTGAGAGATTCATCTAACGTCAACACGAAAGTTTTTTGTTTTTAGGTTGTGTAAATAAGACTTCCGACAACAAGGACGTTCCCTCAAAAGGACGAATATGAAACGTCAAAATTCTTCCTTTAGATCCAGTCATTGTGACTTACTTTTACACCCTCTCTCGGACACAGTTTTTACGAGTAATTATTGTGACAACCGGTCTCCGATAAGACTTGTAACGAAGGTCCGACCCGGCGGAGTGGTCGTGTCTCACCTCTAGTGGTCTCAACGAATGAGAATAGGTCTTACACACCCGCTTTACATGGGTGAAGTGACTAATTGTTGACGAAATAAAGGGTTTCCCATTCTTTAAATTCGTCTTAGTGTCGGAAAATTTCAAATAAAATCTTTACTATCTGACATCGAATTTACGAAGAACCCAAAGAATACGAAAAGTATAATTCATATTTAACGAAAGGTTCTCCCGACTACATATACTTAAACAATTTAGTAGGCCAGATCTTATTACTGAGAACACCATTAAAACTATCGTGTAACAAAAAACTCGTGTTAAGACACGGTACGTGACTCGATTCGTAATACTTCTTTATTTTACTATTTTCGTATGAGAAATTTCGTGTGTATAATTACTAAACCTCTTTATTCTAATTGTGCACAATTTATTACCTAAAAATTTACTACTTGTATCTTATGAATTTTCCAAAGTCAAGTCAAGTCAAGTCAACGAGTCAACACAGGCTGAGAAACGATGGGGTACTTAGCGTCGTGCGGTCCGGAGGGACAGGTAGTGGTTGAGGACCTCAAGTGAGTCTGAGTGCAGGTAGCTCAGTCACCACGGTAGGTCGGTAGAGTAGGAGACAGTAGGGGAAGAGGACGGGGGTTAGGGAGGGTCGTAGTCCCAGAAATTGTTACTCAGTTGAGAAGCGTACTCCACCGGTTTCATAACCTCAAAGTCGAAGTCGTAGTCAGGAAGGTTTCTTTAGGGTCCTGACTAGAGGAAGTTTCACCTGACCGACCTAGAGGAACGTCAGGTTCCCTGAGAGTTCTCAGAAGAGGTTGTGGCGTCAAGTTTTCGTAGTTAAGAAGCCGCGAGTCGAAAGAAGTGTCAGGTTGAGAGTGTAAGTATGTACTGGTGTCCTTTTTGGTATCGGAACTGATCTGTCTGGAAACAACCGTTTCATTACAGAGATGAAAACTTATACGACAGATCCAAATTCAACAAAAAAAAAATTTACTTCCGATTATTTTTTTTCATTAGACCGATTCCCGATTTGACAAACAATCCTTGTTGTTGTTTACAACTTTCTCGATTCTTTTCCTTTCACTCGTAATTTTAGACTTCTCTCCGAGACACCTTCGAGACTGGACCCAGGACCGGGACCCTACAACCACGTTCTCCCTCGTAAAGTCTGTCCACCTAGTGCACTCGTTTCCGTGTCCCCGTTCTTCGTGCCCGAAGCCGTCCCCGGCACTCCCGTGATCGCACGAAAGGACAACCTCAGTGCCCTTTATTCGGACCGTACCCAAGTAAAGTCACCTACTCCTTACCATAATCTAATCGTGGGTTGTGAAAGTAAGAATAAGACACCCTTCGTAAACAACACAATTTTGGGATTCGTCTAACTGAAATAATCGAAACTTTATTCTCTACCAACCACATGGAAGAGATTCATCCGGTATTAAGTTTCTGACTTTACGATTATGAAAGGACACATCACATTTTAATAACTATTTCACTGTTCATAGGAATCTCCAGTAATGACTCTGGTCCTCTTTATTTTTCCGACAGGAAGCGAACTTGCCAATTGAAAGTCGTTGTCAATCGAAAAGCCAGATATGATCACGGGTCGGGAAACGAACGAACGAAGGAACAAACGAGACAGAGGGAGGGAGACAGGGAGGACATCAAATGGGAAACGTCTAAATGATCTTATAAATGATTATCAATTCACCCCCTCTTCCCCTGCCGTCTCCTACTCTACCGACCCACCGTAGTGACTGAGCTACCTGCACTCAGACTCACTTGAGGCCTTCAACCACTACCTGTCCCTCCGGACCGCACGACGCTAAGTACCTCAGCGTTTCTCAGCCTGTGCTGACTCGTTGACTTGACTTGACTTGACTTCACCCCCTTTCTTTTTGATAAGAGCTTCTGTCGGTTTCTCGGTCCAAAACTCTGACAACGAACGTCAGACAACTCAGTCAATGTTTACCTCAGGATAGTAGTTGGAGTCCCGTAGTCTTTTTAGAACAAAAGAGAATAGTAGAAGACCAACTAAAGAGGAATTATTAAGTCTTACCCCGGCACGATAATGTAAACACAAAAACAATAAACTCTTGATTCGATTTAATTAAGATATTTTAGAATGTATACAGATGTACTTGTGGACATGACCTTACAAGTCTCGTCAAAATAAATGTTTTCTGTCTTTATCTTCGTTAGTTTACAGTTGTCACTATGGAAAATTGAAAGTAAAGGACAAAGACAAACTTCCCAAAGGTTGACTTAAGGAACTTCTCTTCTACCGGATGGTCCCTATAGTCTTGTCGGTCTTGACCGGTCTTTTATGTTTGAAAACGAAACTTGGGCTCGTTTACCATTTAGGATAGGTCTGACCATTCACGTTCTGAACGAACACTGGCGACTTACATTATTGAATTTGTGCTTTTCGGAGGTCAGTGGCACGTCTGTTTTGTAAGGTCGGATTCATAACGAGGATTTCGTGTCGGGTCCGCATTAATAAAGGAGACTTGTAAATCAACTGGAAAGAGGATAAATAGGGAAGGAGACTCCGTTCACGGGGAAACAAGAGAGGGGAAGTTTTGGATAAAACTGATTTAATTGACTTTAAGTAAAAGTAACTCCTGATTTACTAGTCAACATGGGATCTTGAAATTAAGAAGACATCTCTTAATATCATTATTCCTGTGGTAAACACCTTACGGACAAAACGAGGTCCGTGTCACGATCTTGGAGTTATATGCATGAGAGATGCAAATAATGGATTGAGACGGTTTATATATAATAGAAGTAAACTGTTTTCTCTTTACTTTTTAATATGGGCCAAAGATATTTTAAGTTCGATATATCTCTTTTTTTCGTATAGACAACAACGGATCTCGATCTTCCCCGTCCTCCCCACCCGACGTATTCCTGGAGTTTCGTCACCGTAACTATGGAGGTTCAGTCTCGTCAGTTCAACTCTCGAGTTCCATAAACAAAGGTGAAAATGATATACCAAAGAAAAAACAACAGATTGAATATTCCACGAGTAATTCACTTCACTTCAGCGAGTAAGCACAGGCTGAGAAACGTTGGGGCACCTGACGTCGGATTCTCCGAGGAGACAGGCACCCTAATAGGTCCGCTCTTATGACCTCACCCAACGGTAAAGGAAGAGGTCCTCTAGAAGGACTGGGTCCCTAGCTTGGGCCCAGAGGGCGTAACATCCGTCTGCGAAATGGCAGACTCGGTGGTCCCTTCATTCCACGAGTATTGACCAAGATCTACTAGATCATGAACTACAAGACACGGTGAGAGGTCAGCAACCAATGGGACCTATATACATTAACATTTTCTTCGAAATAACTCTATATTAAGTGCTTGTATGTTAAGTGGGTAAGTTTCATATGTTAATTCACCTAAAATCATATAAATATATATACATATCAGTAGTGTTCTTAGGTAAAATCTTAATAGTGGAGGATTTCTTTGAGTCATGAGGAATCTAGAGTGAGGGATGGAGGAATAGGTGGGGTCGGGATTCGGTGGTGATTGAATGAAATACAGAGACATATAAATGGACACTTCGACACTCTAACCCACTCTAGTGATTCCCCTCCCTTACATCTTTTTCTTTCTAGAAGTAGAAAGGGGGTAGAAATCAAGAGTCGAATTTATACTTGATTTCATATAGGTAGACAATTTACAAAAGTTGGGAATAAAAATATGTAGAATCCTTAAAGTCTCACGAGTCCCAGACGTATAGTATGTGTGGGTCATTTTATATAACTGGTGGACTACGATTCTCGACTCAGTAACCTCTCCTGGGACTACGGGTCTTCCTAACTCCCGTTCTCCTCTTCCCCCGGTGTCCCCTACTCTACTAACCTACTGTAGTGGTTGAGTCACCTGTACTCAAACTCGTTCGAGACTCTTTATCACTTCCTGACCCTTCGGACTACGCGACGTTAAGTACCCCAGCGTTTCTCACCCTGTACTGACTCGTTGACTTGTTATTGTTTTATCATTACTTATTTACTGTCTTAAAGTACTTTATAAACTAAAAATGTGCACTAAACCGTCAGAAGGAGAGGATTATGCCCTTGGTATGTTGTCAATAAAAACAACGATTAAATTCCGGATCTGAATTGACGTCGGCGGAGACTGTCACCTTCATGTCTTAATCAAGTGACTCTTATCTTTACGTACAAGAATCCAGGACCGTTAGAAAATTCCAAAAGACCCCATTAAGTCTCCATACAACGTAAAACTCTACCGGAGGAATCTCTCGTCTTCAGAACGAACCGGACTCACCGAAACGAGAAAAAAGCATTCTTCCATCTCAAATGGACTACAAGAGTCACGGAAATGAGTACCGTCGAGGACTCATATCTCAAGTAAGAGAAGTCTACGGTCGACAAGTGGAACAGAGTAAGTCTGTCGAAAACTTTACGTTAAAAGAAGTACTACAAGTGTTCTCCACTTTTACAGGAAAAATGAAAAAAAAAAATTATTGGACCTTACTTACAGACGAGACATTTATGTATAACTTTCAAATCAATATAAACATGAGAGTGGAGGATCATATCTGAGTTCGTACTTAACATGAAAGTCAAAACACATAAACAACGGACTGACTAAATCTATTAGTTTATGATCTCTTATACTCTAAAACATAAAAATTGACACTTTTACTTAATCACTTATAAACTAAGGGACCGTACAAGTCAGTGTATAATGGAATAAATTGTGTGACACCTGTTGTGTGTTATAAGTTATTATAACTTACAAGTAAGTCATTATTTACGATTAGAAAGATCAACACAAGACCTTTACTCAAAATTTAAGGAAGAAATAAGGTCTAGGGAAATTCTACGTGGTACTACTACCGGATCTTCTAAACGAGAAAGGGGGGTCACCTTGTTGGTTATGAAGTCGTAAACATCTCGTTTTGCTAGGGGACTTTCTGTCAATACCATACTAAAGAGATTGACCTAAATAAAGAAATGAGGTTCGTTAATTACACCGGAAAGTAAATAGTGTCAACTTCACTTGGTGATCCCTTTCAGTACAAATCCCTGAGACAGACTGTGTTCCGACAAAGATTTAACCCGAAGGGACTACCAAGCCATTTCTTAGACGGACGTCACACCCTCTAGGTCCAGGCTAGAGACCCAGTCCTTCTAGGTGACCTCTTTCTTTACCGTTTGGTGAGGTCATAAGAACGGTCCTTTTAAGGTACCTGTCTCAAAATCAGTATTTCTTAAGTGTCAACCTGACGAGTCCCCGACGAGTGGAGGACAACACCCTCTTAGAACTTAGGACATAGGATCCCGGTCGAAGACAGAGGTGTAAAATAATTGAGCACCGGAATAATTCGTTCAATACAGGAGGGATTTCAAACTAAAGAAATATTTTACCTCGGTGGTAATCAAGAATGGAATTTCTACACCACTACTAATTTATTTTAATACACTTTCATATGGTGTATCACAGACCATGCATTATTTCCCAATTTGTCTAGAATCAACAGTCAATCCTCATAGGAGTAAGGACCAAAATATATCGACTTGTACTTACACCGGTCCCAGGACATCCCGTCCGTTTTGAACTGAAGACGAGTAGAAACCACAAGTCAACTCAAATTATTTTTCTAAATAGTTTTTTTTTTTTTCGTTTATTAAACCCGAAGGGACCACCGAGTCTACCATTTCTTAGGTGGACGTTACGCTCTCTCGACTCAAGTTAGGGACCCAACCCTCCTAGGGGACCTCCTCCCGTGCCGTCGGGTGAGGTCATAAAAACGGACCTCTTAGGGGTACCTGTCTCTCCGTACGTTGTAGGTAGTGTGCCCTTCTTTCGTTGAGTTTCACCATCGAATCTTTAAGTCAAACACATTGTAGGAGTTTTTTCTTATTATTTGAATATCTCTTTACTGTCCTTTTTACTTCGTTAAAATGTGAAGGCTCTCGGCATCACACCCTCCCATTCGTACACCCTCCTTTGAATTACCTCAGTCCAAACAACCGTCTAAGGAGACCACGGGAGAGACCGGACTCTTCGTAGAGAACGGTCACTTTCCTTTTCAATATAGGACGGAAATCAGTCTTTCCGCCATCGAAAAAGACCCAAACGACAAACGAACTAACGGAAGTCGAGTTTTAAAAATACAGTCTCACCGTATAGACTCCCACTGTACAAAACTAAAGGAAGTCATGGGTAGTAGTCATTCAGGGTGAAGTTTAATACAAATATCAAAACGAAAACATTTCTAGGACTGATCATCATTATACAAAGTGAACACGAAAGGACACCGGACTACGAGAGAACCTTCTTCCTACAACTTATTTAACTGAAACTACGACAGTAGATTAGAGGACTCAACTAAAACCGAAACTGAGGACCACAAAAAAAAACAAAAAACAAAAAAAAAAGTCGAGTGATCGATCCCTCAGTCAATCAACGTAACTGAAGAGAGAAATGTCGTAGAAAGAAGAGAAGGAAATAAAAGAGAGACGAAATGGGGTTACTTACGGGGATAGTGAAGTATGGATCTCATAGAGTCAACAGTGGACAGTCTTAGGACGAGGGAAAATTTTAATAAAGACTTATATGGACTAGTGAGACTGAGGAACAAGAAATAAGAATAGAGTAAAAGTACTAATTATGGAATTCTATCGTACGGGGACAGGAAACCCCAGAAAAACGAGAACTAAATAGACCAAGAGGTCTAGGAAGAAGAAAACAAACAAGATTAGAACAAAATGGAGAGAGCAAATGTTCTGCATAAATTTAGTCTGATTAGAGTCTCAGGGTCTTTCTAAGTACACGAAAACCGTAGAAGTAGGCAAAGAAACGAGTGACCATAGAGGTAAGGACTTTAACTGAAGAGAGAAGAGAGAAGAATGAGAACAAAGAGGAGACTTTGGAAGACACTGACAAGACCAGAAGAAGTACCAACAAACAGATTATTGTAACTCAGGTATGTTGTGGTAAAAGGAATAAACTATATACACAGAAAACGGAGAGATCGATTTAACATTAGGACTACCGTTCCTGGACCACTATCATTTAGGGTACACCACAATACAGAGCGTCTCCTGTCGTATTTTTGTTATGAAATTTAGACAGATCAAGAATTATTAAATGTTTAGTAAAAGTGTTTTAACATTAAAAACTTAGAAACGTTTTGTGACATCCACCGGTCAGTTACAACTGATCACCACTCTGTCGGATTGTTAATCGGTTTGGACTGTCTACGGTCGCTAAAAATGAAAATTTGAAAGGGCGAAACAAAGAGTAACAAGGAAAACTGGATACAGAAATACCGTCATATATTTGACTAAAGTTATAGTTTACACAAAAAAGGAGTTACAACTGACTCAAAGTTTTTACCTAAAGACAAAATGACAATCCATACAATGGGACGCTGTGTAAACGAGGACGTCGACAACAAGGAGTCCCCACCAGACGTCTTCGGGGTTTGGGACGTGTGAACCTTAGGAAGTAAAGGGGGCTCCGGCAAGGTGTCGGAGACGTCGGTTGTCGTCCATGTAATAATCTGAGGGAGAAACGCGAATTATCAACGTCATAGTCATTAGTAGTATATCCAAAATCGGAAAGCGAACGTCATACCTATTTTAAAAGTGTTGACAGTGTTTACAAAGATTTGAAAATTTACAAAAATTTCATGACTGAAGTGTCGACCTCCTTAATTCAACATCAACTTTATGTTAATCCCAATCTCCCGTTTCTGTCAGGCACATTTAGTCATGTCTAAATCTTGAGAACTACAGGTGTCCAAGGGAAGGACGGTGATTAACACATGGACACAACCACACACAAAAAACCAAAACCCCAAAAAAAACTGGACACAAAAAAAAGAGAGGAAACGGAAAGGAGGAGGTGATATACAAGACGGTTATAAAATAAGAAGATTTATAACTTTGACAACTTCTCATCGTTGTTTACGTAATTGACCTGTCGAAAAATCAATACAAATCCTGTAATTCCAGTGTTTTCGGTCTAGAGAATACGGGATTTTTTCATTCAAAACTCACTTCTCGATACTCGTCCGTTACTACCTAGGATTCACAGGTTGATTCACAGGTTGAATGAAGGGAATCTCGGTCGACTCTTTCATCTTTACCGTAGTCCTCTTCTCTCTCGTGGTCGTCTTAGCAACCTCTACTACCACTTAGACGTCCGACGACTGTACCACGGTAGAGCTCTTCGACTCTACCAGGGTCGATTTCTACACCACGGTCGGTGTCTCTGTCTCCACCGTAACCGATTTCTGCACCTTAGTGGATGGTTTGGTCTACTCCGTGACCAGTTCCTGCACCTTAGTAGGTAGCTTAGTCTATACCGGAATCAGTTCCTACACCATGATGGGTATGTTTGTCTCCTTTGGCGTCAATTCCTACAGCATAACGGGTGTCTTTGTCTACACAGAAACCTGTTCGTGGACCGTGACAGGTGTCTTTGTCTCCATAGGTGTCGGGTCCTGTATGACGACAAGTTTCTTTGTCTCTCGTGTGGTGGACAATGGTACCTAAACCGGAGTCGACTCCCGTGTCAGGGTGGATGTCTGGTTCTCTACCGGGGTCACTTCCCACGTCGTAGTGAGAGTCTCTATCTGCACGGGGACCTACTCTTGTATCACAGTAGATGTCTTTATGCGAGTCGGTTTCTCTCTCGGGACAGGAGTCTTTGTCTCCACCGGGACTAGTCCCTTTACCCTGACGGGGGTCTTTGTCTCCGGCAAGATCTATTCCTGTACCGACGTGGAGGTCTTTGTCTTCAGTAGCACGGTCAGTCTCTGTACCGAGGTGGGGGCCCTTATCTCTTCTGGGACCGACTCCTGCACCGAGGTGCAGTTCTTTATCTCCACTGGGACCCGTTCCTATGCCAAAGTGAAGGTCTTTGTCTCTACCGGGACCCGTCCTTACACCGAGACGGGGGTCTTTGTCTCCATTGGGACCGTTTCCTACAACGAGTCGGGGGACTTTGCCTCCACTTGGACCGGTTGTTACGTCGAGACCGGTTTAAGAGTCTTCGTCTCCACCATGGTCAAGGACAATTCCTGTACCTTTGACGTGCCTGGGTCCTTCGTTGTTCACTCCTAAGGGTCAATTTTAGAGAGGTCCTACTCCCTGTCAGTCGACATGGAGGAGAGTACTGAAGTGGTCCATACCCGAATGTAAATGAACGTTGTAAAGACAGACACATCGGAGGTCTTCCCATTCCCTGTTCGCAGTACGATCCATCTTACTTCTGGCGGGTGACATGAAACGTTCGGATGTGTGTAAGGACGAGGGGATCTGTCAAAAAAGAGTGTAGTGGGAGGTGACTGACGGTCGGGGAAGCGGTAGGAAAAAGAGTGAGTAGAAGGACAAAAGAAATATCTATTAACTTCTAACTTCTTTAATTTCTCTTGAAAGTGTCTTAAGGTGAACGAGTACATAGAATGATGGACAAAGAAATAGAATCTGAGACGAAAGGGAGAACAACGGTAGTCGTTTACCAGGAACGAGGATGAGTAGTCCCGGTCGCAGAAACAGAATTTGATTTAGGGTGGAACAGAGGAATACGTGTAACGGGACCGGTAAGAGAGAGAAGGACGGAGAGTGGTTAAAGGCGGTGAGGGGGGTGGGTGGGACGAAATATAACCTAGAAAGGGTGTTTGTATTTTTGTCAACGATAAAAAGGGAATACAATTATTTGTTGTTTTTCTTTGGTTGGTAGGGTTAGGGGGAACGGGAGGGGGAAGTTTGATGGTGAGGTCAAGAGAGACGGGAGTATCCTCGTAGGGAGTAAGGAGTTTTTGACAGGGGTAAAGGTCAAAGACGTTCCACCTCTCCATCGACTTAGTCACGAAAAGACTTTAGAAACACCAAAACTAAAAATGGAAGTCTTCGTCAGCACCGGTACCCGGTTTTCGTGTCGAACGGTTGTCTACTCCTAAGACACAATCTTCTTGATCTCGTGTTCTTTGGTAGATCAGTTTGAAGACTCGAAGGAAGTCTCTGAAGTCCATTCAGTCCTTTGTTTCACCGGAGAAACTTTAGTGAATTTGACCCTTTCTACCCTTCCACAATCTTCTGTAAAAAGGACCAATATTCCACCATCAGTAGTCCTGGTGAATGCTTCGGTCGAGAGAAAGAATTGCTCTAAAACACAACTAATCCGTCTCTCAGTAGAACAATCTATAAAATTTCAATAGCCACGTAGTTGGGTTCTGTGGAGTAGGTTCTGTCGGTAAATGACAATATAGGACACAGCGGAATCCGTCCAATAAATCAAAGGAATATAGGTCAATTGAGTCAAGGTTCTACTTACTTGACCAGTATACAAGACAGTGAGGAACGATGAATGTCAAGCGAGGTACCGGGTTGTCGAAGTCGGTAATGGATCCTCGAATAACCTTTACGTCCTAGCAGCCGAGGAGGAATCCGGAAATCAGTATTCTACGTAAAATTATTCAAAGGTCTTAAATTGTTTAAGAATTTATGTAATTTCCTCGGATTTTATGAACGATTGAACTTTCAACTTAATAAGTCACTCGAAGTACGCCAAAACTACGATTCGGTCTTCGTACATGTGCACTAATAGTTGAAATAGTTGAACCACTAAGAAACAGACGACAAGACACTGACACCAATCTTGTACGTGAACCCCCGTCCTTGGTTCTGAATCAAGTGAACCTTAGAGATGACGAAACTTGTGACAGATCGTGGTTCATTTATTTATATACTGAAAATTTTACAACAAAATCACTAAATCGTATGGTAATTTCTAAAGAGATCAGGAACACATGTGCAGTACGATTCTGTATTCAAGGGTCCGTACTTGAGACTTTAGTTTCCAAATATATCGTTAACTTAATTTATCATATTCTCTATCGTGGTTCATCGACACCTAATTATCGTTCCAATTTACAATATTTACGACACTCGACGATTTCGGATCGTTAAAAGTTCTTTTTGTTACTAACCGGACTCCACATAATTCATTTATTATCCTAAGTCTCCTGTAACCGCCCTATTTCTGTTCTTGTTTTCAGTGCCAAATTCATAAAAGTACAAGAAACTTCAGTAAGTAACGTAGTCTGAACCGTCCTCGACAGGATCCGACGAGAGTGACTCGGACAAAGGTCCTAGAACCTAGGTATGACGTAAGTAATTGATTCTCCGGTCTCCACCATGATCGACTGAAGGACTTTGAAAAGGTTCCTACGAGTGGGATTAACAAGATTAAGTAGTGAGATAAAAGTAATACATATCTAGAGACAGAAACCCCTTCATGGAAATCGTTGTCTTGTAACTTTAAATTGTGTGACCAGAAAAGTTTCATCCTCCGAGACCAAGACTTTATCACACCGGCAAAGAGACCGGTTTTATGATTAAGTCATTGAAAGGAAAAAGAAGAAAAAAGAGAAAGAAAAAAAAAAGAATTTCATCACATCACATCAAGACAAAAAGACCAGACAAAGGGTTCATTAACCATTTTATAACTTTTCATCACATTAAAACCACTGTCTGATAATCTTAACATTTTAGTATACATAAAGTAAGTCAATTAGTCACCCTGGTTTTCTCCTCGAATGGTAACAATAATAGAACCCTTAATAGATGGACAATTGTTATTAATGTTTATTCGTAGTCAACTCTAAATATCCATAAACCCACGTATAATACGTCAAGTCTTCTAGAGACAAACTTAAAGAAAAGAGTTCAAAGCTCATAAAACATTTAGACAAAACCCCCTTTTTTTTCAGAAGTGGACTCTACTCTACTAGAACCCAGAAACGATTTATAAACAATTAGGGTCAATTCTTACTCTTTACAAAACCTTTTTTGACAAAAGGATTTACTTAGTCAAACACCCAACCACTTTTACAGTGACAAATTTACAGTCATTTACCTAAAAAATTTTTTCTTTGTTATTGTTCCCTAAAAGACAAACCTTAAAATCGGTCGAAGTACATAACGTCCATGGGGAGGGTGTGTTCGGTTTGGTCGCACGTCTGGGCCACTGGCGTCCAGGCGGGCCGGGTGGGCCGGGTCCGGACGGTCCCAGGGAGGGCTCGATGACCCTCCGAGAAGAGGTGCCTTCTGAGAACTAGGACCCGACCCGGGGACGGGAAACAGACTCGACCCAACCCACAGACCAAGCAGAAGGATACCACTCGGACCCTTGGTCTCCTTTTGATAAGTACCACTGAAGGAACTTGGGGTCTCCCTAGAACCGTCCCTCCGGACCCTATATCTTTCGAGTGGTTACTACTACTTCTTTTTTTTCTTCTTTGGTTTCGTCTTCTCCATAAGAGTTGGGGCCCGACCCCCTGGAACCCTACTACTGTTACCTCTGCTCGGATTTCCAAGAAGGAAACGGTGACTCAGTGTTTTCAGTCAACACGGGGGGTCGGTCGGGTGGTCACCCCCGTGTCTTGTACCTGATCACAGGTCTCTTCTGAACTTTGCCCCTACACTTTGGCTAAGGTCTCTTCGGTTTGACCACCAACTCCCGCAACAGAGTCTGTCAGATTCATAAGAAAGTGTAGGAAACCTTCTTCGGGGCTTTTGAGACCATTTAAGAGTCGGGTTTGTCTCTCAACTCCGTGTCCACTTTCCATTGTTCCGTCGTGGTGTCCCGGTCCTGTTCTTTGACGACGTTCTACTCACGTTTGACGTCCGACGTGGGGTGGCGGTCTGAGGACGCCTACTGTCGGTCTGTCAGTCGAGGGAGTCAGACTTTCCTGGGGACTGTCTTCAAAGAAGTGTGTTTCATCTTTAAGGAAACCTCCAGGTTGGGTTTCTCCCAACGAGAGGGTAGTACTTGGTTCTCCGACACCCACCTCAAAGTCTTGGGTTACGTCGGTTTCTTGACGGACGAAGGTATAGGTGAAACTGTCGTCCAGTAGGTAATCCTTTGTCAGATTTTCTTCCCTTACTACTTTCATTTTACTGACTTGACGTCTTACTGTTTGTCTTTCTCAAAAGACTTCCTCGACTTCTCCAATTTCTTGATTTTTTCCTTTCACAAGGGTCCGTTTCTGTACTCTTGTCGTAGAGACGAAGACTCGTCGACGTCCTGTGCCAAAATCGAGTCCGGGGACCTGATCCCTTACTTGGCAACTTCTCTTACCGTCCACTTCCGTTTTCGTCCTTCCCTTCCTGTCCAAGACCCTTCCACTCTCGTCCAAGACCCTTCCACTCTCGTTTCAGACTCGGTGGCAAGGAACGTCTATCGGTCCTGTCGTCTCGACAGAAACACGGTTCACCCTCCTACCGATGACCGCTATTTTCGCTCCTCCACCCCGACCTAAGAAGTTTCGTCGGTGCCTGACACCGACTCGAGGGACTTCGTTATCACTACCCCCTCGGATTCCTCTACTGCCTGGGATCCCCCCGTCCGTGAAACGTCCGTAACTAAGGAAACCTTTTACCCAGTCCGTACTCAGTCCAAAGGTCACGATCTCGTCTTTCTCCGTGACATCGGTGTCTGTACCCCCAGTCGTTGGTCTCGTTCCTCCTTTTCACAGGAACCTACCCAGTACTCCGTCGAGGAACCTAAAAACTTTTCGGATTTTTTTCTCAGTCACTTCCGTTTTGGTTTTTCATATTTTTATTAATAAGGTGTGTCGGACGATCTTACCTCTCCTTCCTTCTTTAGGAATTGGGTGGAAAACATTCCTTCCTACCCCAATGACCATCATGAGGGGTAGTTTTGTTCCTTAATCTTGGATGACAGGGAAACAAGAGTACATATAGTCTATGTGGGTGTCACCTTCATCAACTGGTCTTCCCATCTTTACAACTCCAATTAAGAAAACTTGAACTCCGAGAACCACCTTTATTTTGTTTGTGTCCGTTCCTAAGAGGATAATGACTTGACCGAAGGTTCTACTGTCTGCACTCAACGGTTCTGGTTTAGGTCCCCCGTCCTAAACAAGGAAGTCAGGACCTACTCCTCTTATTCTGTCTACACCGGTTTCCCGTGTGACGTCACCGACTGCTTGGTTTATTTTCCTCATTACTACCTTTTTCGTGTTTCTGATTTTTATCAAAGGGACTCTTCGTGTGAGACCTCTTATTCTATCTACGTTGTTTTTATGTACAAGGGTACCTTTGGTATCCCCTGGTGTCTTAACTTCCTTACCCGATACACCTGCTTTTATCGTTATAATGTAAATGGACGGGGTCTTGAGGTGGTCCCAACTACTTATTCAGTCAGGGGGATCTCCGAGTCCTTAGTCGTCGGACACTTTTTGGTGGGTGAAGACGAAGAGTTCATCATTTCCTTTCACTAAGTAAAGGTCCGTGGAACTGTCTTTCATTCGTTCTCTGTCGAGGTCGGGTCTAAGGGTTTAATAATCTCCATCTATCAATGTCGTTTCTACCTCAGAGTTTCCTTGTTTCTAGGTTCCCAGGGAGTCGATAATACGGGAGATACTCGTGTCCTCCTCAACGAAGTTGAGACTGTTCTCGGTATCTTTGTCAATCGTTAGTAAGATTGACGGACGTCGTATTTTCACTCGAACGACCACGGCACTTTCTACTTCGTCCGTCTCTACCTCTCGTACACTATCCTCTGAGACTCAGGTACGGGTCACCACGTAGTCTCGTGAGTCATCTCTTTGGGTGTCTCGGCCGTCCCCCTGTGGAAAGACCTCACGACTATTTGCTTGGGTCGGACCGTCCACTCCAGTCTGCGGATCTTGGTACACGTCTATCCTCATTAAAGGGTTGTACAGGTCATTTGTTTCTCAGACTCGTTCCAAGACGAGGTCAAAGTTAAGGAGTGGATGACCCTCTGTTTCGTGTTTTCGGGTCAAAGACACTGCTGGTTTCATGACTTCCATCTCTAAGGTTCCCGGGTCTATTAAACTTATTCCTCCATCTATACTGAGAGAGCGAAGGTCTTTCACTTTTCCTATTTTTCCTATTTAACCTCCTTTAGTCAGACCTAAGACTGTAGTCTCTTTACCGTATACAAAGGAACCGTGGTGGTCTTGAGGTTAGTCTACAGAATCTACCTTTTTAACTTCACTGAAGAAGTTGTTACTATCTACTCAATCATGATTGACGAAGACTTCGAGGAGTTGAGGGTCTGAGGTTTCCGTTCTAGAACCTCCGTGGATTCTTTTACTGTCTTTTTAGACTTAGTTTCCGTGACCCTCTTCCCTTCTTCCTTCTATTTTCGTCTCGCCGGCTTGGGTACTTTCCGATGTACTCTGGATGGTTCAGGGCTCCTGACTGAGGTGAAAATGGTTTTAGATGGTAGGTCCTCGCTCTCGCTAGGTTCGTCGAGTTCAGGTCACCATACGTGGACGGCACCCCTTTACACACACGAACACCGAAAACCAGTCGTAGTTTTTCCGTTTCTCGAACACGAAACCAGAGTAAGTCTGAGATTAGTAGGAACAATTGGTAACTAAACAACCGTACTTCTGGACATTGACGATTACTACACAAAAGACGTCGGTTCCGTACGTACGGAACACAGGTCGAACCCTCCGACCACTGGACCAACGTACGGAAAAATGGGTCGTGACTTGGAACTGAAAGTCCCCTTCGACTTAAGTTTGCTACTTAACAAATCGTCCTTCGGACAGTGGTAGGTGTTATAAGAGTTAATTTGCTGGTTTTATTACACGGAGGATACGTATGTCGGTTTAAAATTGGTAATCCTAAGTGTCCTCCTTTCTTTGGTAAAGCTCAGGTCGACACAACCCCTAAAAAAAAAAAAAGGTCATATGCATACATCGAATACGACCACCCTAAGTTATAGGTTTAACGAAAACCTCATTTACCTTTACCTTCCGGGAAATACCATCGGAGGTTGGTCTAACCATCCGTGTCTGAAATATATAAACACAAAGAGTATGACCCTTTACTAGAGAGTTACTACCTGACATAGACAAAAACAAAAAAAAAGGGACTTTTCATATGTAGAGTAGTACCGGAAACTCCAACAAGTGTTGGATGGTTGTTACGACAAAGAATTAGTGACAAAGGTCGAACGTACTCCATCGATGATTGAGGTCTTTACTTTTGTGCGACCAACCGGAACCCCATCGGTCAATCTAAAAACCTCCCCGAAGTAGTACCCTACCACAAGACGTACCATACCTGAACAATAAAACCCATCTCGAACACGAAACGTACTTAAACATGGGTCATTCCTTACACACAAGACACATGTCATCTCTTACGAATTTGTAACAATAAACGGATTCTGTAAGACTAGAAAAGACAAAAACATAGAAGAAAGATAATCGATGGGATAACCGTTCCGGTCTTTACTCTTACATACATTTCACGAAGGTCGAAAGTAACTCTAAGGGTCGGGAGATAGACTAAGTAATCAACATCGAAGATCTGGGAAAGAAAACAAAGTCGCCATTAATTTTCTATTGTACAATTCAAAAGACTTTGAATCCGTAGACAAAATCGAGTCATAACGACCTTTTACATCTCCTAAACAAGACTAACAACTCCTTTGTTCCGCCCACGTTGTTCTGAAAACCCGGGGAGGGAACCGATCGGTGGGAGTCTCTGTACACAATCCTCATCGAAACGTCTCACCGGGTCCTCCTTTACTACATAGAATCTGTTTTTTAGAAGAGATCTAAAATAGTGTGGAAGAGGGATTCCTGTTAGATAGGAAAAAAAAAAAATCGATGAATTTTGAAACCATCCATTTTAATTTTAAGAGTTTTTAATTAAAAGCTTATCCGATTATGTAAGTGTACCATATTTTCCTATACGTCATCTTACATTCAGACGAAGAGAGAAAATTCGGGGTACGTCCGAAGAGAAACGTCCCCGTTGGTTACAAACGTCACAGAATGTGTCGGAAGGTCTGTTAACTACGTATTTCTTAGTTACTGTACATAAAGGACTAAAATATTTTCACTCTATATGGCACGTATTACTGTACATGGAACGAAACATTTGGATTAATAAAATCGCGAGAAATATTTAGTCGTTTCGTTCCCCGGAGTCAGAAAAAAATTTACACACGTACACCCGGTTCAGTACAGGGTGAGAAACACTAGGGTACCTGACATCGGTCTGAGGAGACAGGTACCCTAGAGGTTCGTTCTTATGGTCTCACCCGACCGTAAAGGTTGAGGTCCCTTAGAAGGGTTGGGTCCATATCTTGGGTGTGGAGGACGTAACCGTCCACCTAAGAAATGGTGACAGTGGTGGACCCTTCGGGGGAAAAATTTATCGACATATCATAAAGCAACATACCTTTATTGGGATTACATAAAATAATGAAGAAATAACTATCTATATATCCACAAAAGGAAAAAAAAAGGACAATCTTTGGTCCATTTATTTGATTAGAACATGTATGTCTTACAGTATGAATGCATATATGAAAATTTTCATGTAGATACATTATTTTTCCCCGAAACTTAAATGTGGAGACCGAACTTCTTATACATAAACAGTAAAACTAGCCACAACGGCTTCAAGGAGGAGCCCGGCTCTACGTGGCCTCGACAAGAGGTGGGGCTAGATCGGGTCATGAACGAGTAGAGACGAAAGAGATTATCACACCAAAAAGAAAAAACAATCCACACGGTAGGATTATCCAATTTTTAAAGTAAGAACCATGTTCAAATAAAACACAAAACGAAGAGTTTACTGAACGAAACAATAGGTCAAATACTTTCGACATAGATGAGACTCAAATATTTTTTAAATTTAAAAAGTGTAAAAATTAGAAAGACTAGTCACATCATAAACGAATAAACAAAGAGAGACACACAAACAAAAAATAAATACTCTACACTCTGTGTTAATCAACTAAAAGGAAGACACAACCCCATAACATAGAGGGAGACTTTACGGTGGAAACAACACGAGATTCATTGTGTCACACCGAATTATCATATAAAATTATAGATTATCCAGATCGGGGTGTAGAGTGGGATAAAAAGTGTCAAAAGGAATGATAAAAACGAATAATAAAGTATATTTGAACTATCAAGTGTCAAAACGTCACCCCTCAGTCAGTTAGAACAAGAACTTTAGTGTCATTTACATATCTAATGAGATCCCTCTCAACAACATATATGACTCTAAAAGACAGGTTGTTGTATTATGTACGGTGCAAGTTATTATAGTGTGCAAAATTCAAATACACAAAAGTAGGGAACGACCATAAAACTATAAAGGAAACACGTATAGAACATATAAAGATCATTCAGAATAAACTTCCATAAGTCTTTCGTCCACTTACAAGGTCACGTCTCTCGCAACTCGTTCCGACACGAGACTCCGCCCCCTGACGCAACCTTATACCTCTCACAGACCCAAACAGTACCCCTTGCCCCGTCCCACTGGGGAATACGGGTTGGCGGCAACCAAGTACACCCGAGACTACAAAGTACATATTGACCATTGTCTGGACCCAAATCATTTAAAATGAAAACAAGGAGTGAAACTTAGTAGAGGACACCAGTCTATCACAATGGGTACCAAAAGTCCCAAACTTGTTACACAATAATCTCCATAGGTATTTTAATTATCGTCAATGGTGGATAATTCACTCATGATTCACGGATCAACAGACACCCATCCATCCACCTACCAGTGCATTTGTTTGTGTACGTGAGTGGGATGCCATGAAACTTACTAAGAGGGGTAAAATGTGTACTCTTCTACCTCCGAAGGGTACAATACTGACACCTCCAGTACTGGTACCATTCCAGTGTGTCTATCATTACACCGTCTTATCTTAAACTTGGGTTCAGAAAGACTGAGAGTCCGGGTACGAAAAGAGTAAGAACGGAGTCTCCTTGGAAGATCTCCGAAATCCAAGAATTTTTTTTTTTTTCCACTTCCAACTACTAATCATTAAAAAAAAAAAATTAAGATTATGGATTCAACATAATGATTCGTGAAAAGATCAACCTTTTACCTCTGTGCAGTACTCCTGTATTTGACTTAGTCTTAGATTAAATCCTAATCTTAGATCCAGACAGGTCGTAAAATCAGAGATCCGTCTCTGATACAAACTAAATAAGTACACAAGAGGGATCATGGGTCATATCTCGAACTGAAATATATATACTACGGATTACTGTCAAAAACTTAATATTTACTCAATGGAAAACGATCCGAATAGAAGAAACCTTCATCTCTTTCATTTATATGACGATTTCAGAGAAGGTCGAATTACTAAGGAGAGAACAAAAAAGTACGGAATTCAAATCCCTTTGAAGTCGTCTTCCAAGGAAACGTATAATACGTACAACAAGATTCGTCCCTTGTAACTCTATGAAATCTTTTAGACTCGAGTCGAACAGTCTTTTCCTGAAGAAACTCCTGACACACAAAACACATCTCCCCTCGACAAAACTTCCCCTCTAGGAAGGACCTAAGACCATATAGGCTACCGAGATGTCATCCACGAGGGGGTCTTCCTTCGGTCCCTCTCGACCCGTATTCTGTCAGTAGTGTCCAGAGGCATCTATCCGGGAAGGGAAACGGCGTCACTCTCGCAAAAGGGGGAGAATAGACCGACGTCAGGAAAAAGAAGTCAAACGAACACGGGTAGATGACAGAATCTTGTCAACCCTTATAGTCAAATGCCATCCTTTAAGAGAACCACACTTTGAACTTCATTAAATATTTGTGGTAAAGGATTGTCAAAGTTCCGGGAACATGTATTTGTTTTATACGAGTCGTCTACTTTTTTAGTAAACATTAGAATCTCGAGTGATGTCAGAATGTTGACCTCTACACGGATAAACTCTTATAGAATTTACATCACGGTAAACACTTCAAAGGATTAACGGAAGAAGGGTGAAAGGGAGAGTAAAAGACCGAACAAAAGAAAAATGAGTCAAGTCAAGTCAAGTCGTCGAGTCAGCACAGACTGAGAAACGTTGGGGCACTTAGTGTCGTGTGGTCCGGAGGGACAGGTAGTGGTTGAGGGCCTCAAGTGAGTTTGAGTACAGGTAGCTCAGTCACTACGGTAGGTCGGTAGAGTAGGAGACAGCAGGGGAAGAGGAGGACTGGGGTTAGGGAGGGTCGTAGTCCCAGAAAAGGTAACTCAGTTGAGAAGTGTACTCCACCGGTTTCATAACCTCAAAGTCGAAGTCGTAGTCAGGAAGGTTACTTGTGGGTCCTGACTAGAGGAAGTCTTACCTGACCGACCCAGAGGAACGTCAGGTTCCCTGAGAGTTCTTAGAAGAGGTTGTGGTGTCAAGTTTTCGTAGTTAAGAAGTCGTGAGTCGAAAGAAGTGTCAGGTTGAGAATGTAGGTATCTACTGGTGACCTTTTTGGTATCGGAACTGATCTGTCTGGAAACAACCGTTTCATTACAGAGACGAAAAATTATACGATAGATTTTATTTGTGACAAAGGTGACAAAGGGGTAGATAAAGGGTAGAAAAATGATCGATGCATAATTACTTTCAATAACCCTTTAAGACATACAAGGTATTCAATTTAGTCAATAGTAAACAACTTTGAAGGACGTACGAGTCAATTTGACAAAATTGGGAACTTGTCAAGACACGATGACAAGTAGAAGAAACTTGTAGGTCTACAACACCCTTTACTCAGGTCGTTTATAACCAACAAGATGAAAGTTTCCTCAAAGAGGGGGAGTGTGAGAGAGTGGGGAGTGAAAAGAAATGGGAGACTGACTGTCATCGTAACCTCCTCAGTATGTCGTTTACTTTTGGTTTTCATTGAACGAAGACTGAAAACCACAACATCCATAAAAATGAAGAAATTTTATACGTCACCTGTCATCTCCCCCGAAGGTAAGAATAAAATTGGACACTGTAATTCATCCAGTAAGTCGGTACTCGTCTGATTTTAACGACCAAAAATTCGACAAATCGTTATTACCAACAAATTCAAATCTGTTTCTAGACTAGTAGTCTATTTGTAACAGATAACGAGACGTCTATCACCTGTCCCTCTTAGGGTCCCTACCCCCTCGGACCGCCCGACGACAGATACCCCAACGTGTCTCAGTCTGTGCTGACTTCGCTGAATCGTCGTCGTCGTCGTCGTTACACTAAACCTAAAAAATCATAAATCAAGTAAACAACTTGTTTGTAACATTACATAGTAATGAGAGTGTAAGATTCCCATCTGACTCTTCTGTGTAGGAAATGTGGAGTTCCTAACAACTCATTCCTCTATTGTGTATTCAAAATAAGATCACTCTCTTCAAGATATTATCAAACTCGATACCCTTATGTCTCGTCTTTCATTGAATTCAGGAGAATCCTCTCGTTCTCTTTCGAAGGACCTCCCGCACTGTAAACCACCTAGACCTTCAAACTTCTCGATCATTCGTTCCATAAGAGAAATAGAAAAAGTCCTTCCGATACGGACCGAGTCATGAGTTTCCGGACCCTAAAAAAATTCAACATGAAGAACTTCCTGAAAGTAGATATTTGTAAAATTATGAAACCGGACAATTTACTGTTTTTATTACGTTAAATCATAACTTGAACTACAACAATTGAATTCCCTCTTGTTAGGTACCTAACCCCCGCATGTCACCTCTCGTCACTTGGTGAAAAGGGCTCTCTAAGACTCGTTCTCAACTCAAAATATCTCGTAATATTCGCCGTTGACCCCCTTTATCCCGTACTGACCAAAAACTCCGGATCCCAAAGGAATACATTCCGACCGTCCAGGATAAAAGCTCCCATTCCACTTAACCGACTTCGACTCAACCTCCTGACACAAACCACACAAAATCCAAACTGTCCACGAAGGGAAAAGTCGGACTGAAGCTAAGTCCCCGCTGGCTCTACCGTAGGTAAAACACCTAGGATCATTTGATGGAAATAGTTTCCAGTACATTTAGTCCATTGATCGAAGTCAAAAAAGGAAGAGACGAAGGGTTGAAAACTCTCAATTAGTCCTTCTTAGTACTAAAAAAAACTCAATTTGTACATGATTCTTTACCAAGATTTTAAATCATCTTATACTTAAACTTTATAAAAACGTCTGTATACATAAATATATATATTTGTGTTCGTCGGAAATGAAGGTCCATTCTTTGATCTAACGTCGAAGTGTTAGAAATCGACAATAATCACTTCTTACAGTAGGTAGTGATTGGTCATCTGAATGACTGATTACTATTAAATAATCTTTAACAAAGGACCTCTGTCATTGACCCTTGTAAACAGTTAGACCCTTCATCAAAACAAGGGAACCATTGACTTTCTTACGTCTCTTCGGTCAACATCTCGTATAGTTTTGGTTCCGGAACTTGTCCAACTCATGTTCGAGTTCTGTTTCCCGTTTTTTTGTTTTTGCAGACGGTCCCGTGGACGACTCTAGTTCGACATGGTCGCGGGAACTTTCGAACTGTTCATTAATATGTCAGACTATTTTCTTGGCATCTCCAATGGAAGACTGGTATGTACGCTCTCTTAGGCACGTGAAATGAGTCTGAGTCTGTATTACCTTGAATTTTTGGAAGTCGGGCTTCCCGTAAGGCTTAGTGGTGAACAGATCTACTCAAATTACTACTCTCTCTAGTCCGGTTTACTATTTTCAGACACTTGTCTTAGACAGGTAAAGAGGAACTCGTCTTGAAAAAACGCTCGGGTGAATTATACATGGGTTGTGACGACCCGTGGAAGTCTCGTCTCCACCTGTTTAGAAGGACGGAAGATCTTCGAAGGTGCTTTCCGTGTATTCCTTTTCTAATACCACATCAAAGGTTTGGGACTCTTCTCCATCCATCCAGTTCATATCGAGATACTGTCGCACTTCTTAAGGCAAACCCTCAACCTCCAGATCCTCTGTAGTGTCTCCTCCGCTGCAAAGACACCCAAGGCTTACTCCTCCCAGTCTTGGGTCTCCGTTCCCTAAGATCACCGTCGACTCAGATCTTAAATACAGAAGTCCAAGAACTCGTGTAAAGAAAAACGGACCCGTACGAGTAGGAGAATTCCGAAGTCCAAGGAGTAAGTGGTCGAACTATTTGACAGTGTCACTGACTACTCCGAACTCGAGGAACTGCGTCGACGGAGGACACCCACTCACACGTAAGCACTCACTCTAACACAGACATTAAGACTTGGCCTGATCCCATGACCGTCCCGGAAGGAGGCTAAAACGATTAATGAGACGTGACCCAAAAGGAGAACTAAATGGTAGGTCCATCGTGGAGTAACCCTCTATTTATTTGGGTAAGTAAGAACAAGGTACACCAGAGAAGGAACGATACATGACGTTTCGTCAGCACATTACTTCGACATTCGGTGAGACAGGGGAGGGAGAACTTTTCGGAGACCTAGGGGTCCAAAAGAATCACTTCGTCCTCCTGGACGAACACGCGAGTCTTCGTCAGACTTCCCTACGAGAGTGTCAAGACTCTCGACATTGTCCTGTGGTTGCACTTACATTCAAGAGAACTCTTTCGTTTTATCATTGTCTTCTATCGATTCCTTATTCTGTGTGAAAGGAGTAAGGAAATTTCTGTTTTAAACTGATACAAAACAGTAATTCGGACAAACATTGGATCTGAGCGGAAAATAAAAAAGGGTAACCACTAATCTTGATACTGGGACAACCATGGTGGACGTAAAAAGTGAAATAATATGGAGAACGAGCAAAAAGGAACCACTCTCGTAACGACATCTCATTCCACTGGGATAAAATAACGGTCACGTGGAAATAACACGAAAATGGATATTACGGGGACTCGACGAATTCCAATTCTACTTCCTAGTCACATATACTCAAGTCTAATACAAGTCTTGTCTCCAGTTTAAGTGTAAAAAAGGTCGTAACGTTGTGACGGTGAAGGCTGGTACTTGTATCTGGGTATAGTCCACGACTACAATTACGTCCTTCGTACAACCCACACCGAGGACGTGAGATCGACCCTTGAACTCTTTTAATACACTTCCCATACTTATCATTCGTCTCTTCCACTCATTACCCCTGTCTACGAGACCAATTTCTTTGACAGAACCCGACCGGAACCATCAGAGAGTAAAATATCTGGTTGTTATCTTGTTAGAATTGAACGAGAAAAAAAAAATTTCGTAATAAATTTTTAATATTAGTCTAGTAACGTCAACTACCGTTTACCGAAATTTTCTTAGGTAAAATTTTTCTTTTTTGTTGAAAAGAAGTAGAATCTCTTTCTGTAGAGAACACGAGAACCATCTTATAAAGTGTTATAGGATACAATCAAGTCAATCCCTGAATCTCCGGTCCGTTGTTTAGAGTCGAAACAAGTTCCGTCTCAAACTGGATATAGAAAAGTCACATTGCAAAAGAGACTCTGAAAAAAGAGCATCCAGGGAGTCAGGGTCTACATGTCAAACATTTGAGTTTCGAGTCCTATCGTTTCTTGACATGACTTAATGTATCCCCGTCACCCGAGACCACCCGGTGTCTAACGGTCGTAGGGATTCACGACCTCCAGGTTCTTTCTACTTGACGAGGTCACCCAAGGACACCGTTGAGTCACTAGTAGTCCGGTCTTTCTCGCCCCAACCACGTCCTTCCTCTCTGTGTCGAGCAGGTTCCTTGGTCCTCCCTCGTCCGCGTCCTCATCTTCATGCTCCCTGCATGACAGGGTGTTCCCAGAATGTCGACCCCATGTACAGCGGTTTCGTGCCCAGTGTCTTTGGCAACTTACTTGGCAAGCAATCTGAGAACGTGTCACGTCTCGAAGTCCTACCTCGAAAGTGACCCGAAGCCCCTGAGTCAGTTCAGTCAAAAGTTCACTTAAACTGTCCAACAACACTGTCACTTGGACGAGAAGGGGACTCCTTACTTACAGAGGTTAAAACTATAATGTAACTCCCAAAACAACACAAAACCAAAAAAAAATTCACTTTAATACTTGTTAAAAAATATCTCAGTAACAAGAAGTTCCCAACACCGACTCCTAACCGTTTACTCAGAATAAAAATTTTGTCAAAACAACTCACCCACCTTCGCACTCGTATTACAGTCTATTCGCTCACACACCCATATGTACATAGATATAACCACTTTCGGTCGTAGTAATGATAGGAGGTATGGGTCTAATCGTGGTAGGGCAGAAATTTTGACGTCTAGAACTGTCGTACGATCAATCGTCTTTTAATATAAAAATGAAAATTGTCACTGTAAGCCAACATGTCTTTCCTCAATCCAAGGAACGAAAGAGAAAGAAAAAGTAAGTAAGGAAGGAAGGAAAGTACGATCATTTATGTAAATCGTGGTTGACGAGTGCCTCTCTCCTCACAACCGCCCCCCCGCCCCCCCCCCTACCCAAAGCAGTACTTACGACCCCTGAGTCACACTACAGTGACGGTCGATACACTAGCATCCACCACACTCTCGAGGCCCTCGCTCCGCCCCTCTCGTCACCTTCTCCGCTACAGCGAGAGTGTGTCCGTCGGTCGGAGCGTGTGGCGGCGAGGGTCGGTCGAGGCAGTCCCGGTCGGGTGTGTCACGGCCCGTCAGAGAGGCTTTCTTTACTCGGTTCGGCCCAAACTCACCGTCTCCTGTCTCCCGTTCGACTTACTCTAACCCGACTTACAGTCGTACCTGCCCGTCGACTTTCTACCCGAACACTTCTTACGGTCGAAGGACCTCGTCTTATTCGAGACGAAGAAACTCCCCTTCGATCTGTTTCTCGAGCCGTAACTTCGCGTCCCGTTCCTCATAGTTCGGTGGAGCCCAGTGGAACGCTCGTCCATACACTAACGTCTGTGGATGGTAGGGAGTCTCCCCTCGAGCTACATGGTCTTCCGCCGGCTCAAGGTAGACCCTGGGTCTCTCCCCGGTCTGTTTTTGTTTCGGTGATATCAGGACCCCTGCCACTACCCCTTCTTACGCGGCCTCTGACTCTCGGTCGGTCTAGACGTAAAGGGGCCCCGACGACTGTACGGGTGGGTCATACAATTCCTCGTCCTTTGGTCACAAACCTTGGGGTTGAAAGTAGGTTACAGTCTCCGAGTTCAGGGAGTCGTGAGTTCCCTTCCTTGAGGTCCTTTCCTCTTACCGTGGGGACGACCGACGTCCCACTAACCCCACCCCTCACGGTCGAGGTCCGTCGGGCTTACACTCAGGAGTGACGGCCACCGTCGTCGGGTGGGTCGGGGTCGCGTGAGTGGGGGACGGTAAGGTGGTTAGTGCTCCCAGCTCAAGTGGGGTCTTACAACCCTATGGTCGAGAGTATAGGTTCAGGTACTATTCCTCCATCTCTTTAACTCAAAAGGACTCCTCCCCCGAAACGAACTCGTTCGGGGAGTCGTCTTTTTCCGTCACGCGGCCCGGGACAGACTTACGAGAGTGGAGAGTCACGGGGGTCGACAGTTGGAACGTCTGTTCATAGGACTTGCAGGGCGGGCTCTTCTAGAAAGAAGACCGGACGACGGGGAGTGGTCATCGGGTCACGGCTCAGGGTGTCGGTTTTTTGGCCCCCGAGGACGGTAATCTGCGAGATACTGCCACCGACTCCTCGTCTGTTGGTCGGTGTTTAACTTGGGACCTCTTGACGGGTAAGACAGATGACTTCTCTGTGGAGGAAAGTTGACACTCCTTGGTCACCGGTTCTTCTCTCTCCTTAACTGGGTGAAGTCGTTGTTGGTGTCGTCGTCGTCGTCGTCGAGACCCTTCTCCCTTGACCCGTGACGACCCAAGAGAGAGGGACCATTCGACCTCGTCTAAGGACTTCACTCGTCGCGTCTCTTTCCTGTCCTTCTATGATCACTTTGTCGCCTAAACACGAGGGTCCAGACGGTCCCTCCACTCTTTGTCGGTCCTGTCGGCCAAGACCGTCCCTTTTTCCTTTAGCTCCAGTGACGTTGGGACTCGTGAGGTAGCAAGGACACACTTCTCTGGGGTGCACTACCATACAAAGATTTAAAACGGAGGTACCCCTTGTTCGTCTGTCGTTCCTTCCTTGGTTTCACGGTCTAATGGCCGTCCTCGGAATCCGTCGAGCAAGGACAACCTCAGATACTGACGAACCCCTTTCGGCTTAAGGGAACGTAGCCTTCCGACCCCTCTCACTCCGCTCTCTCACGTGTTTCACTGAGGTCGACCCAGTCGGACGTACAGACGACCGCACTGTCTACCACACCTGACTCCCACACCCGGCTAACCCCAGTCTCTCCCCACCCGAATTCTGTGTCTCGGGGAACAAACTGGAGTACAGTGGGACGGGTCGGGTGGGGGGTAGGAGGGTGGGGAGCCGAGAGACAACCAAACTTGGTCTACTAAGGGTTCGGGATTTAGTAGGTTAGTGTTGGCTAACTGAAGGAACGAACTTTTAGACAGTGACACACCTGAGTGTTACCGAAATAGTCGTGATCGGAGCAGAGAAATTCAGAGAAATTCATCGCATCAGACCCACGCTCGAGAGAAAGGGTAAAACGAAAACTCTTACAAAATGAAAACAAGATCGACTTTTTCTCGGAACATTTCGACCGATAAATTATAAGAAAAGGACAATGAGGACAAACTGGGTCAGATCGAAGATCAAAAGAGACAGACACACAGTCCTTCTAAACACCCCTCTTCCCCTTTCTCCTCCCTCCTTTCTGAACTTGAATTATTTGTCGACTTCCGCGCCGAGAACAGCGACGGGGACACAGAAAGAAGGAGCGGGAAACAAGAGAAGGGGTGGGGGTCGGGGGGTGGTCAGAATAACAACCACCAGATGCTTTCGCACGAAAGGAGACTCAGGTCAAACTCGTGTTTCCTAGTCCTAAATGTTCGATGAATTACCTCTAACTTTTACACACAAAACAAACAAACAAAATTCTTTTTTTATCGGCAAAGACCCTTGGCAAAGGAGATCATAAATATGGAGACTCATGTAAAAGATTTTTTACAAATTGAAAAAAAGAATTATAATTCACATAAAAGAGCCCCTTTCCTGGGAACTTCTGACTATCAAAACACCACAAAAAAACAAACAAACAAAAAATTACCTCTACCGGTTTATGTGTAGTATAAAGGAAATACCAAATAATACTGAGGTTTTACAATTCTGAGGTTACAAGATACGACATCGAAGGAAGATACGACCGTCTTGACATTCCAGGAGTACCTATCCTAACAGAGTAGAAAAGGAGGGAACTAGTGGTGTACGGGTTAAGTCACAAGACATGGAAGATCCACCATTATTTACTTCTATGAATAAAGTCTTGTTGAAACAGGATCAAGTGTGATTGTCTTCAAGTACGACCATTCTTTTTTTATACAGTCTACTGACTATTTGGAGTGACTGGACAAGTGGAATATCTACAAACTTACGACTGACGATTTTAAACATCTATTTCGATATACTTCTAAGTAATAAGTTGTATGTATATTATACGGTCAATGATGGATCCATGGTAGTTCACTGATCGACCCGACCCGTTCCCAGTCCCACCACCCCAACACACTCTCCCAAAGATTTAGTACTTTTGAAAAACCTCCTCCATCGGAACCTTCGGAGCCTACGGATTGATACACCTCCCTTTCGGAAGGTCAGTTTCCACACTACGAGTCTGTCGAGTGTAATCCATTTTCTTATCACCACTCATAAACACCCCGAAGAGAATTAATAATAAATCAAAGTATCTTGTCTTTGTGTGCGTGTCCTTGAGATCAAATATTTGTCCATAAATGACTGTCCGTTAGAGTCCCTTAGATTAACGTCCTTTACATCGAACCGACGTCGGTAGCACACAGAGAGACTCCTGGAGACGAGGGGAGATTTGTGCGTAAGGTAAGAGAAGGGGAGACCTTTGCTAAGAGATGACAGAATGAAAAACGAAGGAGACACTGAGACCAGACGTGTCCTGTAACCAACGGCACCAAACCCCAAGATACGGGATGAAATACGGTGAAGTGTAGAGTCCTTGGGTTCCAACGAACTGACATCAAAAGTATAGAAGAAAGAAAATCCCTTTTTTACTCATTTATATAAAATAACAGAAACGAACCAGACCAGTGGAGAAACGGTCCAAGGTTTCGACGGAAGTGGTCACAACCGGTAAAACTCGTCGGGTGAAGTAGACCCCGAGGAGACCTCTTCCAACATCCAACTGGTTTGTACGGTTTCGGTAGACATGTAGACTCGTTCTTTATTACCCTATTGTTTAGATTTTCAAACATACCTTGGGTTTGAATGAACAGGACATTCTACAAATTTGTAATGAGGGTGTAAGTTTTTCGATAGGACGAACGGACGGACACTGTCATTTATGTCACCGGCTTTCGACCGAAACTCCTCAAGTCGACAAGAGTCATTTATTCTATTTGACCTTCAATCTCCAAAACTTCCTTTTTTTAAGGGAACTACTGTCACCCTAAGCACATCATCATGTTTCCCTTGACGACTCTACCCCCTTCATATTGTATCCACTTCAGTGGACCTGCCTTTTGACCCACACCCCCTACTCTCTCTCTGCCCCGACACCCCTCCCTCCTTGACTTCTACTACGACACTACACCTCGGACACGAAAGGCCGTGCACCATTATGTTTACTCCCTTTCTAGGTAGTCTTCACTCGTCAAAACACCTCGTCAATACACAAGGAAAACTTGTGAGAAACACCTTGACACCCCTGTAAACCCATCACCACGTTCAACTTTACAACACACCAACAAAGTAACGTCACTCTAAAACACTTCACAAATACAACAAACGACTTTTTAGGACACGAATAACTTTTTACAAGCACCACCAGACCCCGGTCACTGTCGTTCAGTGTGCAAACCACCCTAGGAGAAAGTCGACCGACATCTTGTTTCTGTAATGGTTATGGAATGTACCACCCTCACCAAAAGAAAAAAGTATAAAAATTTTCATTTTTTCAAGGTAAAACTGATCTTTATATATACCAAAGTTTGTAGTTTTTCATGTTTTACGATAAGAGTTCTTTTAGAGGATGGTTCTCTTTCACTGTAACTAAGTCAAGAAGTACGAGTGGGAACATTTATGTCGACTTATGAGACCTTTCTTACATGGTCTATCAGTCTTTTCCTTACACTTTCTATCTTCCCTCTCCCGTCCGACCCATCCCGAGTGCCAAACTCCTTCTGGGAGGGTACACAGGACCAGACCCATGACCTCTCATAGAAGTTGGACCTTAGTAGTTGTTCGTATCTAAAAAAATTTTTCCCCTTTTATTTCTCCTTTTCTGTTTTTCTTTCTTACTTTCTGGACGAGAGAAAACGGTTTTCTGGGTCTTTCCTTTTCGGATAAAGGGATGGGTAAAGGTCCTTCTCCCTACCCGAGTCAGGAGAACGTCCATGTCACAGTCGTCTCCAGTAGTCCCGGAGGGAAGTGTGGACCGGCGTGACTTCCGGATCAGGTGGGTGTACGTCCCTTTTGGGGGGGGGGTGGGGCAGGGATGGCCCTTTATCGTGGGGGTCTGGATTAATCAAATAGTTCCAGTGTCCTATGGGGTACTTGTACAGTCTTTCATGACGTAAAGGTATATCATTGTTCCTTTGATAANCTCCAGTAGTCCCGGAGGGAAGTGTGGACCGGCGTGACTTCCGGATCAGGTGGGTGTACGTCCCTTTTGGGGGGGGGGTGGGGCAGGGATGGCCCTTTATCGTGGGGGTCTGGATTAATCAAATAGTTCCAGTGTCCTATGGGGTACTTGTACAGTCTTTGATGACGTAAAGGTATATCATTGTTCCTTTGATAAAATAAGTTTTAGGACATTATTTTAAGGATTTATCGTTTCTCGGTCTTCGGTTAGTTTTACAGGATGTCATCTGTTTCCCGATTTGACACCATGTCGGTATGGTACCTGAATAGTACATGTTGTACCTGCGTCGAGTCTTCGTGACACGTCTCACTTTCTTCGGTCCATGCTTTTCATCATGTAACATACTAAGGTGAATACATTATAAGAACTTTATCATAAAATCTCTACCGGTCGTCTACTCATCAACGGTCTCTAATTCCCTAACCTTTCCCTTTCGCCCCACCCCACCGATAATTTTTTTATTTTTCCCATTGTACTCCCTCGAGAACCACCACCTTGTTAATTAGGCAAAACTAAGAATCATCGCCAATGTATTTCGACGTATACACTATTTCAACGTGTCTTGACAAATGTACGTGTGTGTGTGTTTGTTTACTTACGTACATCTCGACCTGTCTAGACTCTTCGAGACACCTAACGTGGTCATAGTCGAAAGGTCAAAACTCTCACAGGACAACAATGCGTCCTACAGAAACCCCCTTTGGGCCACTTGTCACGTATCTTGGAGGGACATGTAAAGAAACATTGAAGGACACTTAGTCATGAAGTTTCATTTTTCCAAATTATATATCGGAGAGATCAAAACAGGGTAGGGTCTTAATTTAGTGGTAACAAAACAAAGTAGTACTAGGAAGGTTTCTGAAAAAATTTTACGTACGTGTTCATATAAACGTTATCTTCACAGAACAGAGTACAATATGGATGTCAATACACGAAACGAAACGAAAACGAATCTTCTTCAACAAGGGATAGTTAGTCTAAGTCTAAGACTTGGTCAAAGTCTAAGTCTCCAATGCAACTATAAAGACGGTATACGAAATTGATCAAAAGTCAATTATCTGAAGATCCATCAAAGTAATGAAACGGAAACCTTTATTACGAGACCCCCTTTTCGAACGTTTAAACGATAAACCGTCCATACACTTATATAGAGATTCTATTTACTAGTCCTTGACATGAAGACTTAATCTTAAATACACGTGAACCTTAAAAGTCTCCGAGACGATCTAACGGGACGTATACTCAACATACGAAGTGTATGAACGGTCGGTACATATAGAAGTATAAGAGAGATCGTCGATGTAAGTTTAAAATCCTGAAAATTGTTTATAATCTAACCTTTAATGTAGAGTAAAGAGAATTTCTAACCTATAGAAAATTATAAAAGTTTATGTTTATGTTTCACTAAACATAAGAAAAAGACATTTAACACAAGTATAAGAAAACCGGTAAAAAGATCGTCCAACAACCGGAAATATCGTCAATGACTAGACATCCTCATTTGTATTATTCGAGACACATAAACTACGCTTCAAGTTACGAAAAAAGGACAAATAGTAAACGGAAAACTGAGAAGAACAACAAACCCCGTGTAACTCGGAAAAATAAAAAGATATGAGGTTGAATAGAAAACACCGTAGATCTCTAACACGAACCTCTTCCGTTACCGTGGGGTAAGGTCATGAGAACGGACCTTTTAGGGTACCTGTCTCCTTGGACCATCCGACGTCTGGTACCCCAGCGATTCTCAACCTGTGCTGACTCGCTGAAGTGAAACTGAAAAGTGAAAGTACGTGACCTCTACCTTTACCGTTGGGTGAGGTCACAAGAACGGATCTCTTAGGGTCCCTACCCCCTCAAGCCACCCCACGGCAGATACCCCAGCGTGTCTCAGCCTGTGCTGATTTCGCTGAATCGTCGTCGTCGTCGTCTCTAACACGACCAACCTTACCAGAGGGGTGTGGGTTCAATGTTCAAAGTACCATAAATTTACGAAAGACCACATTCAATAACTTTAGACCTCAGTGAAGGGGTGTCACCACGACGGCTCGTATTGGAATCCGGTATCTGATAAAGACCGGGACCTAGACTAACGTGCCCAGAGGAGTCGGAACAACCTTTAGACCCAGTGGCGATCTTGGTCTAGTCCAAGTAGAGTGTAGGAGGTATTTCACCACGAAACGTCCCTTTCCTTCATTTCCCTCTTGTGACCTACTAGTAGACCGAGAATAGGGTAGAGAGTCGTGGGAAATAAGGCTCTATTCGAGGTCATCTTCACCAAAAACAGGGGAAAACGAGACCCTCAATCACCATCCCACTGTCTTGCGGAAACGGTCAGAGGTCCCTTCCCTTTGGTTTGAAGTTCCCGGTAAAGGAAGGTAACTAGTAAACACGTTTAGGATCAATCCAACGAAGAGGTGTCCCTGTCCGACCTTAGATTTTGACGGGAATCAGTGTCACTCCCTTTGACCCCTCAGAACAGACGAACGTCGTCGTGTCAAGACCCCTAAAAGAGTCCTACCTCACGATCAATCACCACGCAGTGACGTTTCTGAACGGAGAAGCGTTATTCACAATTTTTGTAAACAAATCGTATTGAAAGGGGGGAAATCCTTATCGGTTCGGTCTTCTTCCTGTTGGATGGCCTTCGCACAGACCTTTACTGTAGTGACGGGGAGGTTTGTTCCTCGAGGGTGGTTCGGGTCTCTTCTTTTGTTTCCATTCACGTTCTTCCCACCCGACAGAAGATGACGACATTAAAAAATTTTGATGGAAGACGATAATAAAAAACCTAATACATTCACTTTAATGAAAAAAGACTCGATTATTACACAAGAGGAAGAAGTTCAAGTTTGTATGAATCTTTTATAAAATATAAGGGTAAAATAGTACCACCGGATTGAGCTTGGGAATTTAGAGACGAAAACTGGGATAATAGCACTTATAAACAAAACATCTATAAAGACGAAGGAAATTGTTGTGGTTATTTCCCTTAATGTCTTAATAAGTCTTTAGGTAAGACTTCAGAAAGAAGTACTTTTTCCTCGTGTCTAAAAATTCCACCTTATATCGAGATCTGCGAATGAGATTTCATATTTACGAGTAAAATCACACCAACTATAATGCAGTGTCTCAATGTCTATCATTTATCGAATTAGTGGACGACCACTGAAACAAGTGTCTTAATAACGTCGGAAGTTTTCAATCAATTAACAAATTTCAATAATGACTCAACTTTAGAACTCTACAGGTTGACGACCTTAAACACTGTGACAGTAATTCTTTATTAAAGGTCAAAAGAAATACGAGTAGGACGGTAGAAAGGTGATAAATGACTCGAGTCTTCTTTCCTTACGATTAAAAGTCAACGTAGAAAGGAGTAACAAATATCGAAATGAAACTTAACACGTTAAATATGAAAAAAAAATTAAACAAAAATAAGAACAGACACACAAACTACAACGGGAAATTTTTTTTGTTTTTAGTTGAATTTCGGAAACCGGTGGTGAGTTGGACGTTTCTGAAGTTGTAGCTTTCGGTTTTGTGTCGGGTGAAGAGAGGGATTCGTCTGTCGAGGGTGGTGGAAACCACCCAGCTTATTTTTTGGGTACTCGGAACGAAGTCCGAGTCATGGTCGACGGGGTGGGTTTGCGGGACGACGACGGTGACGGTCCGGAAGGTGGAATGGAAGTTTTCTGTGCTTCGGGTTCCATTCATCAGTGGGCTCGTGACAAGGTCCCTTTTCAAGAGGGGAGGGTCGTAGTCTATCAATCCGCGACAACGAAGGTCTGTACCTTTATCCGACCCCCCGATCCCTTTCCTTTCCCTTTACCCTTTCCAATTAAGTTTAGTGAAACCCGTGGGTACTACGTCGGTCCTGTAAACTTCCGGAAAAGATGTAGAAAAAAATTGGAAAAAACCGGTGACGTGTAGGACACCCTAGAATCAAGGGACTGGTCTCCAGTTTGAGCGAACAGAACATAACCTTCACGTCCCAGAATTGGTAACCTGGTGGTCCCTTCAGGGGCGGTAGAAAAAGCGAAACACGGAAAGAGACGGGACCAACCTCCGTTATAACGGAGACGAAGGTGAGGAGGAAAGAGGGTCGAGGAGGCATGAGAAGTAGATAAAGTTATGAACAATTGGTCAAAGGGGATGAGGAGTACGGTTAGTGTATGAGTGAAAACCATATTAAGACTGTAGTCTAAGAGTTAGTCTAAGTCAAGAAACAGAAAGAAGAATTAGTAGGACGTCTTCACTTAAAGAAGGTAATCGACTAATACTAATCGAGAAGATCGAATAGAGTCGTCTAAGATCGTAGTAAACTATTGAATGAACGTGGACCGTAATCCGAAGAAGAAGGACCCGAGGAAGACTTCAAAAAGTCAAAAGGTCCAGTGGGTGTGTAATGACGAATCTTTGACCCATCAAGTCTTGTTGGAATTGAAGTCTCCAAACCATACCCTTCTCTCCCACCCACCTGAGACACCACGGAAAAGAATTGTAGAACAAAAGAAACTCTTACCGGAATCCAGTCGGACTACAATGAGAAGTTTAAGTACTACCCCTCATCGAATGGTACAATTTTACTAACACAAAAATTAAATTAGATCATGTATTTTGACCACCTTGGATTCTTAGCTTCCGATCCAACTTTGACGCCGGTTCTTTGACTCTTTAGGATCATATCTGATCCTTACTCTTTTAGAGCCTTGTGAAAGACTAGGAATAAATGGTTCAACTTACGAAAAGGACTAGAAATCTTTGGTTAAATAAACTTACTCGCCCGTCTCCCTCTCACCGACCTCGACACCGTCGTCGAAGTGGGACTGTGAAAGAATCGTCGTTTAGGACTCCCTCTGTCTCCGGTACCCTTCCTTGCCCACTTTAGGTAGACCACTTTAAGTGAGATATTGTTATTGTTTTTACCTCGTATGCCATGTCTAAAGAAATATCTTTAATGGATGAAATTTAGAGAGTCTTTGGGCACTATGCCTATAATCGTAAGAGTAAAGTTTTGAATCAATTCCCGTCCATTCGTCTCCTTGGACATAAACTTGAACCCAGATTGAGGTCCCGAACACGAGTCCCGGAGATAGTTGTGAGGAGAAATGGAAAATCTATTCTATATCTACAAATCTATAAAACTCTCTACCTATTTTTGATTTCGGATTACTTCAGATCAAAAAAGGAATAAAACCATCTTTCTAAATGTCTTTGTTTCCCCTATTTTGATAAGTCTAGACAGTCAGACCGTCTCCTCTTTTACTTTCAACCCTTTAGTCCTCTCATTGAGACTCTCGTCCGGTCAAGACGTCGAGCGACTCCGGTTTTCGTCGGACTTCTTACAGTACAGAAAGTCTCTAAGGCTAGGGAACATTGGAAAAAGATTTAATAAAATAGCAACAATGACAATGATCGTTTTATATTCTGGGGTGAGTCAATAAGACTGACTGACATAACTTTTAACTTTTCTCGACGGTCTTTCGAGGACCAAATCAGGAATTGTAAAATCTCGTTTATCTCGTCCTCACGGGGAGGTGTCTTGGGTACTGAAAAAGATCTGTCTCGACCATCAACTTGGTAAAGGGACTAAGGTTGGAATCCAAGAAATGTACTACGAACCCGGGAAGTAAACATCGTTACGAGTCATCCCAATCTAAAAGAGATTTAGTTACGGTTGGGAATTAAAGACTCTTGGAGGAATCGACTAAAAAGTAAATTCGTTACAGGAACAGAGGCGGGTGTAGGACGGGAGACATACCGGTAAAGAGAACCTCATATTCTCTGTCCGGGTGACACAGAAACCGAACCGAATGAGAGAACTCATTGCACCATCCAGACAGGTAGAACACAAGGACATCTGCGGTCGGACATAACTAAGGAAGGGAAAGAACCATCACTATCACACGGGTCGGAGGTACCTTCTCCTCGACCTCACTGGGTGTACGGACACAGACACGGACTCCCCGAAAAGCGAAACCGTAAGTCAGTCTCGAGACCGTACTCGGAGGAGAACGGGAGACGAACAGTCCGGGTGTGGGAGGTGGACGGGGAAGGGTGAACAGGGACACGAGAATGTCTTAAGAGTAGGAGGTCAGGGATTACCTCGACTAGGAACCACTAGGAGACAAGACGGGAGGAAACAGGTCTACTCCCTTAGTTCGGGTCTTTCCGAGTCACTAAACGGGTTCTCGTGTGCACTCAGCCCCCGACGGACCCCGACCTCGAATCCGAAGACTGGACTAACTAAACCGGTTACGTCAGAGGTAGACGACGGGGTAGGACAAGTCTTAAGTGACCCACGTAGAATCGGGTATCTTATCGACCTAACCTGATTTGTAAACATTAAAAAATATTAAAGCAAATGGAAGACCATAAATTCATAACGATGTAATTTACGTAGTCATAAATTACGTCACCTAGGACTTCGTCTGTATCAAACATCACACCACATAAAGATCCCGACAGGTAGGAGTGACCAAGTCCAACGACTCCGCCAAACTGAGGGACAAAGGACTAAGGTTAGTGTTCCGTGGGATGTACCGGTAAAGGGTACGACAGATCTCCTGAAACTAGAATCTCGGTGTATAAAGGATAATCATCGACGGTTCGGGTGAGAAGAGAACAAAAGACTATAGACGAATATACCTTGGTAGGAAACCGTACTGAAGGACCCCGACAAGGACTGGATGGCGAGAATAACGGTGAAAGGGTAAAAACTGTCGGACAACGTCTCCGTTCCTAAGGACTCTTCGCCCAGAGAGGTAGGTTCGGCCGAAGACGGGGTCGACAGTTTGGA
This sequence comes from Capra ibex, assembly GCA_006410555.1. Taxonomy (NCBI): domain Eukaryota; kingdom Metazoa; phylum Chordata; class Mammalia; order Artiodactyla; family Bovidae; genus Capra; species Capra ibex. Next base: position 46,280,164 of record SJYO01050590.1, read on the forward strand.
CCGAGGTTCTCGTGGGTCCGACGAGGGTTTCGGGGTCGTTGACGCCGAGAACGAAGTGGACCCAGTTGGTCATCCTTGGACAGGTGTGGGAACGGGTTCTCCGGGTGACCACTCATGACTTACAGGGAGGGTACCCTTGGTCACCGAAATGGGGTCTGTCGAGGTCTGTCGACACATCTATCTATCTTCCTGAACCCTTGGTCAGAATGTGCCCGGGTAACTTTTCACCTCGGAGCTAGAGGTACACTTCAATCGTCGATACACATAGGTCTTCTTAGGACTCACTTCCCTTGAGAGTACTTAACGGTCCATCTTAAATGACAAGGAAAGAAGTATTAAGGTGTCATGGGTCGTGAAACACAAGTACCAGAAAACATTATTCTTTATCCGGTAAATTTCTTTCCGGTGCACCTTCGTAACAGTTCTGGCATCTTTACTGATTCACGGACCGGAACCTGCGAGGTAGACCCGCTCAGAGATGAACTGACAGAGTAAATGGTCAGACAAGGGTTTCGGATTGTGTCGGGGACTGAGTTTACTAAGTCAGTAACAACTTGCTTACGTATTAGAGTCAAATCCTACTTGACAAGGTACCCAGTAGAACAAATTTGTACTATAATTTTTCATATATAAACACGTCGTTAGTTCTGACTCCCCTTTGGACGTCTCTAGTTCTTCTACCGATGTTTCAGACGTGGTCCATTCTAGACAAGGGGTGCAACACCTTAGGTCTAAATTTGGGGTGCAAAAGGAACCGAAATTCCGAGGGAAAACGGAAGAGGGGACTTGTGCATAATAGAGAACAAGGAGGGACTCGTCGACTGAACTCAGCGGGTTTCTCGTGGTGGTGTTCAAGACACTTCTTCTCGTGGCGACAGGGACCCTGTCGTGGGGGTCGTCCCCGAGGGTCGTCTCGGTTCGGGTGTCGGTGCGGAGGGGCCGGGAGGCCCTGAGGAGGGCGCCTGTTCTTCGGGTGTCGTCGGTTCGGGTCGAGGAGACGGGGCTCCGACCCGGCGCACCGAGGGTTACGAAGACGGGGACTAGACTTTTTACAGGCGAGGTTCCAGCCGAGGTGGCTTTTGTAGTTCGTGGTCGGACCTCCTCCGGCCCACTCAGGTCCCTCGAACCCAGGGACCGTACGACCGGGGACGAAGTAGGAGACGGTGTAGATTCGTGACAAGGGTCCGTACAAGAACGGAGTCGGGTTCCCCGGGGTGGTACGTCCCCTGTCAGTCCTGTCACCCAAGTCCCAGTCCCTCAAAGTCGGACCCGAGGAAGAGGGTCGTTCCCCTACGTTCACCCGAATCGAGTCCGAAAGAGAAGAGAGGATCAGACGTATAACCCCAAACCCGAATGTAAAAACAAACCTCCGTTTCCCAAGACGAAATAAATGCTTTTTCTCTTACGGAGACTCGGAACGTATCCACTCTCTGTAACCCGTCCTTGGACCAGGTAAGACAAGGAAGAGGAGCGCGTCCGATCCGTCTTCTACCCGACGGAGAAACAAGGGACTCGACACAGAACCGACTTCTCAGACAGATCTGCTCCTGATCACAGGAGAACACCGGTCCCACTGAAAGAAGATAGGGACCGAAAGGATTTGGTTTCCTGACACCCTCTCACAGTACCACTTGGTACGAGAAGTGAACTTCCTGAAAGACTCACGCAGGTGGGGTCTTAATAAATGGACAATCGTTGGTACCCCGAAGACACACACTTTTCCACCACCGTTCTCAGGTCCGAGTCAAAGACCTCGTCATTGGAGGAGTAACGGACGTAGTAAGAGATCACGAATTTGGCGAGCGACGGTGACGGAGGGGGATGAGTCTCATCCTGTAAATTTAACGAAGTCAGGTCTCGACGACTTTTTTAACTTCTCCCAGGTTTTACTCTGTCTTAGGAACAAGACAACCTCCTGCAAATACCTTTTACCCTACTCCCGGATTCCCAACGAACACGGTTCTCACATCGAGACCGTATGCGTCGGTCCACAACGCGACACACAACTACCGGAAAGGGGTGAAGACACGAGAAGAATGCACATGTACCGCGTTTTGAACGATGTCCAAAACCACCCCTCAACTTATTGAGTCAGACCACTACTTTCATAAAAGACAAGGTTGTATGGACTCCCACACTGCGAAGGGCAGTAGTTGTGGTCGAAGGACACTGGTGCCGTCGAACGAACCTCGCGTAGTCTTGTACCCCGGGTCCCCTCCCCACCTGACACTAAACTTTGGGCGCCATGTATGAGTATAAATAGGGAAGAAGGACGGAGAAGAGGTGCTTACCACAGAACTAGAGAAGGAACATAGAGTTCTGACAAAACGTTGGGGAGAGGAAGGTCGAACCAGACGGGACCGTTTACCAGCAAAAGAAAGATCCTCGTTCCCACTGGACGAAGACGTACCACCGGACCGGACCTAAGTTCAGGGGAAGTCGGAAGAAGGGAAGTATCGTAAACCCGACAATAGGAGAACCAAACTTTAAACGGGAGGGAAATAGAGGTAGGTCCGGTTTCATCTCTTTTTTTGTCTCCGTCGACGAGGTCGAGCTTTCGGACTTGGATTGCGTCAGTGATTTCGTCGGCCGGGTTAACCGTTACGTGTCTTTGGCGGATGCCCCTTTCACTCAAAATAAATCTGAAAATGGAGAACTTCCATTTTCTGCCAGTTGACAAAGAAGGTCGGACTCAGTGAAAGGGAAGAAAACGTGGAAAAAGGATAGGGATTGATCAAAGATGAGGAGGGGCACAAGGGAGGAGACACAAACTACTGAGTCCGTAGTCTTTTAAAAGAGATTATTGGAACTTTCAATTGTCTCGACCCTCGGGTAATCGGGAAATCCCCTATAAATAAGTCCGCCTATTTTACCTACGTTTCTGAAAGTCAGTGCAGGAAGTGCGACTGGAACTAGACTTTGGATGGACAATGTGGGTATCGTAGGTGGTAGAAGGAGTCATTCTGTGCCGTGACCGTTGGCAGGTCGTGGTCCTTGGACCTCGGGGTACGAAGTTAAAGTCGACTTCCGGGGAGAGGTGTGGCGACCCACACTTTAATCGAAGGGACCAAGGGGGTCCTGGAGACTTGACTTTCAATCGTACGAGTAAGGGTAAAGGGTCATCTTTTGTGTGAACCGTATCCCTAACGTCGTAATGCACCTGTCGTCTCCACTCATCTCCACGATCCAAGAAAGGGGAACGGAGGTGTGGGACCTCGGTCCTGGGAGGAGAACGGGACCCTTGGAAGACGGGAAGAGACACCGTCTACCCACAAGCCCCCGACGGTCTCTTCGGACTCAAGGTCGGGACTCCCTGGTCCTACCCTCCCAAGTCCGGTTCCTGAGACACACCAACCGTCCGCGCCTTACGACACGGTGCCAAGGGCCCCGGAGGGTCTCCAGGACTTGTCCGGAGACCAAGTCTGGGCCAAGTAATCCTTTCACCAAAATAGTGACTACAACAATTCTTCCGTTCTTTGTCAACCTCATAGAGTCCCATCTAAAGAGATGAGACACCTCTTGAGAAGTCAAATCCCCGACGCAGTGAACCCTACCCGAGATTCCTTCCTTTCCTTCCTTCGACCGTTGATAAGGAAGAACTCTTCGGAGTTTTTCTTAAGAAACAGGGTGAACCTCGGACCCGGAAGTACAACGAGACAAGTTCACCTCGCAAGCACATGTCGTCACCCGAACGGGTGGTCAACACGGAGTGACGTCGGGACGGGTCTTGGACCAGGGAAACGTGCACTTTGAGTGTCCTGTGTCTTCCAACCCGTAGACCTCCTGGCACCCTCTCCAAAATGGGACCGTAGTTTTTTCTGGTCTCGAATTGACGTTGACGTCGTAGGAAAGAAATCGGGACTCTCTTTGCCCGAGTGGCACCAACACATCGTCACCGACACCACCACGGGGGACCACGGGTCCCGAGACGTAGCGTCCAGGACGTCGGAGACGACAGGAAGGACCGTCGTAGTCTAGACTCGACACTCGGTCGACGGGGTCCGAAGAGGCACGTCGGAAACGAAAGGGTCTCGTCCAGAAAGACGTCGCTAAGGTCTGGGATCTAAAGTCCCTTCACGGCAGGAACCCACTCCTACCCAGGTCTACTCGTCCTGAGAACGCCTCTCCTCGGAACCCCTCTCTTGTCTATGCCCACCCGACACCACCTACCCCTAACTCCGGTGACGACAGACCTGGGACACCTGTCGTCGACCGGGCCCCTCACCACTCCTACAGGCACATCGTGAGACCGCTGTAGACGACAGAAACACAACAAACAAGCACAAAAGTGAGAAAGGACGAGGAAGGGCGGGGAACGGGACGCGAAAAGGTGTCGACAAGGCGACCTCCATCCCGAAATTGTCGTGGTAGACGGCGAGCAGTACCAGTGCACACCTGAGTGACGAACGGGGTGCAGCCAAGATTGGTCGGGAGAGGGAAACACAACAAAAAAAAAAAAAAAGACAAGAGATTGTGAGGTCCAGGTCTATCAGAGGTTTTTTCACTCGATGTCGGTATAAGTCAGGTTCACACCAAGGTTCCTGTTATAATTCGTACAGGGACCTCCACCATTACATTCATACGCGAGCCCCGGTGACCACAGACTCCGGTTCGGGGGGTACCCCGCGTGACCCCTCTCCCGGTGGGGGAGTGACCAACCACTTACCTAAACCCCTCTGGGACTACGAGTGTACTCAAGTCTGACCCATAGGGACCACTCGGGGACTCACTGTCGAGTCACTGTGGGTGAACCGTAGAAAAGCGGGGACACCCACCCTCCGGAACGACAGTCTCTGGACCAGACTCCCTACACCAGTCGTCGACCGGGCGGCAGACAGAGTCCAGGCGGGGCCCCTACACAACCAAGGCTGGACCTCTGTCTGCAGTCCTGAGGAGGTCTCGGAAAGGACCTCGGGAACGACCAGATCTCGTCCGTCAAGCACCGGTCCGGGAGGGGCAGAGGACCCGGAAGGGAAGTAAAAGTACCGAGACGACAGAAAAAGGGCGAAGGAGAAAGAGGAGGAGAGAGACGGCGTAGGAGGGAGAGAAGAAAGACGAGAGGAAGGGAGTGACGACGGGAAAAGATGGGGAAAGAGGAGGTCAAGGGAAAATAAAAGGAGAGGGAGGGACAGGGTAAGTCTATAGGACAGACAGTGCCACGACGAGACACGGTGGGAATCCCAGACACAACCCCTGTGTGCATAGATCTCGAGTCTCCCGCGAGGACCCTCCCTGACGCGACCGGTGGTAACGGCAGGTCGTGCACCTCTTCCGGGACACGCAAAAGGTGCGGGGACACCGTCTGGCGTCGCCCGCCCGAGACGGGAGTGGCGGCGAGGGGAACGAAGCGAGGGTGAGGGCCTCCTCTCGACGGACAGGACCAGAGGGAACAAGTAAGTCAAGGAAGAGGAACGACGACACTGGACTTAATTCAGGGTGAGAGGAATGGGAGAAGTAACAATCCGAAGTAGGAGACGGCAGAGTCACCAGTACGGTAGGACGGGTACCCAATGTCTCCGGGGGCGGTGTGTCAAGACGACACTGCCACATTTGCATCTCGTGGACAAAAAAGGGGGATGTACTGAGGGGACGAAGTACAGGAAGGACCCGTAGAGGGGTGGCGACCGACAAGGACCGTACCAAACCGTGAGTCCACCTACCACGACCCGATTGAACCTTCAACCGGTCTGTGACCGGTACGACCACACCCTTCTAACTCTATCCATTCCACATTTCCGTCGTGGATCTATTCCACTATTTCTAGGTCGGACACTCCCCGGGTCACCCGTGACCGAGATCGAAAAGGAAAGTCCGAAAACCGGATCTACGTTTTTGTCTTACACTTGTCACTCCCTTAACCCAACAAACACACACATATATATACACACTTTATCTTTACACAATCATATACAACACACCATATACAGTCTCGAGACCTTTATCAGGAGTAAATAGAGAGTGGATGATACCAGAAGGGTGTGACGGACGTGTACTGAAGTTTTTCCTAATAAAACCGGTCCCTTACGTGAAAAAAGTTCACAAAGTAAAATCCTCCGAAGGAATTTGTCGTCTCGAAATCCTTTGACGGATACCTCTATAAAGGTCCACCCTTCTACTCCCATTTGTCGGGTCTGATTCAATGACAACGCGGAAGGTAGTCGGGGAGGCATTTCGGTGGTGCCAGTATGGACGTACCCTCTTCCCATCGGTGGTCGGTATGCGTACATTGGGACTGGGCGGTTTTCGGGAGAAAGACGGGTCTCTCTTTAAGACCCCAATGGTGTGTCTACTCACCGAACCTCGATGTGTTCGGGGGTACATGTATGTTTGTACGGGGAAAAACTCTTGGTTTTCCGGTAACTCGCTCTTGTAGTGTCGATGAAGACGCCTACTAGTCTCAAATTTAAAACGTCGCTAAATCAAGGTAAAGTGGGAGCACTCCTCCCCACACATACAGTCACCAAAGACTCTGAACAACCGTCCCAGTGAAGTAATCGTCATAACTGTGGACACGACGGGGTCCCCGTCTAACACGCGCGCCCATTGTCCTCCTTGACACACCTACGACCCACCAGTACCTACCCGAACACGACCGGTGACCCGTAGGGACCCACCCCGGAACCCCGGTCGTACTCTTTGTCGTCGTGCACCAAGGAGCTACATGGTCGGAGCAGAGTCACCGAAAATTTGAATCATTCTTCGTTAATTCGAAAAATTTTGAAAATTAACATCTGTAAAAGTTTGTATATGTTTTAATCTTTTTTTTTTACCGTTTCACTTAACCTACAGGAAAAAATGAGTCGTAAATAATAAAAACACCGGTCAGAATAGATACATATAGAGGTAATAAGACTTCGGTCAAGATCAATATAGAAAATAGACGTTTATAGGGTTATATATTGACATTGTCTATTGAGATTATATGTATACATATCATATTTTGGGGTATTGTACAATTTGTTCAAACGAATGAGTCCTGTGTTCATTCCACGTATCCAACACCAACCAACTAAACGGGGGAACATTGGAATCTACGGAGAACGACGTGTTCGAGGACCAAGTAAAGAGAAAGAAGTACCATTGTGAAAAGTACTCATTTTGACTTACCGAACAGGATCTGAAACTCAAGATGACTCCTATAGGGGTACCAAAGTGAATTCTATAAGGAATCAGGGTGTAAAAAGAAGTCTAATTAAGTCCGCACCAAGAAAGAAAATGGGGGTGTAAAAACGTCCTCCAAGTATCCGTCACCACCACAAAGACAGTCCTCCGTGTATTACAGAGTGAGAAGAGAAGCAGAGAGGGAAGGACTACGACCACCGACAAGAACGGGTTTTGGGACTCAAGTCGTTTCCACGTGACACCACTTTGACCTTAAGAGGGTAGGGAAGAAGTAAACAACCGACCTTACGTAGATATTTCCTTTTGAACGGGAGTAGTTGACAAGAAAGTGACTCCTGATCCGAAGTGTAAACCTTGTGCCAGTTCTCGACACACCCGAGGTGTAGGACCGTTCTCGGACCGGTACCGCTCACTGGAGACAACTGGGGAGTGTCCAGTAGAGCCCATACCACGTTCTACTCGGACGGTGTCAACGACTCCTGTGCACCACCGGACGAAATCGTCGACGGTCTGGACACTGACCCTTCTCACGTGAAGGGGTGCGAGGACAACTCCGTATTAACATCGTGACAACCTTTCGGTCTCGACTTCGTCTCCGACGGCAAAACTACCATCCTCCATGAGACATTTACTACTAACTCGTGTGCTTCGTCAATCATATCTCGGCTGCGGGGATGTTCTCTGTCGTACCTCTCCTCTACCTCGCTCCCCTCTGTGCCCATCCGAAACCTTTTCCGCCGGAGATTCGACCTGAAACCTGGTATTTCTCACGAACCCAAACTTGGACTGTCATGGGGAGAGAGACTCACTTAGCGAAAACACACATACAAAAAGAGGAGTCCAAGTCTAAGTCTTGTTCTTCCATCTGTAGAGATTCCAGAGGAGGTTCACACCCAGCTTCCGATTGTAGTTCGTGTTCGGACCACTCACCACGGAGGGAGTAGGGTCCAAAGTGGGGACGCGGAGACAGGAAAAATAAAAAATAAAAAAAAAAACAGGAAAAATAATTCTGAGGATCTCGGTGGGTGTGGGTCCCGTGTCGTCACTTTTGTCGTATCAGGAGTCGGGGACAGTCCCTCCCCGAAAGACCCGCGATTGGAGAAGTAACCTCCTCCTTGTCAAACATTTCCGACGGAAAACGTGCCCGTCTCAGAACTCCGGGGTGACACAGGTTTCGTGACAACTGGATCCGGACACCATCTCCACGAGATGGTCGACTCTGGGAAGAGTCGGAGGGACTACGTACAAGTCCTCGACCCCGACTTCCTCGAAACCTTTTACCACCGGCCCGGAACGGACAGTCTACGTCCTCGTCTCTTATAAAGGTTCGTCACTTCGTAGTTGGTGTCAAGGATGTTCCCTGTCCTTCGGTAAGTCGTTACGACGGAGCCGGGTACCTGAACCTAGAACGACGGTGTCGTCAGGTCTGAAAGGAAGGTCGTCGTGTCCGGACCGCGGGGACGTTTTTGGACACCGTCGACCGTACAACAGACCCGTCCCGGACGCAAGACCGACATGGACCTCAGAGCACACAGGACCAGTTCTCAGACGTCGTCTGCACCCCGTCTTGGTGTAGACGTCATCGTCTGTGTGACCGACTGTCGAGTGGAAGTAAAAAGGTAAGATAGATCTTTTGGGAGGGAAGGCTCCATTGAAGAAGGGATCACTGTGACTCACTGAACTCCAGGTCGAAAATGTCCCCGGTCTTCAGGTCACCCATCCTATGGCCCTCTTAACCCGTCCTCCGATCGACTGTACTCGTCTCTCCTCTACCTTCTCACTTCTTCCGAGTCCCCTTTCGGGTCGACTCTCAGACCCACCGCACTCTCGAGAGACCGGGAACGAAGGTACCGGCGTGAGACCGACTCGACGTTTACAACGGGCGCATGTCTAACGGAAGGGAGGCGAGGGTGGAGAGTGGAAGAGAAGAAAAGTGCTGTCTAACCCATTTGACAAGTGGGTTTGGTATACGGGTAGGACAGAACGACCAGTGAGGAGAGGAGGTCATAGACACGACCGTCCATCTTTAACTCCTAAGGTCCTAGGACTGGGACTGGTCGTCCCACAGGTACTCCGACTTTCGCCCGACCTGAGGGTATGACGACAGTCTCCCCCTACAGTGAGGCGGTTCACTGGGGCTCCGTCCGCACGTAGAACCGAGGAAGGTTCCGAGAGGACCCCGACGCCGTCCCGTGCGTGCCGCCACCATCCCATTGAAAGGAAGAGAGACCGACACACCACTTTCACCGAGCCGGACTGGACCTCTTCTCCTCGGGACAATACTGTCTACCCACGCGACACGGAGGTGGGGGCAGGAGCCCCGGTGGTCCTCGTCTAATGTAGAAGGGACAAACAGAGGACCCACGTCGGGTCAGGAACCGGTCGGAGGACCGAGACGGACATCCCCATAAAAAGACAGTGGGTATTACTGGGTAAAGAAAAACCAAGGTCCACCTCCTCTACAGTTCTAGCTTTCAGTCTTCGACTTGAAGTTTCTTTTCCGGGTCCGTTTCCACCCTAGGGAGCTATTGCACCCGGTGGACGGACGTCCTCCACGGCACTTCCATCACGAACCCAGGACTACCCCGACCTCCACCCCCCACCCGAACACGTCGACCTCAGACCAGGGTCGGGTACCCGCGGACAGTGGCGGGGAGTCAGTGAAGTCCTCAGTACAAAGTGGGTGAAGTAATGACAAGGGTAGCAGTCAGTAGGCAGGACTCACTCCGTCCTCTCCACTTCTCCGGGGTCGGGTCAGTCGAGAGTAGACAGGTCGACCTCTGTCTTGGAAGAGGACTCTCGGTACCCGACGGAAACACTCGGGTAGAGCCGGCAAAAGTCTCCTCGTCTCGACTACACGTCCGGGGTGACTCCGGTCCCCAGTCACCTCACGTCAAGAGCGTCGGGGAGCGCTCTCCCGTCACGCCACGAGACACAGTCCGAAGGAAGACCCGGACGCTTGTCCCACCGCGCAAAAGTCGACGGGCACCGCCGTCCGGGCTGCAGGTGGAGGAGTCCGGACATGACGGTCCGGGACCTCTCACGAGCCGAAGGATAGGACCGACCCGGAGAGGACGGAAGGAGGGGAGAGAAGGGAGGGGAGGAAGGTGTCATGACACTCTGGGAAACAGACGGTCTCTAAGACAGGTACAAGGTACAGTAGTCCGTCCCCTGTGTACCCCCGTTGCAGAACTTCCGAAGGTTCGGACTCCCACCGACGCGACGGAGCCCCTTTACCCACTCCTTCGCCCCTACACTCGCCGCGACACCCGGAAGGAGGTCACAGGCTGGTGGGGAGTGTTCGAGGTAGGGTCCAAACAGGACCAACGGGAGACACGAGCTCAAGTTCGGGGCTGGCCGAGGGAACTGACGACCCCTGGGACCGAGATAGTGTCTGAGACCCCAGCACGAGGTGTGGAGTACTCCCCGGTAAGAGACCAGCGGGAGGGACCCCGTGATTGAAGTCACACCAGGGTCGGTGCACTGTTCGTGCACGTCTGATCCCGAGTGAAGGACCCGGAAAGACTGGTGGTTAGAAAAGAAATAAGTGTAGTAGAGGGAAAAAAATAGAAAATTGGTGAAGACCTTGCTAAAAAGATCGTGCCTCCGGTATAGAAAGTGAGAAGATTCGTTCCTGGTGAGACCTCGGAAGGCAACAGTGGAGACCCGTAAACACCGTGTCCGCATGGTCGAGTGGGTCACGGGACCCGGGGTGGGGGGTGGGGATTTCGGGTGAGAGAAGACGAGAACTAGGTGTGACCTACAGGTACCAGGGGTGTCAGCAATGAGATGGGACTTCGAGAGGGCCGGGGACATCAGAGAACCTGTGAAAGGACTGAGGAAAAACAGGGTCCGGGACTTTCCCACGGGTCGTGTCTTGTCCGGACACAGTCCCCACTCACTTGTCACTAATCGGTCCGTCCCTCAGACACCCCAGGGAGTCCAGACTCCACCACCGGACGTGGGGTACCCTTACCCAGGTCGAGGGTCTCGAGGGATCGGTTCAGGACTGGACGTTGAACTCTAGTAAGGAACCCCAAAAAAACGATTGTTGGACGACAGTATCAACAAAACTAGACCGTAGTCGGAACAATTTCTCGACCCGATAGTACAGTCTCCGAAGCACTCCGACGGGTCTCCTCCGAGGACCTCACACAGGGATCGGTCCAACGTGGGGGAAGGACGGGGTCTCGGGTGCGGACCCAAGAACGGCTCGTAACCCGGTAAGTTTGGTCCTAAACCGGACAACCCAACCCCATCCCCACCCCTCACGGACCCGAGCTGAGGGTCTACGCGACATGCAATCCGACAGCTCCGTCACCCCCCACCCCCGTCACACACCTTGGGTGGTGGTAGTGGTAGGGTGAGGGAGGGGCTGACTGGGACGTGACAGAGGGGGTGACAAAGTAAACATCTGACTCCCGCCACCGTCGCTCCGGGGAGGCACAGGTCCGGGGGGACGACCCCTCCTCGACCGGTAGGGACTCCGTCGCGGACTTCGACCGCGGGGGTGAAGTCGGTCACCGGAGTCACCGGTGTGGTGGGACCGTCCCCCACCACTGGTTTCCCTCCGGGTCTGGAACCTGTCGGTCTAGGTCCTCTGTTCATTCACCGACCCGAACCGGACTCCCGGTCGGTCCCCGGGACGGTGACCGACGTTTAACTTTGAGGAAACAAAAGACTGACCTCTCACCGGACTTAAAATTGCTTCGTTGGAAAATAAAAGGTCCGTAGATTACTACTGTAAGACCAGAGCAGAAGGCAGGGGGTACAGGGGGGAGAACAGAGGGGACAATGGGAGAGGGAAGGGAGGAGGGCACAGTGACGTCTAACTCTGGATGTCCGACTGCAAGGCCCGTTTGCGGTCCCGGGCGTGGCTAGTGCCCCGGCTGTAACAGAGGGCGGGCGGGAGTGAAGGGACCGCCGGGGTCGAGTCCGTCGGTCCGGGGATCGAAGGACGGGGTCCGACGGGGGATCGGACACCGAGCCCGGGCCCGTCGGGAGATCCGCTGGGGAGGGAGGGAGGGAGGGAGCGAACGGGTCCCGTCGTCGTCAAGGGGGGTGTGGGTGCAAGGAAGGTGAAGGACGGGGTCCGGGTCGAGGGACGAACCGAACGTAGGAGTGGTGAAGCGCGGTCACGAGGTGCCTCTTCCAACCCACCTTTTACCCCACCCCTTCTTATTCAAACCCTAGAGGACTCTGGACCCCACATCCCCGCTCGACCTAGGGTCGTTAGGAGAAGTAAAACAAACCCAAAAAACCTGGTTTGGGTTCTCTTTGACTGTATGGGAGGGAGGAGCGACCAGGAAGGTCTCCCTTCTCACCTTCGTCTGCAGGTGCACTACGGACGACAATATTGACGTAGGGGACCTCGGACGATTCGGTGACGGAGAAGGAAACTGGGATGCTACCACGGGCGGCACGTCCACCATGGTCCGCGGTGAACGACGGGAGGGGTTCAATCAGTCTCCGTCGCAACGGACAGGGGCGAGGAGGGGTATGGACGGATCGACGACAGTGTGAAACAAAAGAAAAAATTATTGGATTTTTGGTCACCTCATCAAAACGTCCAACTTCGGTACAGATTTACTTTCAGGAGTCATCCACAATTTCCTTTGTCCCTCCCCTCTAAGACTTCGGAGGTCGGTCCCCCCAGCCCACAGCCCTCGACGGGACCGAACCCGTCGAGCCCCGGGGTCGGGGCCTCTACCACACCCGTCCCGTCCGTACCACACCCCCGACACCAGACCTCTCGTCCGTCCCTGGCGATCCCCGACCAGTCACACCTGACCACCAAGACCGTAAAACACACATACGACGAAAAGAAAAGATTGGTTCTCCGACCAAAACCGTAGACAAACAGAGTAAGGGACCCTAGACCACCTTCTGTATTTTAACCCTGACCTCTCCCGGTGCCTCCAGTTTAAGGAGGTTCGGACGTCGGATCCTGTGACGGCCCCTCGGGCTACACAGGTCGTGCACACAGCTATCACCCCTTAGTTCCAACCTTTAAATCTTTGTTCCTGTACGTCACCCGGTAGGTCCGAGGGAACATCGGACTGACCTCTACCCCTCTCCGTTCCGCTCGGGTCGGACTCCTTCGCACAGGGTCAATCCGGACCAGAACCCTACCGACGTTACTAATCGGGACCCCTAATATAACTGTACTTCTAAGAATAACGTGAACATAAAAAAACATAATTTCAAACGTACCAAAGATTATTTCCTAATTTTACATTGTCAAACATCAGTTTACCGGACCCTCAGAGGTTCCGAAGAGGAGACTTCTCACAAAAGACGTCACGTCTGAACCGGGGAATGGGAGGGTGGAGGAGAAGCCCGCAGGGGACCGCGACTCTTCCACCCCCCCGGGAGCTTGATCCGAAGTACGTCTAAACTACAGACATATCTCCCTCCCACAGACCCGACCCTTCCAAGAGGGGCAAAGACTCCATCGTAAAAGAGGTCTCTCCAAACTATGGTGTAGGGGTTGAGGGGTTCGTGATGGTCCCCATCTTTAACGTCCCTAGAACACCTTTTTCATGAAGGTCTCGGTCTCCGGCAGGTCCCACGAAGTCATCGCGGTCCCTGTAGTGCTACAGGTACGAAACAGACGTCTTTCCCCACTCCCTTGTCCCTCCTGTCACCCTCCGCCCACCGTCACTGTACAACTGTGACTCCACCCGCTCGAGACCCAGAAATGAGGAAACCGGTTTTCGTCCCCACCCTCTCCACTGGGGGCACCTCCCGGGAACTCCCCCGCGACCTCACCAATCACAAGACTTCCCACCAGACCAGTGTCAACGGAACTACCCAGGGTGGTCGGTCTCGTCGATTCCGACGGGGCTGTCCACCCGGGTCTCCGGGACGCACGAGACGAGACGTCGGTAGCCCCGTCCCTGCAAAGACACGAAGGGGTAAACGAATACCGAGTCGGTAAGGAGTACAGTTAGACACTAAGACAACATTGCTAAATGTCTCATTTATTTCGAGAATACAGGGTTTGTGCATCCGGAACAGAAGACACGCAGGACCAGAGATGGGGAGGTCGAACACCGGGTGGGGCAGCGACAGGGAGACGTAGTTCCCTGGCCACATACGGAACACCAGAAGTGGGGTCGTGGAGACACTCGGATACCGACACTGGCTCCCCATCCCAGAGGCGCCCGGAACCAACGAATACCTCGATAAGGGAGGGGGTGGGCGGACGCGACCCTCCACCGTCGGTCTGACTTACGCCTGCGTGTGCCACCCGGGACGGTATGGACGTTCCTGCCACGTCTGGTCCGACCAGGTTCGAGGACTGCACGCCCAAAATTCGGGGAAGAAGATTCTGGAACCCAGGGAGGGAAGACTCGGAAGTGCGAAGAGCACCAAACCCCTCGCACCGGGGGTCGGGTCCCGCGACTCCAGGAGGGACTCTCTCCTCGGAGCGCCTATCGCTACGAGTGTTCCCTATTTATCTTGAAATAAAATTTATTTGTAAAAGTAAGACATGTACCGGGGTCGTCTCTGCCCCGAGTCAGCAGTCGCCAGAACGCGTGTAGTTTCGACGGCGTCCCGGGCGCGTCGTCGAGGCGGTCGTCCCGCTCGTCGACGGGCACGAGGAGGACGTGCGTCCGACCGTCACGGCGGTCGAGCGACGCGTCCGAGGCGAGGTGGTACGCCGGGTCCCGGGCCGCGTCGAGGGCGTCGTCGGCGTGCCACGCGCTCAGTGGGAGGTCGGCGTCGTCCAGTGACAGCGAGTCCCTTTACCACCGGGCCGCGGGTAGTAGATCTCCTTCCTTTTCCACGCTCCTCGGGCCCACTCCGGTCCGGGTCCCTTCGTCCCGTCGGTCTCCGCGTCTCTCCCCACGTCCATGGGTGGTGCCTACACCTGCAGGGGTAGCCAGTCGTCGTCGTGTCGATCGCCCACGTGGACCCTCCTCAGGGCCTGCTTCTGCGACGGCAACCTGAACTGTCGGTACTTCATGCAGTCGGTAGCCGAGGCGTCGGCCCACCGGAGGGACCCTTGTTTCCCGACCCACTCCGGGGGAGGACTCGGTGGGGGCGACGGGGCGAGATGGACTGTCAGGGGTGGACAATTACCAGCTGAACACGTCGTTCTACAACGGCCTAAACCAGGACATACACTGTGACAACCCGAACTTGAACGGGACGGCCCAGTGGAACGGGACGGAGTGGACATCCCTACTTCCCTTTTCCACCCACCCGACTCGTTCCTCGGTTCTATCCTTCTTTGGCACCGGACCACGGGGGTGGGGCTCCGTCGTGGACCTACTCCAACCCCATCTCTGGGCGGTAGTCGTGGGGGAAGTGGTCGAGGAGGAGGAGTGACATGAGCAACGTGACCCGTCTCCGGTCCCACGTCAGGCTCCCGAAGGGTTGGTCCTTTCGGAGCATTTACAAGAGCCTCTTGACGAACTACTCAGGACCCCTCCGTTTCAGCCCCATTCGGATGGCGAGTGGTGTGACCGGGTCACGTTCACCCTCCCCGTCCCCCGAGTCCCGTCGCACCCCGGGTGACTGGCACCTACTTTGCGTCCGACCCACGCATCTCGTCCAAGAGGAGGTCCATCAAGAGTGCCCTCGACGCTAGGACGGTCGCGTCGTGGAGGAGGGTCGGCCTGTGGCGGGCGTGCTTCCGGTCCACCAGTGACGGTGACAGCACCGAGTTGTCACGAAAGTGGACCCTCCCCCCTCCCACGGCCCCAGTGTCCCGTCCCCGGTCTCCTCCGGTGGAGCCCTGTCTTCCGTCGTCTCCCGGCCTTCCCCCTTCTCCTCCCGGTGCACGTCCGTGGCGCAGACTGGAACAGGTGGAGGCGGGCCAAGACGTCCGACGACGACTTCCCCAGGGCCCACTCCGTGCTTTGCTGGTGATTGTCGCCCACGTCCGTTGCCTTCTACCGTCGGTCGTGCTACCGGAACCGGTCGGCACCCAGTCACCTCTACACCCGGTCCGCGACGGGGTCCCACCAGTCCATGAGGGCGACCAGGTCTTGGGGACGTTCGAGTCGCCAGTCAGGGCGGGAACTCTCGGTGAGCCGTCGGACCGGGTCGGCACGGGGTGAGTGGTTAGAGGACCTCGTCCTAGTGCCGGAGCAGGTGGCGGAACTACAAACCTGACAGATGCCGGAACCTCTCCTTGAGGTGACGGATGTCGCACTTGCTCCGTCTCGGAGACAGTCGGACGTGGGACAGACACGCGAGGGTCCGGGGGGGGGCGGGTGGGGACCGCGTGGCAGAAGAGACCGTACACCTAGAACCGGACGTTTTGGTCCAAGAGGTCCCCACACGCGTCCTAGAGGCCATGAACCTTTCCCCGGTAGAAGAGATCGGCCGAGGCTCCCTTCTCCACCATCCGTTTCGGTCTGACCGTCGCCGGGCGGGCCGGGGCCGCGACCTAGTGTAACCGAGCACTGTGGGTGTGCCAGAGGTCCGTCCTTTGGACCCCCTCCCCCGGACACTCGTCGGTGTGCGTACGGTCTCGGGAAGGAGGTGCGAGGGGGTCCGGACCGGAAGTAAGGTGAGCTGGGGAGCTACCGGGAGGGCGTTCCTGTGACTCTGGGGTGCTCGCGCCGGGAAAGGTCTGTGTGTCCGGGCCCCATCTGGACCCGACCGCGGTCGGGCGCTCTCCCGATGGTGGAACCAGAAGTCCAGCATCGCGAGGAGGAACACGTCTGGCGACAGGTGGTGTACGTGCTACAGTAACTAGCACTACCTGCAGAGCCGCTACAACCACCGGTTTTGCTAGAACGCATGGGGTTACCCTCCGACGACCTTATACCGGAAGACCAGGTAGTAGCCCTACAACCTCACGTGACCACCGTCGCTCTTGTGTGACCAGTACCCGTGCATGGTGGAGGCAGTTTAGGAGGGGTATTTGCCCACCCGTTCTTAAAACTGGGCTAAAACTACTTTGACTTCAGGTCTAATCATTATACGGGTCATCTCCAGTGGTTGGGCCATTTTTCATCACACCGGACCACTGTTTGGGTTCTGGGACTCGGGTGACTCCGCTCAGTCAGGGACCCTGTCTCCCGTCCGGACCACATCCCCGGTGACAGGAGCGGTTGTACGAGAATGGACCGTCCTACTCCATGAACGAGAGCACGTACGGGTCCCGGAGGACCTCCGCAACGACCTGAGGAAACTAGAGGACGGTCGGGCCGTCCTTCGTCTCCTAGGGTGGACATTTCCCCGGGACGTCCGTACTCGGTCACCGAGGGCCGTCTACCTCCCGTCCCACCCGGACCCCGTGCCTTCTTTCGTGGGTGGACCAAGGGGCGCCCGCAGCTACACGTCTTGGTCTAGTCAGTGCTCCAGGTTTAGCTCTCGCGTAAGTAGGAGTCTGACGCCACCCTTCTCTCCGGTCAGTGTCAGGGCCCCGGTCCCCAGCACGTACCCTGTGCCGGTGGCGCTGAGCCACTCCGGTTCCGTGTACTGTGGAGTGGAGGTTGGGAGTGGTGTGGGAGCAGTCCGTCCGGGCTAGGAACGGTAAAGATCGTCCCTTCCTCCCCTCAGGCCCTCCTGTCCGGTCCTCGGCGCCGCCCTACCCCGCCCGCATGGGGAGTGGAGCACCACGGCCACGGCCACGCCCATGACCACGAACGGGTCGAACCGGTCCTACAGGAGGTCCATCACGAGGAACTGCCCCATGTACTTCGGCCCCTGGAACTACTGTCCCGTCGGTGGTTTCATCGCCCTCTTTGCGAGCAACAGCGGCCACCGTGAGTACTCGTGGTCCGCGTCTCGGCCCAACTCGGAGACGTCCGGGAACTCGTCCTAGTCGTCCTTCAGGCACAAGTGCAGAGCGAGCACATGGAGCAGGTGCTGGTGCACCGAGTGCGGGAGGTCCGACCCCAACGAGACGTCGAAGGCGTCGTCCTACGGGTGGCACGTCTTGTCGTCCCGGGGAGGCGCCCGGCCTCCGAACGAAAGGTTGGCGTGGACCTTGGGATGCAAGGCCGCGTCCCTTCCCGGGTCAAGCACCGACTGGGCGACGCGGTGTCTGTGCCGGCTCTACGCCGCACCGACCCACTACTAGTGCAACGTCGCGCGTGGCGCCGGGAGCCAATACATCGCGAGGTCGTCGTCGACCCCCTACGCGCACCAGAAGGGTGTCGGGCACAGGGGTCGTTACTGGTGGTGACCCACGACGAGCTACCGTAACTCCTACCACAGGGCTACTCCCAGGTGTCCCTCGACCCCACGGAGGACGGTCTGGCCGGGAGCGGCGGCGGTGTCGAGGTCGTCTGAGACCGAGTCTGCGTCGAGGAGACGAAGACTGTCGCCGTGCATCCCGAACGGACACTACCCCAGTGAGTCCCCGGGGCTCAGGAACGGGTTCCCGTCCTACAGGAGTGGGACGTCGGCCTCGAGACTCCTCTAGGTGCTTGAGAGGTGCCCCATGACCCCCTGTCCTCTCCGTCTACTCTACTACTTCTCCTTATGAAGGAGGAAATGGGTGTCGGTCAGGGAGGTGCTAAGTGTGGAGCTGGTCTCCGACACCAGGTTAGGCGACTCGTCCCGAGTCAGGGACTGATGGGGCCCTGTAAACACCCGTTCTGATCTACCGAGCCCCGGTCCCACGAAGGTCCGAGGTGGGGTCACCCCTTCGTCCCCCAGTGAAAGCGGATGACGTCCACCTCCGACACCCGTTCACTCCCCCTTGTACCCCTAAGAGAATGTACCAAGTCCTTTCAGAGTTAGAACGCCTCCTACCCGAGTCCGTGGACCTACCATGTGCCGGCTGCGACCCAGAGTGGGTCGAGAGCGTCCCTCCGGTTCAATATGTACCGCACTCACTCGCCGAGCAACAAGGCCAGGTGGTCAGGGTCCGAGACGTCTCCCTGTACCTGCCGAGTCAGATCCCGGGCGAGGGGTCTTGACCGGGTCTGGACGAGCCGTCGAGGTCTCTTCAGGACGTTTCGTTGGAGGGGAGGGGGCGGGGTGGGAGTCTCGTTGGAGAAAAGATCCTCTAAAAACCCAAACCTGACTGTACCATGTCCTTGTTCTTTAATCCTTGGTCCTTTTACAATTCAGAGGTGGTTTTTTTCAATTTTTGTTAAGTTCCTTTTATTCTGGACTGCACAGACTCATCATTAGTGTCGGGGGTCGACCGGTCCAGGCACGGGGACTCTTTAGAGAGGGACTCGTCGTCCCCGAGGGTGTTGTCGGGCCAGAGTGCAGGTACTTAAGGGCTGTGTCTGGAGGTCCGGTCGACCCGGTCCGGGCATTGGTGGGGATTGTGTCGGACGTTCGAGGAGGCGAAAGAGACACGTCGTTTCGGTGGTGGGGCTAGGGGGGTGGTCGGAAAGTTCAGGTTGGCGGTGTGGTGGAGGATGAGAACACATTATGGGTCAAGTAGTGTGTTTACATGTACCTTTAAGGACATAGATGAATGTGTTGAACCATTTTATTCGGTGACCTTCCCTTTGAACAAAATAAAGGTGCATATGGGTTTTGGTGGAGGGGTCTCCATTCTGTTTCGTAAGCAAATTGTGTAACCTTTCGGTCGGTAAAGGGGGTATGAGGCAGTACAGGTCTAAGACGTGAAGATTCCTTCAGATGGGGACGTCCCTGGTTAGTGGAAGGAGATCGGAGACTCAGGGTCCTTGTTTTCTCCACGGGTGTCCCGGTGGGACGAAGTCCCCTCCGGGGACAGGAAAGGGTCCTGAGACTCCTAAACAAACGTCAGACGGACACCCGTCGGTCCACGACCGTCTTGTGCCGACGGGGGTCCTTCGAACGAGGAAGGACTCTATCCACAGATGGTACGAACCCATTAGAAGAACAGTGACCAAAACAGTCTAATTTTATGTCCGAAGGAGTTTCAGGAGGGTCATCGGGATGAAGACAGGAGAACTCGGTGTCCATTGTTGTGTCGGTGAGAGAGAGTGGTGAATGGGTTGGGGTAGGGAGAAGTTAAGAGACTTTAGAGCGATGGAGAGGGGTAGTCAGTATATACTATAAGTCAAGAGTCTCGGTTTACACATGGTTTCCAAAGACAGGTAAACCTCATTTTGTACCACAGAGAGGAGAATCAGGTGTTTAGTCTGGAGGTGACCAAAGTTGTTGTGGGTGTTGTGGGTACTTAGTAGAGTAGAAGTTTCGACGAAGTTTTGCGGACGGCCGACGTTCGGTGTGACGGAAGCGGACTAACTACCAGGGGAGTCAGACGTAGGGTGCACTTGAGTGTGACAAGCACAACCGGTGTTTCGGGTTCAATGGTTCTAGAAAGATCCATGGTTCGGACCGGGGATTCTCTCTGTGGTGAAGAGGTCGAGGTGTGGTAAGTCTTTCTACTCATACAGAGGAGGACCGAAGTGGGCCCAAGGTCGGGTGTCGCGACTTTTCCGACTCGAGTGTCGTTTCGGGGACACGTCCTTCACACCTCTTCGGGACCTTTATCGCGGAGGTCTCGGACTGTGTGTTCCGACCCTATGATCGATGAGGTTTTCGGACCGTTTCCACCTAAAAGTAAAGGACCTTTTCACCTGGTGAACGGTTCCCATCGTCCCTCGAGTACGTAGTGTGGTCCCTGGGAAGACGTGAGTGGAAGTCAAAGAATGTTCGGTTCCGACGGCGAAATAAGAGACGGAGACGAAACGCTGCGGGGAACCGGTGCTTCCAGTACCCTGTCCCGGTCTCGTCCCACTCCCACCGGTCGAACCAGAACCACGGGTGTCACACCTTGACGTACTCCAAGATGTGTTTCCCGCTCTCTCCCCCAATGTTCTGCCGTTCCTTGCTCTTGCAGATTCACAAGAGACTTACGGTTCCTTGGGTCTATGCCTAAAATGGGGGTAGACTCGTCCATGGTTTGCAATCGGCGTTTTCTTCACGGTTACTTGTCCGCCTTCTCTCGGGGCACCCCGACGTCAAGGTCCTAGGACCGTACCAAAGTGTCCTCCTCCGCCGTAGACCCGTTGCGGTGACGGACGGGAGGATCGGGTGACGGGAGAGTCGTGACAGTTCCGTGTGTCCACGGTACCGTCGACACCCACCCTCGACGGTTGTGTTCGATTCTCGGTTCGTGTAGGGCCCCCTTGTTTTTCCGGAACGTGGATCTCGCTTCGAGACTCATTGCTTTCGGGAAGTCGGGCCGTCACTTCTCCTTTTGGAGTCGTTCAGTCGGTGGGCGAGGGGTTCGGAGGTAGCCACGGGCGTGGACCACTTGTCTGGGCCCCAGAGGTGAGGATGTCAGGAGTCGGGGGAGGGTCCGAGGTCACAGGACTGAAGGCAAGACGGGGACGACGAAGTGGGAGGCTCCTGGGGTTCGAGGGAGTCGACCGCGTCCGACCCGATTCCCTTGCCCATAGATTCCGGAGGGTGTCTGGATTCAGAGGGAGGGTGGACTAGAACCCCTTTGGGTCTGAACTCGTTCGACCGAGGGGTGAGTGTGTGTGGAAGTCCTCTGGGTCGAGTGGAACCGACACCTCCTCCTACAGCGATAGACTTAGTGGAACCGGTCTTCCAAGAACCCTTCACCTTTGACCCAGTCTCGGGATTGTCGTGACAGCAGTAGACAGTAAAGTTTCCTTGGGGGGGACTCTCCTGGTTTTCACATCCACTTTTTCGCGAGAGAAGGGTTCGGTCAAAGTGGACGAGACTTTGGGTCCCCGAGTCTGCGCCGTAGTGACGTCACCCGTCGGTCCTCCACCCCCGTAGAGGTGAACCGGACACCAGGAGAGTGTCTGTGTGTCGTGTGTCCCGCACGGGAGTCAAGGGGGTCTGTGTGTTCTCTCGCTCTCGTCGCCCGTCCGTCTCGTCAACGGTCCCGAGACTTCCCGAGTTCACACTCGACCTCCCTTCCGGGTACGACGACAGAACGTTCTCGGGTCGGTCTCGAGTGCCGGTGTCGACCGACAGGGGTTTGTCCGTCTGCATGACTCTTACTCTCTGCGACTGACTCTGCGTCCCGTTCCCAGAGGGTAGAGGCTCTTCCGAGGTCCCTTATACAGGGGTGGGATACAGTTCCGCATCGGGCAAAGGGGTCGGACGGGACGGGGACCGACATGGACCTTAGGGACTCACCCCGCACCCTCAGGACGACCCAGTATCTGTCTTTAAGTCACTGTAGCTACCAGGGAAGAAGATCGAGAAGGAGGAGTAGGAGGAGAAGAAGGGCTGGGTTCCTCGCCCTGTCCGGGGGTCCAGGGGGACCGGCCTACGAGAGTCCTAAGTCGACGGAGGTCCTTCACCCACCGTACCACCCAAGACCCGCGGTGGTCGACAGTCGGCCTCTCGGTTTCGCTAGCCGATCGTGCGCCATAAACCGACGTAGTTTGTCGAGCAAGGCCCCTGGGTCGTCTGGGGTCGGGATCCCCTTTTTCCCCCCGCGACACTCCCGGGAATCGTGGGAGTGTGGCGTCCGACAAGTCTCGGACGGGTCAATGGGACATCCGGGGAGCACACACCTTCGGTACGAAAAAGTGGATAGACGAGTGGAGTCCGGACCGGGTCTTGACCCGTCTCTCGTGAATTGGACAGATCGTAGTTGTCTACTTTTACTGCTCCATTTAAGAATGTCGACAATCTGTTTTCTGGTTCTTTGATTTCTTTTTAAGGGTAATTTTTGGGGTATCGCGTTGTCCTTCGTTTACGTAAGTGTTTCACTAGATCTTTCGAAGTCACTCACCCCACTAATCCTTTATACGGCAGATATGACATTTTGTCTATATGGAGACTTTGTTCTTAGGATGTGACCCTTGGATAAGATCTTGATTGTGGTTTACAAAAATTTCGGTAATGTCTTTTTGTAATAAAATTTTGTAAGAGAAGATCTCTTTTAGTTTATTCTGTATACGGTTCAGAGATTGTACCTGTCTCGTTGTGCGGACCGTGAGACCCGTGGTTCGCTCGCTGTGGGCCAGGGACGGGAGTTCGTCGAGACTTGGATTCTCCGTCTTCTCTTCGCGTCTTTTGGTCTCAGACTCCTCGTTTGTCATTCGTTCCCCGGTCTTGTTTGTCCTCACCGTACACTTCTCCCGTGCTCCAAGTTTTCGAGTTCGACGCTCCCCGTTTCTGTTCTCTCCGTTCGGCGTCTACTCAGTTCTCCGAAGTTGTGCACTGTCACCCGCCACCCGCGACCTTAGGTCCGCGGCGAGGGCCCGTCGAAGTCGGGGTGGACTGAGGGCTGTTCAACTCCTCACTGGCGGGAAGACTTTTGAGAGGGGAGTCCAAAGACTTTCTTGGTCGACATTAAATTTTACCATAGTCCATTTCGGATAAGTGTTGTCGTTGTCACTGGTACATATATACAAAAAATTTTCCATATCTTGAACCATTTTCCTGTGTTTCCCTCAAGGACACTACTTTGCAAAAACGGGTTCCTCTCGTTTCGGAGGACTTAATTCGGTACACTGCATTGAGGTTAGTTTCACACCTGTCTGAGAAACCCGGGAACCGGTTTGACAGTCTAGAGATGCCTCCTTGTGCTTCTAGGATCCTGTCACTCTACGACACTGTCTTCTGCCCTTTTCCCGTGCGGTGTGTGTGGGTGTACGTCCTTTCGGTATTGGCGAGTCATGCCCACGGACCGGGGTCCGAGTCGAACGTACGAAGACGGCGTGACAAATGTACCTGGCAGACTAATATGCCTTTTGTGTGCGTTGTGGGAGAGGGAACCGGAAGGGGTTCCGCTGTCGTTCGAGAAGGAGGGACGGAGGGTGAGTGAGGGTCGGACGAGGGACGTGCCGGACGGAGGGAGGGTCCCCGAGAAAGACGGGTGAGGGCGAAGGGGTGGTGGACGAGAAGGACGACGGAGGCGGTAGCCTGGGAGGTGACTGGAGACGTCGAGAAATTGGGGTCTCTTTTCGAGGACGGACCACGATGGCCGTAGGCGCGGACAAGGTCCAGGGGCTGAGACCCGAACGGACTGGGACGGCGCCGACGACTCCTGATAAGGATTTCCGCTTGAGTCGCACAGTAAGGTTGTAGGTAAGGTTGTGGTAGTCAGTTCTGAGGATGGCCTCTGTGGATCCTTCACACCCCTCCTGCACCTCTGTGACCTTGTGATCACGGGACGACCCCCTTCCGTGTCATCCCGGCAGTGATACCTTTGTGCTGCCGTCAAGGAGTTTCTTAATTCTTAATGGCATAGTAGATCGTTAAGGTTAAGACCCCTAACTCTCGTCCCAGAACTTCCCAATAGACATGTGGGTTCAAGTGACGCCGTAATAAGTGTGACCGGTTTTCCACCTGGGGTCTCAGGTAGTTACCTACTTGCCTATGTGTTTTACTTATATATGTATGTTATCTTATATCGTCGGAAATTTTTGTGTCTTTAAGACTGGGAACGATGTAGTACCTACTTTGAACTCCTGTAATTCACTTTATTCCGTCAATGTTCAAAGTGAATATACTACTCATCAGTTTAAGTGTCTTTGTCTTTCTTGACCCAACCGGTTTTTCAAACAAGTCCAAAAGGGTATTCGACAACGTCACCGACGGTCCCCGACCCCTTCCCTGATCCAACTTGTCAACAAAGAACCCACGTCTCTAAGTCAAAACGTTCGCCTACTTCAAGATCTCTAACCAACCAGTTGTTACACCGACACGAATGATAATGACTTCGCATGTGAATTTTCGCCAATTCTCTCGTTTGAAAAATGGGTGTTAATTTGTATGTTTGTTTGTTCTGATGCTCGTGTCTGTCTCCTCTGTCTTGTCCGACCCCTCCTTGCACTCGTGTTGAACGACGCGTACCAGAGCCAAATTTCACGGAAAATGTAGGTCCATCTTTTCGTGGAGAATAGGAGCCGTGACGACTGTAAACACGAATTAGCGAGTCAGCATAGACTGAGACGCTGGGGTACCTCACTTCGGGTGTTCCGAGGAGACAGGTACCCCTAAGAGGTCCGTTCTTATGACCTCACCCAACGGTCCGGGGGGGAAGTCCCCTAGAAGGGTTGGGTCCCTAACTTGGGTCCAGAGGGTGTAACATCCGCCTAAGAAATAGTAGACTCGATGGTCCCTTTGGGTCACTGTAAACCCCGATCCATTAAGAAATAGTCTCTCCCGACAGGACACGTAATGTCCTGTAGATCTTCATAGGGACCGGAATATGGTCGTCGTAAGGAGAAAAACACCGGCGGTTTGTACAGAGATCTGGAATACTTCACAGGGGATCCCCCTTCTTAGGGGAGATTAACTCTTAGGGATTAATCTCCATCTCCGTGAGTTACTCCCTGTCGTTAAAGGTTCTGTAATTTGTTTCTTTCCTACCAACTTGAAGACTCTCTCTGTCCTAGGTGGCCCCCTTCCTCATGTCTTTTCCTCTGTAAATGTCTCACCCTCTGCTTCTCCTTGGACCTTACTCGGTCTCTTTTCCTCTCGTCCGTGTGGGTAACCGACTCTTTCTGCGGGGTGCCCCGGCTTCGGTGTCTGTAAGTTCGTCTCACTCCGGACCCCTCTCCGACCCGCGACCTTTTCGACGGGGTCAGTCGGCTGTTAGTGGTAGTTTGTGGTGTCCCTACACGTCCCTTGGCCCTGGTGTCGTTCCCGACGCCGCGAGCTCCCCTCGTCTGTCGTTCGTGCCTCTCGACACACACCCCTTCGTCCCGGCCCCCTCGCTAGCCTTGTGACTTCTGAAAAAAAAAAAACCGATTCGGAGAGATGACGAACGTCCTAGGGTCAAGGGGTTGGTCCCTAGCTTGGGCACGGGAGCCGTCACTTTCGTGCCACAGGATTGGTGACCTGGCGCTCCCCTAATGGGTTGTGACTTCTTCAAAACTACGGATGTCTTTTCTTAGTCTACTCCTTCCTAACCTTTTAATTTATTTTCCCACTCTCTACCCTACCTCTTCTGTGTCTCTCCCCTTTCTCTTTTCTCTTCCCAACATACCTCTGGGTCCTATCCTTCTCCCTGAAAGGAGGAGTCTAGGTCCTTCCTTCGTCCTGTTACTTCGACGTCTGACACTCGCCCTCTGTTCGACTTCCTTATGTCGAAACAGGGGTCGTCTCGTTTCTGGTCCCATACACTCCTTCTGGGTTCCTACCGTGTCGGTACTTTCCTAAGTCAGTCGTTCCCTTTCTTTCTGACCCTCGTCGTCACTTGTAGACCCTTGACGGCGGACTGGTTGTCGAGTTTCGTTGGGTACAGGCTAGTCACGTTTCACTGTCTCTTTACTGATACTAAGAAAGCAACATTCGTTCTCCTGATACCCCGGTGTTCCTTTTTGGATATACTTTATTGTCCCTCTCTTGTCTTCGGTTCTATCTTCAGACAAACGTGTCTCCCTCACGAGGGGTGTTTGTCCAAGAAGCGACACCAAAGACTTTGGTGTCTTTCACTCATTGATGCCGCCGTTCTTTTATTATAGGTAGACAAAGGAGTTACCGACTTCGTTTTTCCTTGGTGTACTACTTTTCCCGAATCCTATCCAACTCACCAACTTGTGAGACGGTAGGATTTGGATCCTCGTAGACCCGGGTCCTTCTGGTAATGACGTTTTTCAAGGGTCCTCCCTCCAGACGCACCAAAAGTACTCCCCTCCCAGTGGAACTTGTCGACCGTCCGGCGCCGACGTCGGACGGAGAGTCGTAGTTAGAAGAACGACGGTATCGGAAGATGGAGGTGCGAGAACCCGGTGAAATACACCTCCCACTGAAAGACTCTTTTTCTTCTCTCTTAGTCTTGGGAACGGAGACCTGATGTTTCCATAATGTTTAGTGTGCCTCTTAGGTGTCCTTTCGACGTCCGGAGTACCGTCGTCCCGACCCACGTTCTGTCTTGGGGCTGGGGTAGTAATCGAGGAACCTTCCGAGGTCAGGAGGGGGGCGGGGGTGGTTCGGTGACAGGGTGGAGTTCAACGAAACGAAGAAGTTTCACGGTACAAGGTCGGTCTCCCGTTCCACCCTGGGTGGGAATAAGAATTTTTAGAAGTAAGTCTTACCAAACGGACGCACGAAGGACCAGGGTCCTGGATGTTCTGAGACCCTCGTCCTTAGTAGTAGTTGGGATTGGGAGATGTCAAGGTCCTTCAACTCCTTCCTGGTTATGGTCCCGGGTGATGTCACCGGACAGAGTGTGTTCTGCTCTCTCGTAGAGCGAAGTGAACGGGTACAAAGGAAAGGGATTTGGTCTGAGACGAGGTCTGGATCGAAACAAGACTCTAAGAGACGACTGGTAAGCGTTAAGTTTGTTGGAGGTGACACCGGAGGGACTGCTCTTTAGGCCCCCTCGTTTCCCGTCGACCAAAGGAAGGCCTCCGAGTCTGGTTGCACAAAGGGACGGTGGTATGGAAAAAGAAGCCAGGTAAACATACGTGCATCTGGTTAAACAGAAAACGCACACTCTACGGTTCCCGAGAAGGTTAGTGTGACAACTCTTCTAAAAACCCGACACCTTTGAGAAAATTATCCAGGGATCTTCGATTCTTTTATTCCTGTTTTCGTAATATCAACACAACGAAATTTTTGAGACACCCCATACGAAGTCCCGTTGGGACCCGACCTATGACTCCTACAACCGAGCGCTGGGTTTGGTGGGTCCTCGTAGAATTTTTCCTCCCTGTCTACCGAAGTCCCAAATGTCCCCTGTCACCTGCATCTGGGTGACCTGTTCGTAGAGGAACACTTTCTCTTCCCAGTTACGGGGTCTGTGGTCTCCCCTTGGTCGGTCGTAGGAGAAGGAGTGGGTTCGAGGACTGAAATGTGTAGTCGATATCTTCGGATCTACTGTCGTTGGGGGGATTAGACTACAGACTTTCTTTCGTGATTTATCTGTTTTGGTTTGGTTGGTGTGTGTGTGTCCGCGTGTGTGTGTGTGTGTGTGTGTCCGTGTGCATGTGTGTGACCTCCAGTTCTGTTGCGTTCCGGGGAGGATTTTGTTGTCTATGTGTTTTCCCTTCTTACGGACGTCTCAGACTTGTGGTTCGGCGTCAAGAGGTAGTGTGGAGTCGTGGGACGTTTTCTGGAGGGGAAAGTAAGCCTAATACACGTCCCTGTGACTAATCTCTGGAGGTCTCGACTCGGTGTCCGTACTCGACCAGGAGGGTCCTCAAGTGACGTCACTTGGTTCACCTCCGTCCTACGTAGTCTGTAGTACTCTCTATGGAATGTAGACGAGTGAACGTGAGACCTAGTTAAGGTCTCGTGTTTACCCACTCTACTATGGATCTCCGTCGAACACGGTTTGTGTCCTGAATCTCTCTGGTACTTCTTAGGACGACTCTCACTGACTTTTGTCTTCCTTCTCAGGGTTTCGTGGTCTCACCTGGAAGTCCTCTACGTCTCAGTCTCCTCTACCTCTCGAAAAAGTAAGAGGTGGGTGTCAGAGACCGAATATTAAGTCGAGGTTTTTTATAAAAAATATCCCGGACACACACACACGCACACACACACACATATATATACGTGGACACACGTAGCTAGTATTCAGAGGACCCCTTGCAGAAGTGTCGGGACGTGTGACTAGGGGTGTCCTGTGAACTCTTACCGGCACCACAACCCGTTCAGAGACACAGGACTTTTGCGAGGAGGTGTTCGAGACGACATTGAGACGCCGGACCCAAGTTTGACAAAGGGACCTCTTCTGAGGGGACAGTTGACCGGTTCTCCCTTCTAAGACGGACCGGGATAGAGGAAGACTTCCTAGTGAGAATTTTGATGACTCTTAGTTCATCGGTTCTTTCTCATACATTCGTTTGAGTTTCCCGAAGGTGGAGTGTCCTCCCGCATTGAAATTCATCGGGTAGTCTGTGTGGATATTATGTCTACACGTCCCCATGGGTGAGGTCGAGATATCTCTCCGTCTCCGATCGTGTGAGACAGGTAGGAACCAGCCGTCCCCACGAGAATGATCAAAGTAGAGGACGTGATAAGTCCTCCGTTCGCGACCCTAGGTGACACTGGTTAGTAAGACAGAGATAAAGTCTAGAATTGCAGGGTCTACCTATGACTCGAAAGAGAAAAAGAATGTTGCCCTTCCTACACGAATGGGCACTACGAGATTGGGATCTGGTGGCGGGACCGTCCTTGACCTGCAAATGGACAAAAGGGGTCGAGGGAGCACCATGCGTGGAGAGTGGATAACAACGGTCCCGTCCGCGAGGTCAGGGTCTGGAGACGCGAACCCCAGGTAAACCTGGACTTGGTGTGACTCAAAATGTCGTCAACCCGACGCCGGGCTGTGACTTACCGACAGAGTCGGTGTGGCTTCTCCCGGGCTGGGGCCGGGCGCGGGGATCGAGACGGTAGGGGTCCTCAGTTCCCGCAGCGTCGGACCGACGGGGCGGTGACGGGAGTGGCAAGTGGTACGAAGGTAGCGGAAGGGGTCCGAGCGGCCCCCGGCGGAGCCGGAGCCGCCGGAGGACCCACGCCAGCCCCGCCCTCGTCGGACAGCTCTCCGGCGCGCCCGGAGGGACAGCGGGCTACCTCGTCCCTGGGCTACCGGCGTCCGCGCCTCTCTGCGGCCGCCGGTCGCGGTACTCAGAGGACCGCCAGCGGTAGAGCGAGGGCGGGCGGGGGCGCTGAGGCCTCGGCCCGTCCCCGGCCCGTCTTCCCGTCCTTGCCCTCTGAGCCCGTGGCGCGCGGGGGACGGCCTGCCCGCCTGGGCCCTGGCTCGGCTGTAGTGTGAGGTCAGCTGGCCACCACGCAGCTGACCTAGCCAGACCCTAGGACGTCTTTAGTGAGGGGATCCTTTAGGTTTGGGTGTTTGAGCAGTAGACTTCCGGCCTTCTCTCACACCCCAAAAAGCCCTTTGTCATGTCCGGAATCGAGTTACAGGTGGGTCTCTTTACTTCATCTTCAAGGGAGACCCAGGATGGGTCCCGACCATCTAGCGAAGATGCACGGGTCAACCGAACGTGAGGTCGTCCGCCTGACATTCTATCGCTAATGACGATTCGACCCCGTGTAGGTGGAGTAAATTACCGAATGTTGTTCACTTCTTAGACCTTGGTCCTGTCCCTTCTGGAGAACTTATAATCGTTTGGTCTGACTTAGAGGTCTTCTCAGTTTCCACTTTTTATGGGCTAAGTCTGGGACACGGGTTCTTGACTCGACCACGTCGTCACTTTCAGACTTCGACGACGACAAGGCGTGCACACACTTTCGGTCTGCCCTAAGACGGAGGTTTGGCGCGGGGGTCCCGAGATCGGTCCGAGTACGGAGAAGACGGAGAAGGACGTGACTCCCCGTCCCGAAACCCAGTCCACCCTTAGTCTGACTTTGACGTACAACCCCGGTCCGTCACTGTCGTTCCCGGAGTCCCAGGGTCAGGGAACCTTCCTCCGGAAACATTCTCCGCTCGTCACGTCGACCTCCATTCGACACCTCCCCCACCCTCGACAAACAACAAACAAACGAAATATTAAGATCCATTCTAAAGGTCCTAGGGGACTTCTCGAACAACTTTACAATGACCCTCGGTGGGAGGTGTCAAAGAATCAGTAATCGAGACCTCGCCCCAGGTTCTGGACGTAAAGAATGCTCAAATGTCTATTATGACTCCAACGGTCAGACCCCAGTGTGAGTCTTGGCGACCGGATACTGTTCTTGTACCCTAAATTCAGGATTGTGGACCCGAGTTAAGGTTCGGATGGTGAACGGTCGACACTTGGAACCCGGTAAAATAGAGACCCCTTTTACTCCTACTTGGACGAGATGAGTGAACCATACCGACACCAATTCTATTTTATCCCTACAACCGTAACTTTGTACATATTATAGTACATTCTTTGCTTAGCGGTCAGATCCAAACTATGTTCTATGTCCTACGAACCCCGACCACGTGACCCTAGTGGGTCTCTCTACTATACCCCTCCCTCCAACCTCCCCCCAAGTCCTAACCCTTGAGTGCATGTGGACACCGCCTAAGTACAGTTACATACCGTTTTGCTTATGTCATAACATTTCATTTTATTTTTTTTTATTATTTATAAAATATTTTTCTATTTTACCCCTACAAACCTTCTCCCTAAACGGCTCACGAGACTGTCTCTGCGGAGACGGGAGATTCCAGACTCTGTTACCCTCTGTCCCGAGAGCCTTCGTCTAGGTCCCGTCTTACCCCGTCGACATTGAGAACAAGGAGGGAGGGGTAGAGTCACAAATTGGTATTTTCGCCCTTTTTCCCTTCCACCGGGACCGCGGTACCAACTGGAGTGTTTCCCTGTAGTGGTAGACACAGTTTGGGGAGATGGGGGTGGGTGACGGCCAACAATACTAGGTAGATCCTTACCGTTCTGGGAACCTCGTCTTTTACTACGATGGTCTCGAAACTTACACCGGTTCACCGTGAAATTAAACGGTTTTCGATTCCGTAGGTGGGTCGAAGTCATCATCAAAAGTTCCTGACAATCGTCGGGTTTAAGGGAGTTTTCTTAGGTTTTCGAATCATTCAGTCCCTCACCGCCGTCGTCGACTCCGGTTTAAAACTTTTGATACCATAGACTTTCGACTTCCTCCGTTGTCGAATCTGGAAGACCTTTCATCCCGGACCCGGGTAGGACACAAAACCCTTTGGGCGTCTTATCGTGAGACGAGACTGTCAGTGAATTCGATTCCAACTTTACGATACCTAAAGTACCTAAACGACGGTTTCCCATGTTTCACCTATCCTTCTAGTCGGTACTCGAACAAGTAACAAGTTCGGTCCATGTGTCCCTAAGTAGTATGACAAAACAGACAAAATGTTTGTATAGAGTTTGTTTACACACTCTAAAGTACATTTTTTTTTTTTCAGTCCACTACCTACGGTTGGTTGATCGAGAAAGAGACCATTCGAGAGACGGGAGAAAAGGATAAAGTAAAAGAGGTAGACCCAAGATTATCGATCACAGTGGAACTCGTTTATAAAGTGGAGGTGTTTGGAGTGACGAAAAAGGTTTTACTCCCGTTGAGAATCTGGTCCAGAATCTTGGGGAGACCAAGACGCTAGAGAGCCAATCAGATCTCCTCCCCACCGGTTTGACATTAGACGTCTGCTTTGGGTGGGTGACGGACAACAATATTTACTTCGAAACAACCTTGTACCGGTGCGAGTGCGCAAGGACCCAATAGATAATGACGAAAGCACTATACTACCGTCTCAATTCATCGACGTACTCTTTGGTGTACCGGACGGTTCTGACCTTGCACATGAGAGACTGAATTTCAAACGGCTGAGGACGAAATCTCCTGGAACTTCTTTTAATTTCCCCCAAGTCCGTACGGGCACAAGGAAAGGTGGTTGTAATTCGGAAGAGAAGATGACAGGTAAGTAACCCCTCTCTTTCAACTGAGGAGACGGACACTTTTTCCTCCCTTCAAGACTTTTTTGCTTCCCAAATAACCGAGTCTCTAGAGAGGTAGTGAAGACCTAGTTCGTGTTGTAGCCCATGAGTTTCACGATTTGTCACTGTAGATCGTCGTACGTGAATTCCAATTTTTAGACGACTTATGCGTCCTCCCGTTAAACTCCTAAGACTTGAAACCGGGGTCCTTTTTCGTTGTCCTCCTTCGGGTTCTATCAGACATGAAGCCCGTCTGGTCTCTTGAAGACCTCCCTTTCGTCTCCCGGTGACTGTAGACAATTTTGGTCCCAGTTGCAGGACAGGTGGATCAGTCTCAAACTATAAAATACCTGTCAGTATACCGTTCTTTACCAGGTAGTCAAGCCGTTGTTCTTTCCATTACCCTGGATGTCCCCGATCCCCTGGTGGGACTGGTGGAATGGGCAAGAGTGTCGAAAGGGTAGTTACATACTTTTCGGTGTTCCAGGGGCTCCGTTTGGTGGTATGGTTTTCCATTGTACAGATGTGGTCGTTTACTTGTCCTGGTCATGACACCAGAGGCCCTAGGACGGCCTTCCACTCGATAAGGCACAGTGAAAGGTCGCGAGATGTATAGTCTAGACACACCACCCTTTCTCAGGGTCCCCTCCCCTGCCCTGTTCCAAGAATTAAATAAGTGGGAACTGAAACCTTGTTCCGGAACCAATCTCCAACCACCAGCTCAGTCCCCATCTAACCCTTTCCTCCACTATAAAAAAAAGGTTAAAGTTTAGACTGAGCCTACCCGTGACATTGGAGAAAGTCACCGGTGGCAAAGAGCTCGTGATCAGAGGGTAAACTTATGGTCTCTCTGACAAAGACGGAGCGTGAAGGAAGAAGTCTCCATGGTCGTTTCGGAGATCCCTTAGTCTCTCGTACCGTCTTTCCAGGTTCTCAGTGCACCTGATGCCCGAACAACGAGGGCAGTGTTTCCTTGTCTCCGTTCGTGAGAAACATCGAATTTTTTCTCTCTGCCCCTTCCGTTTCTACGTGTGTGGGTCTACGGAAGACCTCTGCGTCGACACTCTTCTGTTGGTCCGAGTCCCCACCCCCCACAGACAAGGAGACCCCGGCTGTCACGTCCCGTCGACGGCGAGGGTTCTCGTCACCGGAAGAGACGCACACGAGGTCCTCCGTGACGGATCAGTACGACGGACCAATTAGGGCCGATTGGTAGACATTCGAATCGGTTTCGTGTAGACTGTGAGAGTCTCGGTGAGTGGACGGTACAACCTTTACAATTGCAAGTCGGAAAAGCTCAATGTCCCGTAAAATTCTTTCTTTCTTTTTTCCCGTTAGTTGAGAACAAAACCGTTGCCATCCCCCACCGTAAAGAAATTATGGATTCAGTTTACCCGTCTCCCCGGTCTTCCTGACTAAAGATGCGACGACAGACATCAGTCCCGGTGGCGTCGTCCCCCGTCACGCACATGTTTGGCACACCCGTCTCGTCGCACGCGACGTCTTGGCCTCCGCGACCCGTGAGGGGCGTGGGAAGGACTCGAGAACTGGAAGTTTCGTGAAATGTCTGTCTCGGAGTTCACCTGTACGACAGAAGTGTCTTCCGTTTCTGAGATCCTTGACAGTGTCACAAGAAGGTGATTTTTGGACTCCCTCGCCTCTGTCTGTCGGTCACCTCAACCCTTCTCCCGACACCCGGTCCTCGTGACAAAAGTCGTTTCGACCTCTTCTAGACTCAGACTCCCCTCTCTTCTCTGCGAGCGTCCGTCTCTGCGAAGGGACCCAGGATCCTGACCGGGACGGGACCCACGGTCACCCGAGACTCCACTCGCCGGTGGACAGAGCCCCGAGACTATAAGAGGGCCAGTTTCCCTCTCGGATGGAACGGTTTGTCGGTCTTTCCGTCTCGACTTACAGTCATTTCACGAAACTCCGTGGCCTCCTCTCTCCTACCACTACAGTCCACA
Source organism: Capra ibex (assembly GCA_006410555.1). NCBI lineage: Eukaryota > Metazoa > Chordata > Mammalia > Artiodactyla > Bovidae > Capra > Capra ibex. The sequence continues at coordinate 46,314,476 of SJYO01050590.1, forward strand.
GGGGTTTCGGAGGTCTTCCTCCCGAGACCCAGCTCGGCCCGAGGGACGAGACTGGGACGATACTCGCGGGACGTAGAAGACTCTGGCCTCGGCTCTGACGGATCTTCCAGGTTCGGAAGACGCAGAGGCGGGACCTCGGTCTGTGGGTCCGCCTCGGATCCGAAACAGGGACCAGTGTACTCCTCCGGGTCACTCTGTCATCCCAGATTCGGTTCACCGGCTCGTAGTACTTTATTAGGTCTGGCAAGGTTTACTACAGAGGGACTCCCGTCGTTCTCGAGACGATTGGACGAGGAGGAGTGAGGGAAAGGTCTCCGGATGCCGGGACCGTGGGTCCGAGGGACACGGCGGGCGGAGGGGCGTCCGGGACCTGGGTCGACCACGACCTCTGTACCGAGGAGGGAATGGAGCTCTCTACCAGGGAGGTCCCCGTCCCAACTGTGTGTACCCACCTTCTGCCCCACCTCCTTCAAACGTGACTGCGACGGACACAACCCGGGCTAGACCCCTTTCTCTCTCCCGTAGTCCCACTGCTCCAGAGTGGGGAGTGGTAATGTCTGGGGACGTTACTGAGTGGGGTCTCGTGGGTCCTCCTCGAGACCCGTTGTCCTGTCGTGGACCTCGGTCAGTGTCCAAGACTCTTTGTCACGGTGGTTGTGGCGAGTCTTTCTTCCGTCAACAAAATATCTATGTCTGCACTATGTACTGTCGGAGTCAAGGGGAACCGAGAGGTTCTTCGGGGGTGTCACAGGGTCAAGAAGGTCTGGGAGACACTCACATTACGGGTGGGGTATTCGAAGAGGTATCAGAGCACCATGGTTCTTTTAGCCGTCCCAAGAAGTGAATACCTTTGATAGGGACGTAGACGATATCCGAGGGGTATACTCGGTGGCCTAGGGTTTAATGAGAGAGAGAGATGTTTGACCCCTCCCTTCCCTGATGAACTGAGGACCACAGGAGGGGTTCTCGGTCATAGTCTAGGTGTGAAAGATCAGAAGAGAAAGAACTTCGATTACTAAATGGTAAGGTTTATAAAGGTAAGTGAGCCTCTGATTTATGATAGGTAGTCACTGGATTTTCATGTAAAAATCCTTCAATGTTTAAAAACTATATGTGCTTGACTTTAATTTTACGAGTGACTCGTAAGGTACCCTTCCACCTTTAGATACCGATTCCTTCCACATTCCAGAAATTTTGGTGGATTCACCACTGTTGTAGTCTCTTGTGGTCAGACCCCCCTTTCCACGTATTCGAGAGACGAGAGGCGGGGTGTCCAAAACGATGTTATTTACCCCCTCTTTTCCTCGTCCCTCTCTGTCAGTGTGTGTGAGATGTGTGAACTCTTTGTCGGGTGTCACGTTTTTACAACGGAGAAAGATAGTACGTTTAATCGAGTATATACTAACCGTTTACACCCCCTTACTGTAGTCACTTTACATTCTTGGAAACCAAGTTTAGATTAAGACGATTCCGTTTCCTTGACTTTCCACCCTCACCTTACTAGTAAAAGTTGTCCTTTTCATTTTCGGGGAAGTCGAAATAAAAAAAAATTTAATTTCCTTCACGGACGTCCCCTAGCTCCGTCATCTGTGTGTCCGCGAGTGATATGTTCACGAAGTGGTAAAGTCCTAAAGACTTTAGAAAGAGTATCATGTCACAACCCCCTTCGTGGCTGAACGTGAGTTCCGGGGGAGGGGATGTAAGGGTCGTCGTGAGAGACGAAGTCCCAATCGGGGCGTCCCGCGTCCCGAGGCGGAGGCAGAGTCGTCGACGGCGAGACGAAAGACTTCCGAGGACCATGTAAGAGTCGTAGTGGGATTCGGCGGACGGAGCCACCCGGTTTCGAGGAAGGATCAGCGGGTACTGTCAAAACAGTATAGGACCAGTATAACGGTCACATAACGGAGTTGAGATAAAGACGGTACGACGACGACGACGATTCAGTGAAGTCAGCACAGGCTGAGACACGCTGAGGTATCTGTCGTCGGGTGGTCCGAGGGGGCAGGGACCCTGAGAGGTCCGTTCTTGTGACCTCACCCAACGGTAGAGGAAGAGGTCACGTACTTTCTCTTTTCATTTGCCCTTCAACGAGTCAGCACAGGCTGAGTATCGCTGGGGTACCTGACGTCGGAAGGTCCGAGGAGGTAGGTACCCTAAAAGGTCCGTTCTCATGACTTCAACCCACGGTAACGGAAGAGACTAAAGACGGTATTTGGGAGAATTTTGTAATATATATCCACACACTAAAACGCCTTTTGTGTCCACCTCAGTGTCGTCTTTACGACAATGAAGACCTTGGTTCACGGATTCTAGTTCCAAATAGAACCTTAATTAAGACCGAGACAGAACTTCGATTCCAACATTTGACTTGGAAAGGAAAGGACTAACTCCTTCCAGAAGTAAGTATAGGTTCCCACGACCGAACCCCCTTTTTTTTTCTTATTGACTAAACTACTAATAAAATAAGGTAATTCGTAAAGGTCATTGACCCCCTTCCAACAATGTTAAGGTGTTGTTGTAGTGTGTCAGGAGAAGACTGGTGACCTCGACCTCCTTTTAACATGTAAGAACTCCAACTATACCATAAAAAGTTTCAAAAAACACCTGACATTTTCTTTCTGAGTCGAACGAGAAACACCGTACGAAGACTACCGTAATGTCGACTCTGTTCTTTTGACAATTCTACGACCGTTTCAATTATTGTCCAATCAATGGTCCGTGTGTTCAAAAGATCAACCGTCTGCAACCGTCGAAACAAATTAATGTATTATCCTTTCTACCATCGGTGTTCTGGGTGACCCGGTGACAGATATTACGAAGTCCCTTAACGATCCCGGTAATGGAAGTCTTGGTATTTTTCCGGGTCGGGTAACTCTTGTATTTGGGGGCTCGTGGTCTTTAGCAGAGACTTTGTGTGGATAGAGGTGGGATCACCGAACATGTGTCGTCCACGAGTTAAAACGTCGGTATGTCGTGTGACGTATAACGTCGATCCGACAGGGAGAGGTCTTTTTGTACTCGAGATACCGACAATGGGGTTTGTCTAGTTGAGTGTAAATAGTTCACGGACGGTTGGGTACCGATTCCCGGTCCCTGTCTGATGTTGGTTTTTGAAAAGTACATAGTGGAGATAGAAGTGACGTGGGGCTTTCCATCCCTTTGTCCATTCAATTGTGGAACAATCACGATTACCCCTGGTTTAACCTTGGGATCGGTCAAACTGAGTTTGAAATGTGGTACAATTGTAAAAGAGAGTTCTAAGTATTACGGGATCCCTCGTGTATTAAAGTGGTGCTCCTTGTTTCTTTGTGTCTTTTGAGGGATCCTCTTTTTCTTCACGATATGTTGTTACTCACAGTGTTCCGACCCGCACACACACACGATTCAGCGAGTTGGTACAGGTTGAGAAACACTGGGGCACCTGACATCGGGCGGTCCGAAGAGACAGGTACCCTAAAGGGTCCGTTCTTACGACCCTCACCCATCCCACCCAACGGTACGAGAGGACACCCCCTAGAAGGGCTGGGTCCTTAGTTTTGGCACAGAGAAAGTAGGGGATGTAACCGTCCACCCAAGAAATGGTGATCACGGTTGACCCTCCGGGTAGTACTGGTTGACAGTTCCAGTACTACGTTCGGTTTATGCTCTCGGTGTAAGTCTTCTGTCCTCTTCCATAAGTCGGAGTGTCGGTGCTTTTCTATCCAGACGGACTTCCTTTTATAAGTTTATTCGATGGGAGAGACTAATTACCAAAAGGACTTCTGGAAGTTCGTATTCTGTCGAGAACCATTTTTATGATTTGACACACCTTTCGTTCCGGGGTTTAAGTCTGACACAGACTAATGATACAGGAGTTTGATGAATTATGGTACCTAAACACTTAAATAGTCCACAGTCCGTGACAAGATTCGAGAAATATGTATAATTGAGTAGACTAGGAATCTTGTTGGGATACTAGTGAATCTATCACTTCTTCTTCCGTATCGTTCCGAACCAGAGGTGGGTTCGGAGGACCCGGTCACTCTGTGTCTTCGGACTACATTTAACCCGTAGCCCCAGCCGTCGAAACCGAGTCAGTCCAAGACGACGGAGGGTGATTCTACTCACGATTGTCACAGTAGGGACTACCTTTTGGCGAACTTGTTTAGTTAAAGGTCGGATCTTTCACTTCAGCTTTTCCGATCTTTCGTTTAAACGGGGCTTTGAGAGAGTGGACCATGGTACAGGGATGGTGTCACTCCTCCTACTCCTGAGATCAAAATAGCCCGACAGGTAGAGAAATTCTTTAGTCATAACAATTAAGTCTGTGAGGGTGGTCCTCTCTTAGGTAAAAGTAGGTTGACAATGTTCACCCACGTGTAGCTGTGGGTGACTACTCCTCTATTTGCGTCTCGTTAATTTACGTGAATTAAAAATCGAGTTTTACACGACAGGTGCAAGTAGAGTTCAAGTCACAAAAGGATAATCTGTCTCAATTGGTTGTGTTGTTCCTTCTGTTTTTAATCAAAAAAGTACTTCATACTTTTGTCTACCTCGCCGACCTTTGCTTGTTCCTCTGTCCTTCCTTCTCCACCGAGACTCTAGACCTTGTAGGTAGGAGGAAAACCGGGGTAAGTCACTCGCTGTCTCCCGTGGTGGACCGGTTCCAAAAGGTCCGAAGGTCCCTGTGGTCAGTCTCTCCTCTGTGTTGACCCTCCTAGAAAAAGTAGTCGTCAATGTCTGTCAGACAATGCCAAGAGTGAATAAACAGTTTATACATGTCCATCCTCCGAGTACCAGTCGAAATTATGTCCACTGTCTGTAAAATGAGGAATGAGGGAATTTCCTCTTTTCAATGCGCGGACAGATTCTATATGTTACGGAAACGCTAGACCACGGAATTTAGAAGTGGTCGATATGGTGAAAGATGTTCTTCGAGGACCTGTAACAGGAGAGGGGGACGGTACCGAGTCGAGACGATGACGAATACGTTGAGAGAGTGGGGTCGACGACGTTCCTGTGACTAAAGTTCAGAACGCCGTTGAAGAGATTGGTGATTATTTTTTGTAACTGAGTCAGGTGAAGGTGGTCGAAAATGACTCCAGACAATACACGTTTTGCGATACGGTGCATGGTACCTACTATTTTCTCGAGTTGTCCGGGACCGACGTCCCTCGAAGATTAGATCACTCCGTTACTCATCAAGTCTCTCTCCTACGTACTGTTTCATGTCTCCGCCGTGACTCCTTTAGTCTTTCCTCTCTCTGACAAAAACCAACTATCTTAATTCTTTCCAAGTGTCTCCTTTACCACATTTTGTAACCGGATCTTTTTGTCAACCTGAAGTCATTCGTCACCTATACGTGGCCTCCCTAAAAGTGTCCAAAGTGTCGACGGGTAGTGTCCCTTCTGTCCGGACTCCGGTGTTCACGTCAGTGTCGGAATGGAAAAGACTTACTCAGGTCCGACTTGTAAAGACCGGTCCTCCCTTTCGACCTTAGGATTCTTCTTCCTACCGGCTTTTTTTCACCAATTGTAAGAACCAAGTCCTTGGTATCTCGACTAAAGTCATTGTGTCTCTCGTGACATATTTTGTGTTCTCTTTACTTCGAGAAGTGATTACTCGGGGTTGACGAAGGTCAGAATTCCTACCTTCCCGGTGGAGGTGATAATTCATTAATGTGCAGAAACGAAGATTAACTCTCGAAGGAAGAAAAGAGACAGGATTTGAGGTACTAGGGAGGATTTGTCTTCCCCTACTAAAGTAGTGCTCTCTGTGCATAAAGGTGGAGTAGTGTTATGAACGTCAATAGGACCCTGCACACCCTTCTTTCCTTTAGGATGTACTGGGGAAAAGAGTATACCGCAGTCCTTTACCCTGACTACTACCGGAATACCTGTTTGACCACATGACCCGACAGTCTTTTGGATCAGTTCGGGGGTTCCTTACCGTGAAGTGACTGTCATAGTTTCTCACTAAGTTTTGTTTTCCGAAAAGTTCCGCCTTAGAGATACTTTATTGTTTACAATTCAATTTCAAGTTGACGGCCGGTTGTTGCAACGACGTAAAGCGAGTAATCATGTAAATTGATCCTTATATGGATCTCTGAGGTTTTGTGCGTACATGTGCTTTCATTGTGGAGACCGCATTGTCAAAACAAAATTTTTTGTGAGGTTGAGGTGTGAATGTCTGAATGCCTCAGAATTGGTGACCTGACGGCCCCTTCAGGGGTGTCCAAAATTATGACGTGATGAGGACAGAGTCACGTCATTGGGATACACCGTAATCAAATTTTTGTAGATTGTGTAAAATCGTTTAGTGCTACTACACGTTTAGGTTGCACTGACCCTCAGATTACCACGGATGTGAGGACGAGGACGGACGATAAGGGAGAGTAAGAGTTTAGCACCCCCCCACCCCCACCTCCCGACTGGACCCCTGCTTAGAAAGTCCAGGTATCGTCCAGACGGGACTACCGGAGGAGAGGGGGTCCCTACGGCCTTTAAAGTCGGCTATCCTATACCATCGAGTCTCTCTTTTGAAGTTATGTTATAGTTGTTACTATGTTAAATGAAATTAATCAATGTAAGATATCTAAGAAAGATAGGTTTATTTTTTCTTTTTTCCACCTTAAACTCTAAGACTAAAATTTCTTTTAGACTTATAATATGTTAGATTTTTTAGATTCACTAACAATTAACTTCTTAGTTATGAAAGAGCGATTCTGCAAAAGTCAATTAAACGAACATTTATCTGAACCAAAACGAAAGTTTTTCGGGGACTAGGCGACATACGGTTGGTTCCGAGTATACTGTGAGAAAAGGACATAGTCAGAATTTCTTATATATACTACTCTAAGTTTTATCCTAGAAAATCTCTATGAAGTGTCCTTTAAAGTATCTTTAGACTTTCTTTTAACGGAAGCGACAATATGTCATAATACAATCTTTGGAAACACCAAATCTCAAAGAGAATTTATTAGATCTCTTTTCATTTTGTTATAATACAGTTCTAAAGAACGTATTACTTTGTGGTGGATTGAGGTCTGTCAAAGAGACTCTACTAAGTTCCTATCTCTCTCTCATATTAAAATTTACTATGGGAAGAAGGTTCTGTCAGTGTTTACCTAAATTGTGTACGGAAAACGAAGTGTCACACCGACTCGTCCTCTCGGTGGTGACGAGACACACACACTGATTTAGTTGAATGGAATGTTCTCGTCACTGTCAGAGACTAAAACATAGGAAAACTTGACCTCGACTTAAGAGAGAAACGATAAGGAGTAGTGCTCCGACCCGGAGGAGGACCCTTCATGTTGCGACCCAGTGATTTCACTACCGGGGGTGTCCCCTTCTTTCAACAAGGCCTGGTAACTTTAAGTAGATGATTGAGATTGTGTGTTCCTGTTCAAAACAATCACCGCACTTTGTGTGTAGCATGTGAAACCGGAGTGAAGTCCTGGTCGGTACTGGGTGAGATATGGGTAGTTCAACACTCGACAGGATATAGGCTTGGACATTCTATGGTTCTTTATGTTACAGTACCATTTCTTCCTACATGTCAGGACTTTCGTAAAAGACGTTCGGGTCTCGTTTTGAACGAAGTCAAAACTCTAGCTGAGGGGATACTGATATTATCTTTGGATAGATTGAATCTATTTCTTCGAGAAAGTCCAACACTTTTGTCTGACAATTCATGGTAAACATAACCATTTTCATGGTAAATGTTTCATGAAGGTGTCTAAAATAGAGTGAATTAGACAAAGGGGACTCTTCCTTTACCTCCGTCTAAAAGGGTCTCTTCAAATGTGTTGGACGAGTCCTACGGTATTGACGGAGTCCCGTCTTACGTTTAGCGTCAATTCCATGACTCGAGGATTCAAAAGATACGAATATGATATGATGAATGAAGGTACTACAGTGCGACAACGGATGTCCCAGGTACCAAGTAAGAAACTTCTGACAAAATATGACTGTAGAAGTTTCCAACTTTCTCCGTTCTTCCAGGTGGACTATTTGAAACCTGGTGTCAAGGTGTTTAATTTTGTGAAACTCTCATTCATAGAAAAGTTCCATTTCCCCGTTAGATGTGTCGTCTTTTGTGTTGTTTCCCACATAAAATACGTGGATTTTGTCGATGTATCTATTTCTCGTGATACCTTTAGGCTTTATGACATAGTCCCCTTTTTTTAGAGGGAGGACCTTTGAGGTTCTGAATTCACATTTAATATTCTACATCAGTTCTGGGTGTTACCGTCACCTTAATAGCGGAAGTTTCTTTGACGTTCCCTTCAGCAGTTTGTTACAAAGTAAAGCAAGACTGGTCAAGTCAACGTTGGTTTTTGTCCAACTCTTAGACGTTGACCGGTAAACGTCAGGTGAACGATTTCACATACTGTTCGGGGACACCTACCCCTAACGTTTCACCTGTTTGAGGCGGAACGTTTTAGTATTAATTCCACTGGTCACAACGATGTGCTCCTGATCGGTCTGTCGTACGATTGCGGTATGAGGACCGAGTCCCCAAGACTTCTGAGGACCCTGAGGTCTAGTGACGTTTGTTTCCTGGGTTGTACGTAATCCAGAAGGGGACGTTTTACCCCGTTCAGCGGTGATCGTTTGTTTCTTGTAGAGTGGGGAACCGGAGGGGTTCACTGTTCCAGCCACGTTTTCTCCCGTTTGGTCCCCCCGGGCTTACGTGGTCCGGAGGAAAACCTGCTTGCCAGGTCCGCCGTGCCCCCGTCTGTTTCCAGGGTCCCGTGAGGCCCCCGAAGGAGGTCCGGGACGGAGCCCCTTTGTCTCGTAGGGGACTCCGCCTCCGCAGCAACGCGGTTAGCTCGCCGAAGAGGGCGCCGGGGGCGCCACGGGGACCGATGCTCCGGGCGGGACCGCCTGGCCAGACCGGGGGCGGGGGCGGGGCCGAGGTACCGTTGCCGTCCGGCTCCGGACCGACGAGTTCCGAGCCGGGCCGGCCGAAGGGCCCGTCCGGATCCTACGGGCCGGACGAGGAGCCCGGGCGGGCGAAGAGGCGGGGTGAGAGTCGGTTCGGCCGCCAGCCTGGGCCTGGGTGACGAGCGCGACTGGTGGGGGCCGGCGCCCTTCGAGGAGCCCCCACCCCCGTGCTTTCCCCTCTTAATTTTCGGGTTAAGTGGACAACAATGTCTACACTTTGTTCGGAGCTACGTGGCGCGTACTCGGCGCCCGGGGGGGTTGGTGCCGGCCTGATGTTGAGGGTGGTCGCCGCCGCGCCGGGGAAGGCCCAGGGCACCGCCTTCAGGGAGGCCGACGGCCCCAAGCCGCGGGGCGTGGCGGGGGCGGGGGGTCGTTGGGGCGGAAGGCGCGAGCTAGGGGCGCAGAAGCGCCGAGAACTCGTTCCAGGGGGATCGGACCCCGAGCGTCACCGGCGGGTCCCGAGTGCGGGGGCCCGCCGGTTGGGCGCCGCTCTGGGTGGGGGTGGGGATGGGGGCTTCGGCCCAGGTTACCGCCGGCCCGCTCCGCCCTGAAGGCAGTCCCATTTCGCTTCCCCCGCCCGCGCGCCCCCCGCGACCCCGGAGGCTCCCCCGCTCACACTCGGCGAGCCGAGGGTGTCTCCGAAGCGGAGGCCCGACTCTCGCCCTCCCGGAAGCCCAGAAGACGCGCGGGCGGGGCGCGGAGGGCGACGATCACTCGAGTGTCCCGAGCTTAGTCCCGACTCGGCCCTTGCTTTAGGTAGGGCGAGCTCAGGACCCGAGGGTGGGCGGAAGAAGCGGCGCCGAGCAACGGTGCGGAGAGGACCGAAGAGGTAGAGGGAGAGGGGTGGGGCGGAGTCTAGAACAAAGAAGTCCCTCTACTACTCTTAAAGACGGAGTGCTCTAACAATGCTCCCACTTTAGATGCACTACCGCGCAGCCTTTGTCATGAGGCGATCCCTTTCCTGGTCCCCCGGGAACGTCCAGCCTCACGACGACCCGCCGACACTTCCAGTGCGGGGGAGGGAGAGGCGGGAGTGCCGAGTCTTCACTCTTTCCCGGAATTCGAGACAAGACAGGAGCTTCACTCCGATGAGGACACACTCAAGTCACTTAAGGTCGAAGTTTTCCTCTTTAGAGCCATCCCCTATCAAGACTTCGACCCAGTGGTAAAAGTCGACCTTCCTGAATTTTACACGAAAATTCTACACCGGTATAGGGCAATAAAAACAGATTTGTGTGTTTAAGTTGTTCATAAATAATAATAAATGAAAGAGAGACGCAACCTGTCTTCCCACTCCCTCCACTCGTACCTTGTAGCAAGAAAATTTATTAACAGTGGACAAAACTCGTCCCGCACCACGATACTGCGCACCCCTACTAGACACGTACTTATAACTATCTTTCGTCAACTATTCGTCCACATCTCCTATGTTTCTAGGACGGGGGTTCCCCGAATTCCGGATCATGTCTTCTACTTTTAGACGCAGTTCGTTTTTCTTTCAACATTTACGACCCCTCCTTCATATTTCATAAGGTTCTACTCTCTTGGGACACTCGTTTCCGTACGTCCGTCTTGTGTCCCCTTTAGGAATGTTATAAGTCATCAAATCACACTGGTCTCCCGACCTATACACATTCAAGAAATCTCCTCTATCTCGTCTTTTTCATCTCAATCCTTACGATGTGATCCTAAAAAAAATTGAAAAAATTTAAAACATAACCGCATATCGGCTAATTGTTACAACACTATCAAAGTCCACTTGTCGTCTTCCGGAGTCAGTATGTATATGTACATAGGTAAGAGGATGTGATCCTCAAAATGAAATTAGATAAAGAAACATTCTGTAAAAATGTCAAGATTCATCTCATCTTACTAACAAGATAAAATCCCTGTCATAATACCTTCACCCTCCTATCTCGGTCGACCTTTTTATAATCGATCCTATGATTAATCTACTCACATTACTTCCTGATTTGACACGAGTCGTCACTTTTTCTGTTCTTTCTACTCTCCCACTAACATCTCGTGGTCTGACCAGAGACCGGTATCCTCACACCTCCCTACTGAAACTCCAACATGGGTCCACTGATCTTCACTTCAGCGAGTCAGCACAGGCTGAGACGCTGGGGTACCTGACAGCGGGTGGTCCGAGGAGGCAGGTACCCTAAGAGGTCCGTTCTTATGATGTCACCCCACGGTAACGGAAGAGGTCCCCTAGGAGGACTGGGTCCCTAGCTTGGGTCCAAAGGGCGTAACGTCCGTCTGCGAAATTGGAGACTCGGTGGTCCTTTCGGATCCCCCTAATACAATGATGCTAATTCGACCTCCACTATCTAAGTCGGAGTAAGTCTAACGCGAGCTTCACGACAACTCTTACAATTTACTGTTTCTGTGCCACGCCACGGACGAGGTCTCTTTTAAGATCAGACTTCTCTCCTACTCTTTTCGTACGTGTATTCAGAATTTTCGATCTCCTTCCGGACGTTCTCCATGTTCACCTTACAAGATTCGTGAAAAGGAATAACGTGTAAAATACAAAGATCAAAAAAGGGACTTCCAAAAAAGGACAAGAACTCGGCACCCTGATAAGAATTACTCACCGGCATAGACCACTCCGACTATTTTACTGGGTAAAATATATTTCCATTCACGGGTAATCACAGACAGAAAAGGGAGGGGGGTGGGTATAAAGTGTAAAATACAGGATCAGTGACGGATCAGAATACGGGAATAGTGACGGAAAAAAAGGGGAATAGTAACAGGTCAGGGATCTAAAGTAAGAAACGATTGAAGAGATCTTTGCAGAGGTGCAGAAGACTGTCAAAGGACGAATAGGAAGCGTCGGAACGAAACCCGACACATAAGAAGGGACATATCACCGGGACAACTCTTGTCACGACGACACTTGCGACCACGTGTTCAGGACCCTGTGGACAAACAAAAGACAACAAACCCCACATACACTCCTTATCTTAACGTCGAACAAAAACGGAAGTAAAATCCGGTACGGAGTGTTCGAATTCCCCGACGTCCCTAGAGTCAAAGGGACGATCCCTGACTTGGACCCGGTCCCTGTACCGACACTTTCGTGGTTTAGGACTGGTGATCGGGGGGCCCCTTGAGGGTTGAAACGAATAAAATTTTTCCGTTAATTTTGGTGCTTTGCGAGAACGGTAAGAAGGAAGTTCATAACCATTCTACACAAAGGAGAAAGGTAGACCCAGAGACGAATCTACAAGAGTCTCTGTCGAAAGGGTCCGGTAGAACACATAAATATACACATAGGAATCGAGGGCAAAGGTGGATCTTATGTCTAGGAACTCCAGTTCCTTAATTAGGAAACAAGTGGTGATATGGGATTTGTGTAACGTGTCACGGACCATGATAAGGCTTTATCTATGACTTATTCACAACAACTTACTCCCTCGCAACAATGCACCGTTTGACCAAGGTCAAATCCCTTTGTACGTAAGCATAACTCCCCTGTCATTTATCATGAAAAAATTTTTCTCACCAACCGACTTAGTCTAAAGTCTACACACACGGGAAACTGTGTAAAGTCAAGATTCTCATATAGATTCGTATTAGTATATACACACTATTTCAGTAACGATGGAATGTAAGTTACAATTTTTAGGGGTGTAGAGAATAGTCCTTTAATTTATTTCATCTTATGTAGACGCTATCAGACGAACCTGATAGTCTTGTTTTATAGTTTCTGGTCCACTAAATTTGTTGTCTTTAAACAAAAGAACATCAAGACCTCAGATATCCTGGTTCTAATTCCACAACAATCTCAACCAAACCCTCTTCCCTTACCGTGGGGTGGGGTCATGCGAAAGAGACCTTTTAGGGTACCTGCCTCCTCGGACCATCCGACGTCAGGTACCCCAACGATTCTCAACCTGTGCTAACTCGCTGAAGTGAAAGTGAAAAGTGAAAGGACGTAACCTCTTCCTTTACCGTTGGGTGAGGTCACAAGAACGGACCTCTTAGGGTCCCTACCCCCTCGGACCACTCGACGGCAGATACCCCAGCGTGTCTCAGCCTATGTTGACTTCACTGAATCGTCGTCGTCGTCGTCCAATTTTAAGGTCTGGACGTGCACGGGTCTAGGACTGTCATGTTACTTGTGGGTACCAGGGGTAGAAAGGGTGGATCAAAATTGTTAATAGTTGAGTTCCGGTTTTGACAAAGTAGAAATGTAGGTCTAGTCGGTCACAGATGGGGGGGTCTAAGAAAATTAGTCTATGGTAAAGTAGACATTGTTAAGGTCCCGTGCAGAAATCTTCTGAGTAAAATAAGTCACATTATTGTTTTGGTCATAGTATGAAATCTTTCGATCATTTAGGAATCATAGTAAAAACAGTGACAAGTGACATTCAAGAAACCCTATTTAAAATGGGAAGAGGGAGAGGAGAGAGGGAGCATGGTTATAAAATTCAAACCATGGTGACGTCGTAGTTTCGTACTAATATAAAATAACTACATAACTGAAAGGTACCTAATTAAAAAACTCGGAGTTTCACGTCTTTATCCCCTTAAATCCATTACTTCATAGTGCACAAAACCATACGCCATTTGTGTTTTACTCAATAAAGTTTGTCTTCGAGATCAATTGCAGTAACCGGTTTAACATGTTCAGTCAATAGGGGTTGGAATATTTTGTAGAGAACTATTTTGACCTTTCTCTTACATGTCGATGGTCCGGTGAAAAATCGGTAGTGATAATTGGTACCATGACGGATTCCTGGTTGTAAAAAAAAATTTCACTTACTTTGACTGAAGAACAGTTCTATCATGTGTGAAACTACGATAAGGGAGACGAGGTTTGTGTACCATTTTAATTGGTCTTTTCCAACTTTATTGTATAGGTATAAGTTTTTGTTCTATTTGTTAAAACAACTGGTGCTTGTTTGATGACATTAGAACGACCCGCCCGATACTCAAGTCTTTATCTCCGTCAGACCTCAAACATTGAATCTTTCATTGGCTAACTGCCTTACACCGATACACCCCGGACCTAACGTCGAACGTTAATCCTTAAATCCATCCCGAGGGATTTGAATTATAACCTTTTTTGAAGTAGGGTAGACACGTACTTCTGTGTCAAATACACTTCAACTTATGAATCCTTCGTCTGTGTTGTGACTTAGGTCTGGATTTAGGTCGCTGGGAGAGTGAACCTCGGACCTAGAGGACCGAGGGTTTAAAGTGCCACGTTTGTCTCAGAGTTAAATGATTACAATTTCGTATGTTCTTTTGAATCAGTTTTCTTTTTATTGGATGTTTCAGTCTTAGTTCTCTACTTAAGTAACATTAACTTTACTTTTATTACCGCACTTGACTTTGGAAAATTCATACAAACCTTATGAGTCTCTGTATTTCCTTTCTATGAAAATGACTTTCTTCTTTAATACTTTTTTCACTAGTCTTTACTTTACCGTTTACAAATTTCTTGGTCAATCTTTAGGATCTTTAATTTTTATGTCAATAACTCGTTCGTGTAGTACTCGTCTATGTGGTTGTGAATCCCGTTATTACTGATGGGGACTAAGTCTTCCTCTTCATTCCAGAATGAATCCTCCTTCTATTCTACCACTTATCCTAAAACAATTTTTAAAAATAAATCTCATATTTCCTTTATATTTATATTGATGATTTCTTTATCTTTATATCAAGAGGTTCTGTCTCTTTTTATTTTGATACTTAACTTGTCTTCCGTCTTATATTCATTTCTTTTTCGTACCATTTGTCTTTTTATTTGTATATGTGGTTTTGTCGTTATTAGTGTTACTGACATTTTCTAAGTTTGAAAGGACGAAAAACCCACAGTCCGGACAGGAAACCCAGAAAACTCGTCCTGTACAACCTCTTTCCTTACCGTTGGGTGAGGTTACAAGAACGGACCTCTTAGGGTCCCTGCCCCCTCGGAGCACCCGAAGGTGGATACCCCAACGTGTCTCAGTCTGTGTTGACTTCGCTGAGTCGTCATCGCCATCGGCGCCCTGCACGTCAAGAATATAAGTGTGATCTCCCGTCGTCCCAAGTGATTAGGAAAGGGGTGGTGTGAACACGAGACACCGGAGCAGTACAGGATGAGAAACACTGGGATAGATACCTAACATGTCGGACGCTCCAAGGAGACAAGTACCCTAAAAAGTCCGTTCTTATGACCTCACCCAACGGTAAAGGATAAGGTTCCCTAGAAGGACTGGGTCTCTAGCTTGGGAGTAGAGGGACGTAACCGTCCACCTAAGAAATGGTGACTCGGTGGACCCTTCGAGGTAAAGAAAGGGATATCCTGAGTGGCATCATGAAAACAGTTTAAGAGTGTTTCGTCCTTATGCAAACACAAATCTCGAATAGAAAGTAGATTCTGAGATGGTCTAAAAAAAATTTCAATACCGCGAATCTTAAAGTCGAAGGAGTTTTATCAACGGTTCCCACATAAATTGACGGACCATCTAGATCCTTCGGTCTCAAAATGTCTACCATGAAGAAGTAACTACCCTTAATCAATCTATCAGACACTTATACCGACACATCGATGTCTTACGCTGAAGTTCGTCTCATACACATGGATCTCTCGGAAGCATCCTAGAATCCTGTTTATCTAAATATGTTCTGTAACAGAATGACAACGACTTCTGACAATACTTAGAAAGACCGATTGTCAACTGGAACTTTTTAGTATACCAAAAAAGTGACAGAACCTCCAGAGGGTCTATCCTAATAAAAAGAGTGGAAACCGAAATAAACGAGTTTTCAAATGTCCCGAACCAGAATTGGAAACGATTGCTATTCGCTCTTGGTTGTCCCTACGGATCTTCCCTCGTGGGAAGACGAGACCGGTTAACAGGTTAAAACGGCAAAAGTAGAAATGATATAATTAAGATCACCATCACCGATAGTCAGTGAAAGACGTTCATTATGAACTAATGAGTCTCAAACTTTGGTCATCAATACAAATTGAACACAAATTCATCCGTCACCGAGTAGAATTGAAGTAAATCGACTACAACAGTGTACTCTTGTCTCATTAAAGACACGATGATTCTGGAATCACATAATAACACCGGGTAGTATCTACAGATCATTGAAATACCTCAGTCATACCTAACCGATGACCTCAACAAAGAAAGGTCTCGCTGACTGGTTCCCTTTCTTGAAAAGTTCAACTCGACACTTTAAGTGGGAACAGTTTACCGAAAAGGTCTTGACTTGATATGGTAAACAAGATTCAAAATATTTTACGAGTCTTAAAGATGGAACCTAGACTCAAGACAAATACGTCTTTTTGTTTTCCTTTAACTCAAAATTTCATTTTGAGTTACGACTTTGGGATACCGTCAAATCTCATAATAATCTTGACCATCTTCTTAAAGACCGCGTCATTCAGTCCTACTGTCTCTTCGAGATCCTGACCCTTCGTCATTCCTAATCTCTTCCGCACCTCTTCTGTAAAACCAATGGAGGTCCAGTACTCGACTCACTACCAAAATGTCACCCAAATGAAACCATATTAGACCACTTGGTCTAATACTAAATGTAAAAACATTCATGTAGTATGAGGTCACTTTTTTAAATTTTAACAACAAATGACCTAAGGTAAAATTGGGTTTGATGTAAGATTTCAAGAAGTCACTTCCTTGGAAGAGGTTCACCGACCAGAAATCGGACGGAACAGTTGTGAAATCAAGGAAACCCAAGGTCCTCCGGATGACTCGTCACTGAGGAGGGGTCAAAGAAGGTTGATTCTGAGTGACCCGCAGATCTTCACTGTAGTGGTGACAGAAAGACTTATATCATCTCACATACAAAATACAAAGTTACAGTGACAGGAGACACACAATTAATCTCTTACTCTGACCATCACTGGAACCTCAATATTGAGACCAGTCGTGGAATTGTTTAATAACTTGGACCAAAATTGAAATATTTCTATAATAGGAATAACAATATAGTTTTTGAACAGTATTTCGAACCTGATATCACACTTCATATAGATTCATATAAAAATTTAAAAAACTTTATGAAAGGGATTGTCTCTTTAAATTTCTTATCACGTTTCTTCAGGACATACAGGAAACGCTTAAAGGGAAGAACAATTGCAAAGTAGTGTATGGGATATAAGAAACATAAAAGAAAAATAAAGAGTACGAAGAAACACCTATACAGAAAACTAAAAAGGTCAAATGGATCGACACAGATCAAACGATAATTTTGATGGGTAACCCCCAGAAGGACCGTCAATTCTGAGGTGCGAGGGTTACATCCCCCGTGTCCAAACTGCGGACCAACCGTACGTCGGTTTTGGGGGGGGTTTTCATTTTCATACGTAGTTGAATGTAAATAACACAAAAAACTGAAATCATAAGAATGAACGAAGAAAAGTTTGGACAATACGAGAAAAAACGAAGGGAACACCGAGTCTACCATTTTTTTTAGGTTGACCTAACTCTTCTAGGGGACCCTTTCCCTTACCGTCGAGTGATGTAATAAGAACGGACCTCTTAGGGTACCTGTCTCCTCGGACCGCCCGATGTCGGGTACCCTAGGGTCTCAACCTGTGCTGACTCGCTGACTGTGTGTGTACGAGAAAAAAACAAACTATCATAATTATAGATCAAGAAAGGACTTTAAATCTTAGAGGAGAAAGGAGAGAAATTCAATCTGATGAATTAAAATCAGGTAAAAACTGGCAGTGTAATAGCTGTCGGGGACTGCCTGACTTTTTTACGGAGACCGAGACTGTGAAGTACGGTCCGACGAGAGAACAACCTCTCTGAAAGGAGTGAATTGAGTCCGAGACTAGTTTGTACGGTTCGTCGAGAGGGTACACTTTAGGAAGAGTGAGGTGGATCCGATACGGGAGTACGGTCCAACGGGGAGACGTAAGACTCGTGGGAGGAATGGTACGTACCCTGGAGTGTATGACACGACCCAACGGCGGGGGGGGGAGGTACCTGTGGGAGCATTAAGAAGAACCTGACAGTGGGGTTCTTTTTTGTCCGGGAGTCAGTAACACACTTATGGGAAGAGTGGTGTGAGTTGGGTGAGACCCGACGACATCAGGGGAAGGAGTGCGTTTGTCAACGAGTGGACCACACAATCAGAGTCAGTACAGACTGAGAAACGTTGGAGTACCTGATATCGGGCGGTCCGAGGAGACAGGTACCTTAAGAGGTCCGTTCTTAAGACCTCACCCAACGGCAAAGGATGAGGTCCCCGAGAAGGGTTGGCTCCGTAGTTTGGACCCAGAGGGTGTAACGTCCGTCTAAGAAATGGGAGACTCGGTGGTCCCTTCGGGTTTCGAAAACCTTCGATAAAAAGTCCTATGCTTCCCTTACCCTTCCTCTCTTTCGAAATCAAATTTTTTTTAGATTAGACTTTAAAAACGTAAATTCGCTTCGGAAAATAAAGACCATTCAAATTACGTTAACGATGATTTAAACCCCGACCGGGACGGTACGTCAAAAGACAAAAAGTAAACAGGGATATGAGTTAAGATCAGAAAATAACGAATAATAAAAGATTGACATTGACCTACTGTACGTTCAGAGATGACCAAGAGATCTTTGATTTGTACATAGAAATTAAACAGTCTATAATTACCATTAGTTATACAAATGGAAGGAAGAATCTGATGATGGTAAAGAGGTGAGCGTTGAACGGATTGAAAAAACAATTCATAAATTTAAGACAGAAAATTTTGGTGTGTTGTGTGAGAATAAAAATTCTCTCAATGAGTCATTTATAACTCTCAATGGGTGATAAATGATGAGAGAAACGAGAAGTAAGGAAAAAACGTTTAGTCCTTAGTAAAAAAGAGACAGACTACATGTAGGAAATCTTAAAGACGTCAAAATGATTTTACTCATATTTACTCTTAAAGAAACATAAATAGTACGAACCCTAAACAATCCGAAGAAGTCAGATACTGATAGGTAACAATAAAAATATATTGAAAGTTAGTAAGAAATCGTTAACGGAGATGAGAGAGAGTAGGCCTCTGAGTTGTCGTACATACAATCTTGTGACATAGAAGAAAGAATGGGACAGAAAGGGAACGGAATATGGAGGGTAAAAAAAAACAGAAAGACTTGAAGTCCTGAATAAAGAAGACTGAATCGAGGGGTCAAGTGACTAGGCAGCCGACACAAGTCAGATCACAAGTTGTACAGGTCACTCGAAAGTGAAAGTAAATAAAATAAAAGAGTAACCGAGAAAAAGTTTGGATAGTGAAGAGTATCAAAAGGTTAACGATCTACTTTGAAAGTTTGAATATAAAATGAAGAATTTTTATTCGTATCACTTAGAATTTGATTATTTTAAATATACAATTAACATAGAGTTATTTCGACTCCCCCCTTTTTTCCTTTTTCAATCGTCAAAATACCTAAATATACATTATTTGAGTTATAAACTTCAGGGACAGCCAGACAAGAGAGAAAGAAAGGTTTAAGAATTAACACTATTTTATGCGTATTGTAAACGGTACAATTGTTAAAAACATTAAATTTGAAAAAAACTGTTCCAACTAAAACGTAGTCAGGTAAGAAAAAAATTCGTTCTAAATAGACTAAAGAGAAAAAAGACGGACACCCCCACAGGTGACAACGTCGTTCGTCCCCGACGAGAGATCAACACCACGGGCCCGAAGAGTAACACCGCCGACACGAACAACGCCTCGTACCCGAGATCCGAAGACCCGAAGCCATCAACGTCACGTACCTAAGTCATAAACACCGTGTATTCGAATCAACGAGGGACCGGGTACCTTAGAAGGTCTGGTTCCTAACTTGGGTACAGGGGACGTAACGTTCCGTCTAAGAATTGGTAACCTGGTAGTCTCTTTGGAATTAAAAATAAAAAATGTAACTCTATATTAACTGTATAATTAACATCCACATGTTGTACTAAGTCATAAACATACGTAACGTTTTACTAGTGTTGTCATTTATAAGTAGTAAATGTGTCAATATTTCGAAAAAGAACAATATTATTGAAAAATTCTTTCATAAAGGATTAATAAATAAAACCGACGTGGTCCAGAATCAACGCCGTGCATCCTGGAAGTCAGAAGCAACGTCACACATTTGAGAATCAACGTTATACGTTCTAGACATCAACGTCGTACACCCTAGATCAAGGGACTGGTCCCTGACTTGGACCCGGGGGATGTATCCCTTGTGCTTCAGAATCGGTGACCTGGTGGTCCCTTCAGGGAACTAAACTCTTGAAAATTCCAGATGATTATGGCTGAGTTACCTGTTCTCAAACTCATCCGAAACCCCCTCAACCGTTACCTGTCCCTTCGGACCGCACGACGGCAGGTACCCCGACGTTTCTCAACCTGTACTGACTCGTTGACTTGACTTCTAGATGGTAGAATCGTTGAAAGTTTATGTATTATGTCATAACAATTCATATCAGTGTCACGACATGTAAAGTATGGATATTAAATAAATTTTGAGTTTCACACACGGAAAACTCGGAGAAGTAGATAAAGAGGTTAGGGGGTGGGAGGTGGAGATCGTTGCTGGTCAGAGAGGAGGCAGAAATTCGGACATAAATAAAAACAAAAAATCTGAGGTGTACATTCCCTGGTAGTACACCATAGAAAGAGACAGTCTGAATAAAGGGAATCCGTAGAATTGGTAAAAATTCACATGTCAAGCCACTAATTAATGTAAGTAATACAATATGTCGGTAATGGGGTAGAGAGAGGTATAGGGAAAAGTAGAATATTTTAACTTTGACATGAGTAATTTGTCATTGAGGGGTAAAATCATGGAGTATATTCATCTTAGTATGTATAGAAAAACACTGACAACATAAAGTAAATCACACTATAGGAGTTTCAAGTAGGTACAACGTCGAATATAGTCTTAGTAAAAGGAAAAATTTTGAGTTGTTATAAGGTAACATACATAGTGTATAAAAAAACCGATCACTTAGTACGATAACACATACACCAACATGTTTATAAGGATTTCTGGAACGAAAGTTAAGAACACCCACATATGGACCTTCATCATAACAACCTAGTATACCATTAAGACAAGAATTAAAAAACTCGTTAGTAGTATGACAAAAAGTATCACTCACATTATGAAATGTAAGAGTGGTTGTCATGTGTTCCCAAGGTTAAAGAGGAGTAGGAACAGTTATGAATAATAAAAATTATCACCGGTAGAATTACCTATACTCCATCATGTAGTAATATACAAACTAAAAGGAAAGAGATTACAACTTTCTCTGCCCTCATGGTCTCGTGGTCTGGACGGATAGCTCTTTGGAGTCTGTACGTCTACTCCAATAACTATAAAGAGGGCCGTTAGAACTAAGGTCGAACACGAAAACTATAAGGACCTCTTCCTTTACCGTTGGGTGAGGTCATAAGAACGGACCTCTTAGGGTACCTGTCTCCTCGGACCACCCGATCTCAGGTACCCCAGCGTCTCAACCTGTACTGACTCACTGATGTGAATGTGAATACGTCAACTGTTGTGGGAATACCGTCTTTCACTTCTCCTTGATTTTTCGGAGAACTACTTTCACTTTCTCCTCTCACTTTTTCAACCGAATTTGGAGTTGTAAGTCTTTTGTTTCTAGTACCGTAGACCAGGGTAGTGAAGTACCCTTTATGAACCCCTTTGTCACCTTTGTCACAGTCTGAAATAAAAGAACCCGAGGTTTTAGTGACGACTACCACTAACGTCGGTACTTTAATTTTCTGCGAATGAGGAACCCTCCTTTCAATACTGGTTGGATCTGTCGTATAAGTTTTCGTCTCTGTAATGAAACGGTTGTTTCCAGGCAGATCAGTTCCTATACCAAAAAGGTCACCAGTACATACCTACAATCTCAACCTGACACTTCTTTCGACTCGCGACTTCTTAACTACGAAAACTTGACACCATAACCTCTTCTGAGAACTCTCAGGGAACCTGACGTTCCTCTAGGTTGGTCAGGTAAGATTTCCTCTAGTCAGGACCCACAAGTAACCTTCCTGACTACGATTTCGACTTTGAGGTTATGAAACCAGTGGAGTACGCTTCTCACCTGAGTAACCTTTTCTGAGACTACGACCCTCCCTAACCCCTCTCCTCCTCTTCCCCTGCTGTCTCCTATTCTACCGACCTACCGTAGTGGCTGAACTACCTGTACTCAAACTCACTTGAGGCCCTCAACCACTACCTGTCCCTCCGGACCGCACGACGCTATCAACGTTTCTCAGCCTGTACTGACTCGCTGACTTGACTTGACTTACAAATATTTCTACAACTTTTAGAAAAGTACACGAATAATAGGTAAACATATCAAAGGAACCTCTTGATAGACTAGTAAAGGAAACAGTTAAAAACTTAAACAACAACTCAAAATCCTCAGGTGGTGTATAGGACCTATTTTAGGAAATAATACGTACGCACGATTCAGCGCAGTCCACACAGACAAAGAAACACTGGGACACCTGACATCGGGTGGTCCGAGGAGACAGATACCCTAAAGAGGGTGAGATGCCCAGTGGCAAAAGGAGACAACTATAAGAAAACTACGTCTTAAATTTTAAAAAAGTAATTCAGGTCAAACAGATGAAAAAGAAAACAACGGACACGGAGACTACAGTGTAAGTTCTTTAGTAACGGAAACCACAGTATAATTCTTTAGTAACGGTTTAGGTCAGTAATTCTAAAATGAGACACAAAGGAGGATCATTAAAATATCAAAATAAAGACTATGACTCCAAAAACTAGGTAACACTTAATTAAAAACATATATCACACTCCATTCCCAGGTTGAAGTAAGAAAACGTATATCAATTAGACCAAATTGGTCAGGGTCAACAACTTTTCTAACGGGAAAGGGGTAACTTACCAGAACCGTGGCAATAGTTTTCTAGTGAACTGACATGTACGTTTCAAACAAGGACCCGAGAGATAAGAAAGGTAACTAGATATACAGACAGAATCACGGTCATGATATCACGAAACTAATCAAAACTTAAGTCCTTCAACTAAAGAGGTTGAAACAATAAAAAAAGTTGTAAAAAACAAAAAAGGAAAAAAGAAAATGTAAGATAACTATTGTAATACAAATATATCCAAAAACATAAGGAAGTTTTTTGTAGGGACCCTAAAATTATCTCGAACATAACTTAGACATCTAAAGAAACTCATCACGACTATAAAATTTTAATAATCCAGAAGGTAGATACTTGTTCCCTATACAAAGGTAAATAAACACAAAAGAAAGTGAGTCGTCAAAATATCAAAAGTAAAATATTAATAAAATGGACGAACCAATTAAGGATTCACAAAATAACAAAAAACAAGATAACATTTACTTTATCAACATTAAAGGAAAAATCGAACGAGTAATAAGTATATATCTTTACAGTGACTAAAAAACACACAACTAAAATGTAGGACGATGAAACTACTTTAGTACATAATCAGTATGTTCAAAAAAAAAAAATTATCTTAAAAATCCCAAAAGATACATATGTTAGTATAGTGGACGTTTGTCTCTATAGAATAAAGAAAGAATTTAAACCTACGAAAAAGAAAAGGAACTGATTAACAAGACTGATCTTGAAGGTCATGATACAACTTATGTTCGCCACTTTCGTCCGTAGAGATGGAAAGAGAACTAGAATCTCCTTTTGTAAGTAAGTGGTTACTCATACTATAAGTGACATCCAAAGAGAATGTACCGAAAATAATATAAATTATGACTCTATCAAAGGAAGATAAGGATCAAACAACTCACACACGTAAAAAAATTAGTACTTTTACACAAGTTAATACAGTTTACTAAAAAGACGTCGATATCTCTACTAGTACAAAAAAAAAGGGAAATAAAAGAATTACACCACATAATGTAACTAAAGACATGCGACTTGGTGGAACGTAAGGTCCTTATTTAGAGGGAACCACATATTGGGAACATTATATGACGACTTAAACCAAACGGTCATAAATCAAATCCTAAAAAAGTAGTCACAAGTATTCACTATAAATAACATCATTGGAATAGACAAAACCCCTAATTCAATTACGACCTGAGTATCTTACTCAGATCTCCACAAGGAAGGGAAGTCAAAAAACCCCTTCCAAACTCTTCCCATTTATAATCAAGAAGAAATATACAAACCATCTTAAACGGTAACTTCGGTAGTTTTATAGATCCGAAAAGAAACAACCCTTAAAAAAAAAATTAGAGAGAAAAGAATCAAAGAAACAAAAACAACCTTCCAAAAACTTTATTAGTAAAGTCAGAACTGGTCTGACGAAAATTATTGGTAGTTTATTTTACAATGTATTAGATAAGGAGTCTCGAAAATATAATAAAGAACTGAATTTATAATTGTGTAAATAAACTTAACTTTTTACTTCATTTTAAAAGAGACTGTTTTGGTAAAAAAAGGTTGACTCAACTGTTATTCTGACTGAAACAGTCAATCCATTATACTGTCTGTAAAAGGTATTTAATGCACTCGATTTAAACACCGAGATTCCAGATCTACCATATGGATTAGATGGTTATATGGATTAGGAGACCGTTTTATTTTCGAGTTACTTCGTTCGTTATGACATTATAAGAGTTCGTCTAGACTCATTTAACTAAATTGACTCTACGAAGATTCGATTTCCATTGTACATATAATCAGTGACAGTCCTCAAAAATTGTTTTATGTCGTGTCTGAGTTAGACCGAACGGTGACACGAAATTTTTTTAGAAAAAAACCACCATTTATATATTATTTTAAATGGTAAAATAGTTAGAATCCATGTGTTAAGTCACTGTAATTCATGTTGGTGTTACAACATGTTTGTAGTGATGGTAGGTAGAGGATTTGCAAAAGTAGTTGGGTTTGTTTTTGGGACCAGATGGTGGACAAAAACACTTATTTTAAAACAATCTTATATCGGTACGAGTGAGTAAATACATAACGGATATCGTCGAAAACACCATGTTCCCATCCCGAGTCATCAACAGTGTTGCTTGTATACCGGGTGTTCGGATTTTATAAACAATAGACTGGGAAATATCTTTTATAGACGATTTGGACTTTCCGCCGGTGGGGGAATGGGCAGTGCGTGGAGTGAAAGGAAACACCCCTTGGATCACGATTTGGTAAGTATCTCCTGGACGAAGACTCAACCCCAAAGCATTCATCGTCTCGTCGAGGGAGCGACACTAGATAACTTTCAGTCGGGAGTTGTGTTTCAAAACTTTTTGTTTCTCTTACCTTTCTTTTTTTAAAAATTAAAAAATTTTATTTTTTAATTTCTCTTTTATAAATGATTTGGTATGAGAAACCATGTAAAATCTCCGAAAAACCATATGGAGGGTCTTGACTCTTCCGACATTGTTGACCGTTTGGTAATACGTTAAAGGTCAAGAAAAGTTTTAAGAAAAAAGAAGTTTTGACTTCTTTGGATTAGTTGAGAAGTACATAACTCGTTATTTCTATGAAAACCTATCTAGTGACACACTTAAATCGTACATCGAAACTCTTGATCCACTTTCTATATCAAGTAGTGACTTGTGAACTCGTACGTATAAAACTTGTTCTCAAGTCATAAAGAAATCACAAGAAAAGAAGACTCCCCTTTAAATATCATTTTACGTATTTAAAAGAAATGGTAAGGTGTTGACCATACGTATGTAGACACATTACGTTTAGATAAAGTTTAGTTGAATAACAGTGAGGGTCCTTTAAAGGGAGTACAGGGAGGAAGGGGAGATAAAGGGGTTTCCCTTGGGATGAAACTTCAAATCGAACAAGATATTGAAATATATATAGCTTAGTAGGGCATATATAGGAAAGTCCATTCTAAATAAATTGAGTCATATTATGGACCACTAAGTAGGTATTACAACGTCCATGATTCAAATAAGGTAAACCAATAATTAAACAGTTTAACCTAGAACCACAAAAAGTAATAGTTCAAGATTCTCAAAAAAAAAAAGCATCAGAGACTTATACAGAGTAGTCCAAATATTAAACGTTCACAAAAAAGAGTAAGTCACCCACAAAAGTAAAAGAACAGTCACATAAAACTTCGTGGTTTCTAAAATTAAACCTACTTCAGGTTAAATAAAAAAGAAAACAACAGGCACGTAAAAAAAAGGTCCGAAAGAAAGAGATAAGATAGTAAGTGTGATGACGTGATCGATGAAAGATTAGATATTTAGACCAGTACAGCAAGACACAGAAGTTCGACCAAAAGGTCACGAATATCCTATAAGTTTTACGTGACGGTGGGGTTCGTTGTAGAAACGAAGGTCAGGTACCCGAATTCCTCAAAGTGGTTCGTACGAAAGTGTGAAAAATTTCGGAAACAAGGTCAAAAAAAAAAAAAAGGGGAGTGCACAAACGTTAGAGGGAAGGAGGGACTAGTATAAGAGAAAAAAGAAATTTCCGACCAGACTTTTTGAGTGTTTGTCGAACAGTGAAAGACAAGACCCCAGTCTCTCGTAATACAAGTTTTGAGGTATTGCCGGTTAGTGTGAAGCAATTATTAAATTTTGAGAAGACGGAGGGATATTCAGTAAGTAAGTAAGTAATTTATAAATAACTTGTAGACAACCCATTGTCCGGAAGAGTCGTGACTCCCATGTGGACACTCGTACCTTTCATTCTTTTTATGGTTCAGTACCACTCAGGATGGCGCTGTTACAGCTCGCTCATACTAACAAGTTCTGACGTCCCAGTCCTCCCTAGTGAAAAAACTTCATGGAAATTCGATACTAAAACTTTCGCAGTTCGAATCAACCATTTCTTAGCGGACGTTACGCCCTCTGGACCCAAGCTAGGGACCCAACCCTTCTAAGGGACCTCTTCCCTTTCCGGTGAAAGGGTGAGGTCATAAGACCGACCTCTTAAGGTACCTGATATAATCATGTACCCCAGCGTTTCTCAACCTACGCTGACTCGTTGAAAGTGAAGTGTTTACTGTGTTAGTCTCCAGGTCCAGCGCCCTTATCGACAACGCTCGCGGGGTTCCGTCCTTACCCGACCACACCGACCTCGGTACTCCCCCCTCCTTCCACACACTTCGGCTTCCACACCCAGGGTCTACCTACAAATGTTTCCTGCTGTCCCAGTGATGCACGTCTTCCAGACTTCCGTTCGCTCCTGTCCGCGTCTAAGGGTGGGCCGCACACCCAACGTGACGACCGTGCGCTGTGAGCTTTGCGCGAGAGGAGAGCCTTGTAGAGTGTGGTCGAGGAAAGAGGGGCCGCCACCGTCTGCCACTGTGTTGGTGGCACGTCGACATCTGATGTATTGGTAAGTTGCGTCCATGGCCCCTTTGTCGGTGTGCGCGCCTTCGGGTTCAACACTCCACATCGCCTATTCGCTAGCCGCCACGTCCGCCTTCTCCGCCCACCTCCCCGAGCAGGATCCGGGCGGGCCGCGCTCACGACGCGTACGCACGCGCGCACGAGAGCAGCCAATCCCGCGGCCAGGGCTCTCCTCCGCCCCGGTCCGAAGGCGCGGCCTTCTCCCAACCGACCCGCCCCGGCCCTCCGCCGCCACCGCCGACGCGCGCGCGCGCGCGCCCACGCTTGCCCCGTGCGGCGCTCCCGGCCCCTCCCGGCCCGCCACCCCTGCTGCCTGCCGCTGCTACCGGCGCCGCCGCCCGCCGCCTCCCGACCCCTGCTGCTGGCCGCGGCGCCCGCGTCCTCCGCGCCGCCGCCGGTGCCCGGACCGGCAAATAGCCGCCTTCCTGCCCCCGGGCCGCTCGTTCAAAACCCTCTCGGGCCTCTGCCACAGGGTCGACCTAAGCCACGCCCAGACCGACCCGTTCGTGATGTTCTTCCACCCAGGCGCGCGGGCACCCCCGGCTCCTCCGGTGCGCTGCCCCCGGCCCCCGCCGACGACCCGAGCGCCCGGAGCCCGGCGGGGAGGGGGGCGCGCGGTGCTCCCTGTTGTTTCCGTCCGCGGCCCGGGCGGTGCGGGGGCGGCGCTTGAGCCGCGGGCGCGCGGGCGCCGAGGCGCCCGGGAGCCCCGCGGCGAGGACCCTCGGGCCCGTAGGCCCCGCTTTCGGGGACGGGCGCGAACACTCCCTCGCCCAGCCCGAAGCACTGGGCCTCCCACACTGAGAAGGAGAAACAATCGGCGAAATCCACACACTTGTCACCAATAATTTTGACAGACTCGGCTCGACATTCTCGGCGCCGTTCAAAACAAATTCTCTGGTCAGAAGTTTCAGGTCACTCCATTGGTTCCAAAAGAATTTGGACATCAACTATGCGATTTCTTCCTGACACCTGGCGACATGAGCCTGCAGCCATTGACGTCCAATTATATTACCTAGTGTCACAAGAACCCCTGAGTGATTATAACTTTTTAGCTGCCGAAAATGAAGTGTCAAGGGAGACGAATACATATCACCTTTACGTTCTCAATTACAACCGAACATCGATTACACTCCGAGAGGGACTCTTGGGGAAAGCACAATCCAGTGGGGTCAAGTATAGTGGAAGCAAAAGAAGTATGGCAAAAAAACCCTAATAAAAGTAAATGGACGAACAGAACGGAAACCTCACAATTAACCTGACTCAGTAACCATGACTTTCAACACTGAATCAGGGTAACAAATATTGTTGAAAAAATCAAAGGGGAAATATATTGAATAAATCTTTACTGACTGGGGGAATCTTTCACATTCCTTCGGCTGACGGTTTTTTTTTTTTTAACGAGAGACACAGGGTCTTAAAGGACTTGTGGGAAGTGTCAAGAGATGAAGGAGGCAACACCTGGTAACGGGACCTCGATCCTGCAACAAACCGGACAAGTGATGTCACACGGCACCTTGTAAAAACTAGGAGTAACGGACTGGGAATCATCAACGAATCATTTATAAACAACTTACTTACTTTTCTATTTCATCAAATCTTTGGACGAAATCCAAAGCCCACATGTCACGTCACTTTGAATAGTCGGAAACCTTCAACAATCCGTACCCGTCCCCAGATTCCAAGAAGACTGTGAGGTGACACTATGAAAGTCTTGAGTGGTAAAGAATAGAGTTCAAAACCCGGAGGGACCACCGAGTCATTTCTTACGGGGACGTCACACCATCTAGACCCAAGGTAGGGACTTAACCCTTCTAGGGGACCTCCTCCGGTACCGTTGGGGTGAGGTCATAAGAACGGACCTCTTAGGTGTACCTGTCTCCTCGGACCGCCCGATGTCAGGTACCCCAGTGTTTCTCAGACTGTGCTGACTCACTGATCCGTGTGTTGTGTGTGTGTAGTCAAAAATCTTTCACTCTCCACTGTATATCAGAATGAATGTTATATAAAAAACCACGAAACTGAAATAAGGGGACCCTTAAAACCTCAGAGTAAACTCTAACATCTAAAAGGAGTAAATATACAATTCATCTGTCATAACAAAAAGGAACATGTAACCATTTAACCAGTGAAAAAAACACACATTTGTCATCTCGAATACCATCATCGATTCCCTTAACTTATACAAATATAATACTTTAATAACAAATAGTGCACGAAAAGTCCGTTATAAAACCCAGAATTATATGGAATTACAAAAAATCAATTAAAAAACCGACGTGACCTACAACCACGCGAGTCTGAAAGACAGTAAAGTTTCTCGGCCCCGACGAGAAGCATACCCAAAGAGTAACGTCACCGAAGAAAACAACGCCTCATGTCCGAGATCCCACGAGTCCCGAAGTCATCAACGACGTATACCCGAAGTCTCGTGTCCGAGTCAACAACACCGTATCCCCGGACCAACGGGGTGTCGTACACCCGAGAAGGGCTTGATCCCTAGCTTGACTACAGGGTCATAACGTTCCGCCAAAGAATTGGTGATCTGGTGGTCCCTTCCGGGTCCCACCTAAAAAATGGGGTCAAAACAGCTCTATATTAACTGTATATTATAACATAACGAAATAGTCACATCGAAATTGTCTCTCTATGAGTCCTCCTTATAAGGAAACCTATCGTTCCTTCCCTTATCCTTTTTTCCTTCATGTCACTATCAATAAAGATGGAAACGTCTGACGTAGAGAAAACCCGGTCCAAAGTCTCCCGTCGAAATCCCAACCTATCAGAAAGTCTCGACCCAAACCCACCTACTCCTTCACCGACACTCGGACTAACGTTCTCTCCCAACTTCGGTCATCCGATTACGACCGAGGTACAGGGACTCCGGAACTTCTGTCTCAATTTCAATACAAACTGGAGAGTTACAAAGTATTTTGACTTTAAATAAAGAATCCGGACAAGTCTAAGTCTTAACGTATAGGAACCTGAACTATCAGTCTTAGGATAGTCGGAGAATCTCACCACAACTAAACCATTTTTATAAATGTTGTTACAAGAAACGAAGACGGTATGTGTGATATAGAGAGGAACCACATGTGTAACTACCCAAAATTGAAAACACAACGTAAATTATGACATAAAAGTTTAATTATTTAGAGTCGTTTATTTATTTGCACTGTAACTATGATCGTGAAAATAACTACTCAAATACGTACGTGATACTCCTGTTGAACTCGTAGCTGAAATAGGCCCGTAAATTTTGTAATGAGCGAATTTAGGAGTGTCACCAGGACATACTATCTATAATAAACGAAGTAAAAGGGGTACTCTCTTTAGCTCTGAAGTCCAAATTCATTAAAGAGCTTCTTAATGTCAACTTTACTTCAGCGAGTCAGTGTGCTGAGAAACGCTGGGGTACCTGACATCGGATGGTCCGAGGAGACAGGTACCCTAAAAGGTCCGTCATCAGGACCCCACCTAACTGTAAAGGAAGAGGCCCCTAGAAGGGTTGGGTCCCTAGCTTGGGACCAGAGGGCGTAACATCTGTCTGCGAAATGGCAGACTCGGTATCACAGTTTTGACAATCCTCAATGTTTAAGTCCTAAGTCTCTTCCAGGTGGACCGAGGTCGAGGTTGGAGCGGGGGGGGGGCGGTGTGGAAAATAAAAGAAAAAGGATAAACATTAAGGAGAGGAATTCTTTGTTACAACACCATTTCTATCTGTGACCGTGGACGGACATTTTCGGTCCACTAAAGTTTAATTTTCTCTCAAGGGAACATAACAAAAACAGAAGACTTACAGGTATCTTCCACGAGTCAATTAGAAACAAGGTACTTACTTGTCTAATTGATCTAATCTTTGGAGATCTTTGGATAAATAAATCCAAAACAACTATGTAAACGTAATGCCTTTCCTTTCACTTATGAAGAACTGATCCTACTCGAAGATGAACGGTTTCCTCACATCTCCTCCACTGGTCAAATCCCTTCGCCTTTGACGGGTTCCAACGTAAAAGTCAGGTGACGTCGTCATGTCTTCGACCAATAGATGGATTCCACGGACGAAACATAATAACCCACACATAGCAAGTAGGAATTGTGACTTTCTATAAAAAGATAGGTATCAAGTCTCACCAAAAGTCTACTAGTTTGGAACTCTTCCACTTCACATAGACATTCGGTGATTCAAGGGTCCATCCAAAGAAGGGTTTCAAACCGAATGAGGACTTTAATTTCTAAAGTCCTACTAAATTTATTTCTACGAAATCTAAATTGCTACTAGTGATTTTGTCTGATCTAACGGGTTCCTTCCACAAAGGTACGGGAAATGTATATCATAAATTGTCCAATTCTGTCAATAAAAAAAGTATACCCTGTAGACGACGTTATCTTAACAAATCCCTCTTCAATTTGAAAATTATACAATAATTACAGTGTCTCTTATATTTCGTCTAAATAACTATGTCGAAAGATTCGTATAAAAGGATTGAAAGAATTAGTTTTGAAACTCTGACTTTCTAAAAAACAACAACCGAATTCATTTTGTACGACAACTTGAAAAAAAAAAAAACCTAATTTTTTTAAAAACACTAACTTCAACAGAGATATTAGTAATTTAAGAGGGGGACATTTTGTGGAAATTATTTGTTGAAATTAGTTCCACTACTTTGTGGAAATTAATCCTAAATAATAGAACTTTTGATAATCCCAGAAAAATACAAATTTACTCTAAAAACCCTCCTCAACTTGACAGTCAAACCCTATCATCTTACTCGTAATGTAACCCAACCATTTGCACTCAAACCATGAGAACCGGTGACTAACTACAGTAACTCGTCTAGTGAACTAAAGATGTAAAATGAACAAGTAAAAATTGAGGACATGCGACAAAACTTAGTTTACTCTATCAGGAACTTCTACCCTAATATATTTAAACTCTATGATCACTATGGAAACGGCATATAGAGGACTAGGGAGACTAACTAATTTATCACAATGAGAAACTTTAAAAAATTTCAACTAAATTTTTAGAATATTATCAATATGGGACGGAAAACTCTCCCATATTTATGTCAAATGTATTATACATTTACAGTTTAAATACTCAATTTTTACAGTAGAGAATGTACATAAAAGTACAAACTATTAAAAACACTCACTAAACTCTTTCATAGATTTGTCAATTTTTTATAAAATATCAAATTTTTAACCTAAAATTATATAGATTCCGTTAGTAAAACTAACTCGGAACTTGGACGATAGAAATAAGACTTTGACATCCCAACAGGTGCACTTTAGAAAGAGTAAAACTTACTGTCATACATTTTACTTTGTCGACATCTATCACCACTTCAAA
This sequence comes from Capra ibex, assembly GCA_006410555.1. Classification (NCBI taxonomy): domain Eukaryota; kingdom Metazoa; phylum Chordata; class Mammalia; order Artiodactyla; family Bovidae; genus Capra; species Capra ibex. The sequence continues at coordinate 46,347,081 of SJYO01050590.1, forward strand.
TCTTATGTATGTTTCGATACATATATCCAGTAATTGTTAAGTAAAAACGGATTTCCCAAACCAAAATCGACTTGTTGGAAGGAGGTTTACCACGGAAAAAGTTAAAATCCTAAACTGTCACAAGTTAACAAACGTCCATAATTAAAAAGTACAACGGAATGGTACACGATTTTTGGACGTCAGGGAACCTCTTCGAACATGAATAATTTCTAACATTTCAATGGAACACTCATACATGTTGTATGAAACGGTCAAGACACCCAATGTGAACTTCTCAAATAAGAAATAATATCTATTATGACGTAAGTCATAATGACAACTTTAACTCATAAAGAATAATTTCTAAATGACACAACTTGTTATCAGGAGTCTTTTAATTTGAACTACCAAAAACACACTTAACCATAATATCCTTTCCCCTTAACATTCATCAAAAATTGTAAATTTTTAACGAATGGAGCAAAAAATTGAAAATCTAATATTATTTACACAAGAAATTGACTCTACGTACTGTATACTGTTATAAACTTCACCTAAAAAAAACTTTCGGGTCACCAAGAATTTCACATCACGTACCCTTGAACAATGCTTGCGTCTGAGAACCTGGACTGACCCTCACCCCGATTTTGAATTCTTGGTGATAAAATGTGATTGTCTAGACTGTAGAAGACACGAATTAACATACTTTCCATAAAGATCAAAAACCGAATACAGACTGTGTGCAAAGTGAAGCATCGGAATACCTTCACACAAAAATGTCTTGTGGAAACTATATTTTCCTTCGATAAACATTCCTATTTTTCCACATCAAATCTTGTTCCCATCCGTCTGAAAAAGATACTTTTCCGGTCTCATTTATCGTTCCGAAACGTCGGGTCCGTCAGAAGTCACCGTTGACGAGCTGAGGACAACCTCCTTTCGTCGGTATCAGTTTCACGTTTACTCACTCACACGACACAAAACTATTCTGACAAATACCTGTGACTGTAAACTTAAAGTATATTATTAGCACACAGTACTTTATAATAAGAATCTTGAAAAGGGGGTTCGTAAATTTTTACAACCCGGTAAGAATCGAACACCCGGTGTGCCTTTGTCCGTCACCCGACCTAAAATGGTTGGAAACCAGATCTCTCAAAGCACATTTTGTTTCGTAAGGTTGTTTTGTGGTCGGAAGCCGTTTTAAATTGAATACGACCGACAAGGTGTATCTCTCCTTTCGATCACATGAACTTGTTTGTTTCTTCACTCTCCTATGATTCGAAATTCTTCTTAACGGACGGGAGAACAATTATATAATACGAGAAAGAAACTAACCGTCGTCGTGTATAACTCTTGATCAGTTGAATTCCGAAACATTGATTGTCATCTACTATATCGCCTATAAAACGACATGTCTATAGTCTGTAATAAATAACGTTATCTTTGTAATTAAAACTTTACACTCCACCATGACCCTTTCTCCGAAAAGGTCTTTCTCTTCATCACAAAACAAAAAAAAGTCACCTTCATATCTATAAAGATGGACGAGTCTTAACCGCCAAATTTTTTTTTACTACCGGAAAGTTTCACTATAACTTACGAATTATGTTTTAATTTGAATATGTAAATTAACTTGAGTGATTAAATACGAAAAGGACAGTACATGAGATAGAAAGGAACGACACTACAAGTAAACGACAGATGGTACCTAAACGGGAAGCACTGTAATGTATGTAGTCGTACCTATTGAAAAGTACATGTAAATAAATTTTTCTAAAATTTTAAAACTGGTTTTCGAACATTTCGAATGGTAGCATTGGTAAAAATTCACGGACATGTACAAAAAAAAAAAAAAAAAAATCTCGTACTTTTGTTGGTAAAATTACACGAGTTTTGAGTTACCGTATTTTGTTGGTAAAATAATACGAATTATCAAGGGTACACAGACCTTAAACCTACCCGTACAAGTCCTACTGACAGAGACGAGTCACCACAAACCCGGGAACTACCCCCTCCAAACCACTAACTCCCACTGAACTGTCGGCCCCTGGTCTTAGTGGACCTTAGAAGAAATGAGTACACAGACCACCAATATACAGTCAGAAGACCCTGTAGTCGACCCCGGAAAGGTACACTGGAGAGACCCACCGGACCCGACGGAGTCACACCACCACAGTCCCACCAACCTGTGGAAACAACGACAAGTCCCGATATTTCCACCCACAGGGTTTTCTTGATGAACCTTCGTTTCGACAGACTAGAAAAAACTAAATAGGAGCCTTCAGTGTGTCGTAGCGAAGAGAACGTACGATTAACCAAAAGTCACTCAGGGGTTCCTACCAGACTACGTTATCTTCTCCCGTATCTAGGGGTGAAGATCTACTCTCCTTGTAGTCTCTCAAACACCTAATCAAACTTTTTGAAAATTGTATCAGCCAAGAGACCGGTGTATCCTTTAAGTCACCGGTTATCGAGAGTAAGGGAATATCATAGTCCGAACTCAAACTCCAAGTCCTAGAGTGGTAGGTCCACCCCTACTCTATTAAAGCCAAACCAAAGAACCTGTATCATAAAGAGTAGGAATTTTAGACAAGGGATTTTCCTACACAATAAATAGGTCGGGTGACGGGGGTTATAAACAAATATCTTCACAGAGTCTGTGAATTTTTAGACGGTGACCCGGTCGCGAATCCATGATCCTTCATTTGATTATTGTGACAGAAGACGTGTCAACAGGGTCAAAAACTCAGAGACAGAAATAGAACGTCATACAAGTGTGCCTACGAGGATGCTTATTTTGAGACCGACCCGACCACCATGTCGAAGAAGTCAAGGTCCTTCTACGGAAACCCTTCGTACAGTGGTTGGGCCGGAAGTGGTTCGAGGGCCATTCATGTAGTCGAAAAGTCTGACTCTGTCGAAGACAAAGACATAAGAACTCACCTCGGACGGCGAGAAATAAAACGATCACGATAACATATCTTATCCCTTTTCCTCCTTAGAGATGTCTTAAAAACGACATCTTAAAATGACGAAAACTTGATATCCTTCGTAGAGAAAGTCCTCAGTAAATTGTAACCGTAATCTGTAGTGTTATCAATGATGGATCTGAATGGACAATTGTAAAATGATACAACATTAAAGATATAACAGAAATGATTCAGAAAGGGAAAAAAAAGAGGACTAAGTCAAGAACACCGATCTTACGACAAAACACCTTAAAGAAAATAAAACAGGCACTCTAAGAAGACTCGAATACACTCTTATACTAAGACAAGGGGAACTTCAACCATAAAACTGATCTCCAACCTGAACCACATCTTTAACCAGTACAAAATAAAGAAAAAATTTAAACATCCGAAACAAGAAAGAATTTGTAAACTAAAATATGTCTTTTTAGACTATGATGGAAACTAAAGAGGGAAAAAGTATGACTAGAAATTTTAAGTATTGATAAAGATCAAGAGTATTTAGTATCAGACTTTTGAGTCAATGCAAAGAAATGGAGACCCTTGTAAGCCAAATAATCAGAAGAGACGAACAGACATAAAGAAATATAAAGACTTGAGACTAACATGTTTATGATCTAAAGACCCTTGATGGACAGTATAAAAGGACATTAAAAACAGAAGGTTAAGACACCAAACCCAAAAACATCAAAGGTCAGACGATAAACAACGGAGATGACTTAAACAATAATCATCTGAAAAAAAATTTAGATTTTTCGAAGGTCAAACACACAAGAACAAAGTAGTAATTGGAAAAACAAAACTATTGAGTGACTAGAGAGTCTATATTTACTCTGATTTTTTATAATAAAATGACTGGAACCTTACTTAGACAGGCGAAACGAATACCATAAAAACGGTGGGTCTATAAATAAAAGTAATTCAGTTTATTTACCTACACCAAAATACTTAGTACAATCCTAAGAAAGAGGTGAGTATCCACTATTTCCCAAAGTCGCTACGTAAGAACATACTAAACATACCACACCCTAAAAAGTACATTGAGGGATAGGCAGATCTTAAACAGAACCATAAGTAACACTCGTTACTTAGATCAAAATAGAAGAAGGTATACTAGTAGACCAATTGTGTTGTTGTCAATAAGTTCCCATGACGGATGGGGGTGACTAAACTCAAGTCGTTTATAATTCGTAAACTCATACACGGTTCAAGACTCTTAAGTGCGTCATTACGTCGCATAACAAACAGGAGTTCCCCGAATGTGTGAGAAATAAGCTCGACATATTTATCTCGGAGACCAGAGTCCTTTACAAAAGGGTCCCTTTCCTGTACACTTGACTCAAGACTTTCATCTCACACTCAAGAAGTCGCTGTACGACGTTCTACTCTAAAAGTTCGTTACTCTCGTTACACATTTTGGGATTTCCGGCTTTTAAAACCGTGAAATTACACCAAAATCTATCAAGTCGTCCCAATCTTGTCATCCGTCTCTCTACCCGGTCTTAGTCAGTGTTTTCCCATCTTCACACCGAAAATAGAACTTTCACCAACCCTTGGTCTCGTTCCCCCTCTCATCTCCATCGAATTAGTTAAAACCCAAAATATTATTAGGACGTCCGAAACTATACTTGTTACTAAACCTTCGGAACTCTAACTTCCGAAATGTTAGAGAAAGAGGTACTTCTTCGACCGTATTAGGTCACTCGATATCAGTCTTATCTTTCAACTTTATTACTCTCCCCCATCTTGAAACACCCGCAAAAACAAACAAAACCAGCCTCCTACCCAACACCCCGATTTTATTCTTTCTTAACGGACCCTACTGACGTGACTTGTCTAAGGAAATCGTGATTCCACTTTCACTCTCACGTCTTCGTCCAAAGACCTCTTGCCATGAGTCAAATCAGACAAACTTCAACCGAGAGGACATCCCGTAGAGACTAAGACTTTAGGACATCCATCAACCTTTACTCTAGACCTCAAATCTCTTTTCCAACTTAATCTCCTTGTGTAAACTCTCAATGTCCCACGACCAACTTAAGTGTAAACATCCCGTTCTCGTAAGGAAGACAAAATTAATAAAAAACCAATGAGAAATTTAATGGATGAAAAAATGTACATTAAATTCAATCTATCATATAATCGTAATATCATTTATGCACATATATTAAATATTTATGTACAAATCTATAACCTCCATGAATTACCCTCGACAAGTCGACTAATTACTCGTATAAAAGACATGATACCGTCTAACTCCCAAACCCCCATTGAAGATATTCGAATTTTAATTAACTTTCATTTGTAAACGTTCTTATCACGTTTCTTGAAAGTAAAAGGAAGTAAATCTTAGGAGTCAAAAATCGTAAACCGGTGTAAACGAGAGAGTGAGACAAAAAGAGATGTACAAACATGTATAAGACTTAGTAGACTTTTAAGGTACAAGGAAATGGAGGTTTATGAACTCACAAATAAAGGACAAGAAGATGTAATAGTTGATCTAATCTTACTAGTTTAGTCCTTGACCAACTTCAAAAATAGTAAATTTTGTGATATTATACATATCAAATATAAAATAGTCCATATCTTAGTAAATCTTATTTTAAATGTACATCGTAATATACTTCATAAAATACATTCCACTAAACGTAATATAACCATAAGGATTAATCCCAATATACTCACAGAATTTTATCACAAATGTCCTACCAAATAAACCCCTTATAATTTGAGAACCCTTGATTAGGTAATATCAAAAAGACTTAAAATTTCTAAAATTTCTCTTATAAAAATCCGTATTCGACATGAATCTTTATTAAGTACCAAATCACGATCTCCTTGGTCTAAATGAAGAAAAAAAAAGGTTTATCACAAATCGAACAAGGGTTTACTTTCCCTAACTATGTTATTTCACATTACCACATTTTGCTTTGACTTCATCTCTATGCCATTTCGTCTGTCACAAAGTCACTTTGTGCATTCGATAAATGGAATTTTTCGAAAAAAGGACTTACTCATCATGACCACATTCTCGAGTGATAAGCCCGACAAAAAACAAAAAAAAAATTAGTTTGATCTGAACAATCAATGATCGAGGGATTCAGTATAATTCCTGAAGGGACCACCGAGTGTACCATTTCTTAGACAGTCGTTACGGCCTCCGGACCCCAGTCAGGGATCCCACCCTTCTAGGGGACCTCCTCTTTTACCGTTGGGTGAGGTCATCAGAACGAACCCTTTAGGTGTCCTGTCTCCTCTCGGACCACCCAGGATCAGGTACCTCAAAGTTTCTCAACCTGCACTGACTCACTGAAAGGCCTCTTCCGTCACCGTGGGGTGAGTTCATGAGAACGGACCTTTTAGGGTACCTGCCTCCTCGGACCACCCGACGTCAGGTACCCCAGCGACTCTCAGTCTGTGCTGACTCGTTGAAGTGAAAGTGAAAAGTGAAAGTACGTAACCTCTTCCTTTACCGTTGGGTGAGGTCATGAGAACGGACCTCTTAGGGTCCCGGCCCCCTCGGACCACCCGACGGTAGATACCCCAACGTGTCTCAACCTGTGCTGACGTCACTGAATCGTCGTCGTCTCACTGAAAGTACAGTGAAATGATTCAGTATAACCTACAATTTGTCGACCGAATTGCATCCTATACCAGACAGATTACGACTCTTTAATCTTTCTAAATCCCCCCTTTCCCACGAAACATTCCGATTTTTATATAACGTGTCTATTTGTACTATACTTAACTTTGTCTTCACAAAAAAATGGAGGTGTTCATTTTAAAGAACAATAAGGTATTAAGGAAGTTCCGAAAATCATGTATACGTATGTATTGTGTTTGTATTAACATTGTGCTTTTCGATCAACTAAAACATAAGACGAAAAAATAAATACACACAAAAAATTTAACATAACTTCATATCAGCTACATGTCACAACACAATCAGAGTCCAAATTTCGTATTACTACGTCAATATGCATATAGGTAAGAAAAAACCTAAGAAAAGGGTATATCCAATAATATCTGATAACTCATCTCAAGGGACACGATATCATTCGGGAGAAACCAATAGACAAAAATTCAAGTAAATATAGTAAATTTTTTAAATCTAAACTGTTCAATCACTATGGTACTATAAACAAAAAGACACAGACTGAACAAAATGAACTATATGATCAAAGATTCAGACAGGTACAACGAAGTTTACCGTACTAAAATAAGGAAAATATCGACTCATTTTAGGATGACATATACATGGTGTAGAAATAGGTAGGGAGACCACTAACTGTAAATCCAACGAAGGCGCAGGACCGATAACAAGTCATCACGACGTCACTTGTAACCCCACTACATAGGAAAGTTTAATACCAAAAGAAACTTATATACGGGTCCTCACCCTAACGAGTTAGTATACCATCAAAATCAAATTCTTTGGAGGAATGATAAGAGTTATCACCGATCGGGTCAAATGTAAAGGTAGTTGTCATATCCTCCTAAGGAAAGAGAGGTGTGGGAGAGGTCGTAAATAATAAACATTGGAAAAACTCCTGGCGACAAGACTGGTCGAACGCCACTATGGAGTAACATCAAAACTAAACAACAACAAGTCAGTGATTCAACACAGGTTATGAAACACTGGAGTACCTGACGTCGTGTGGTCCGAAGAGACAGAAGTGATATAGGGTCTCAAACGAGTTTGAGTACAGGTAACTCAGTCACTACATTAAGATGGCAGAGTAGGAGACAGTTGGGGAAGAGGACACGAGTTAGAAAGGATCGTAGACCCAGAAAAGATCACTTGGTCGAGAAGTGTAGTCCTCCGGTTTCATAACCTCGAAGTCGAAGTCGTAGTAAGGAACTAACCTGAACGTAAAGAAAATTATTAAACGCTAGAAGTAAAAGGACAGTGGGTAGACACACAGAAGAAACCTCTTTACAGACAAATCTAGAAGACGGGTAAAAAAAGAAGATAGCCTAACAACCAAACAACAAAAAATTTGTCGACACATTCGACAACCAGATAAAACCTTTAATTAGGGAACAAACTCAACGTAGTAAACATTTATAAAAGAGGGTAAGACAACCAACAGAAAAGTAAAACAAATACCAAAAGAAACGACACGTTTTTGAAAATTCAAATTAATCCAGGGTAAACAATTAAAAAAAGGGCAAACAGACAAAAACAAGGGTAATGAGATCCTTTACCTAGTTTTTTTTTATACGACACTAAATACAGTTTCTCGTAAGACGGATACAAAAGGAGATCCTCAAAATATTATTGACCACAATGTAAATTCAGAAATTACGTAAGAGTCAAATAAAAACATATACTACAATCTCTTACAAGATTAAAATAAGAAAATGTACATCGACAGGTCAAAAGGGTCGTGGTGAATAATTTCTCTGGTAGTAAAGAGGTAACATATACGAAAGGAGGAAACAGTGTCTAATTAACTGGTATTCACGCATCCAAACAGAAAACCCGAAAGACAGGACAAGACAATAGACACAGACAAAACCCCGGTCATGATATGACAATTTTAATGACACCGAAGTATCATATTAGACTTCAGTCCCTCACGCTAGGGAGGTCGAGACAAGAAGAAAGAGTTCTAGTAAAACCGACAATTTCCAGAAAACAAAAAGGTATGTTCATTTTTTAAAAAAAGAAGCTCAAGACACTTTTTGTAGTAACCAGTAAACTATCCCTAAAGTGACTTCGAGCTAATGGAACCCATCACTACAGTAAAACTGTTATAACTCTTGTACCATATAGAAAAGTAGGCGACCCCAGTAGAAATCAAAGAAGACAATCGTAGAATGTCAAAAGTCTCATGTTCAAAAAACGGAGAAATCCATCCAAATAAGGACCCATACAATGAGAAAACAATACTACCATTCAACCCAACAAAGGAATTAAAGAGAAAGACTAGAAAACAACAATTACATATCTTTACGTTGTCTAAAGACATATAATTAAAACATAAGACGTGAAAACGGTTTAAGTAACTACTCGAGATCATCAAAAGACCATCACAGATCCTAAAAGATTCATATCATAGTACAGTAGACTTCTATCAAAATAAAGAAGGAAAGGTTAAACCTAAGGAAAATAAAGAAAAGGAAGAGACTGACGACACAGATCCTGAAGGTTCTCATACAACTTCTTCTCACCATAGTCACCCATAGGAACAGAACAAGGACTAGAAATTTCCTTACGAAAGTCAAAAAATGGTAACTCATACTACAATCGACACCCAAACAACATATACCGGAAGTAATACAACTCTATACAAGGGAAACACGGGTGAAAGACCTCTAACACACACACACAAAAAAATTAGTATTTACCTACAACCTAAAATAGTTTTCGAAAAAGACGTAGACAACCCTACTATTATACTAAAGAAGTCAAACAATAACACATAGTACAACTAAGTAAATACCTATGACCTTTTGGGAACACACAAAGACTCTATTTAGGGTGACCTAGTACCACATACTAGAAGAATTACATGACAACCTAAGCCAAACGAACAGAAAACAACTCCTAAAAATGTAGATACAAGTAGTCACTTCAACCGAACTATAAAGAATAATATGTAAAATTTTAAACTCAAAATAAATCAAAAAATTTAAAGTTAAAGTTAAATGGTCACCTCAATCATCATATAGTAATTAAACAGGTAATTACAAAAGACGACTTTTTTAAACTACATAGAAAACATTCATTCAGAAGAAAAAGTATCTGACAAGTGAATTTGTAAAAAAACACGGAGTCAAACAAGGTTTTTTCATTCCTTGAATAACTTAATCCTCAACAAATATTAAAACTCAAATGTATTTCGAATCTGAAGGGTCCACCAAGTCACCATTTCTTAGGTGGACAATTACGTCCAAGTTAGGGACCCAACCCTTCTAGGGAAAATCCTCCTTTATCGTTAGGTGAGGTCATATGAACGGAACCTTTAGGGTACTTGTCTCCTCGCACGATGACGGGTACCCCAACGTTCCTCAGTCTGTGTTTACTCGAACGTGAATGAATGTTTCGAATCTCAAGTCTGTCCTCATTAACAGTCTTCAAAAATAAATAGAGTACACATTGAACATAGTAGAAAATCCGTTTTACAAAGTACCTAAAGTTTCGACCTCCGTGGAACACAGTGTAAGAACCCCGACGAATGTTTATGTTTTTACTTGTCCCTACCATTCAAAAAAAATAAATAAACGTGCAAAACGACACTACACACATTCCCTTCTCAGAGTTTCACTTTACTGAAGGATTCAGTAATACTTTGAACGAATAAATTACATAGTTATGTTACTTTATAAAAATAGACTTTTCTACAGTCCACCAAATCTTCCGATGCACTTTATTTAGTAGATACCGAATTTATAGTCCGGTTGTTTCTTCATTTCCTATCTCAATGTCTGAAAAATTCTCCTTACTTCTCATTATTAAAAAGGTTTAGAAGAGTCTAATATCGTCTTAATAGGAGAAAGTTCATGTCAATATTTGGTCAACGTCATGTTTGGAAGGGAACAGAGGACACTAAATGTGTGAACGTCACTCACCTAGTGAATACAAGGCTGTCACGTATACAATTATTGACAGGTGGGTAAATCCGTGAACTTATCACCCAACAGCAGAACTAGTACGACGACTGAGTCTACTCTAGTATTCCTTAATTCTATGAGTCCAACTTTATTGTACTTTGTATTAAGTTTGTTAACCGTTTAGAAGATTGTTTTAACACGACCAACTAACAGGTTGGTCTTACATAATTCTCACATGGAAAAGGGGAAAGTGACCGGTCGTCAACATAAATAAACATAATGAAGGTAGAAAAGTAGGATCGTTAAACACTATCTAAACTTTTTCCAAAATATTAAAATCAAATTAAATGTAAAGGGAAAACCTGTCCAAACTCGTAGAAACGTATTAAATTTTTCATTTCAAATTTATGAGAACCATTAAATTTTTATTCAGTCTATTTTATAAAGTTCATTTCCAATATGATATAAATAGACAAAAGAAAACAAGTCAAAAAGAATTATAAGTATATACATGAAAACGATGAATGTGACATCTAAGTCTTTTCGAAATTACACGGTACAATAGTTTAATGGCAAACCGTTCGGTAAAACCAAATAATACTACCTTTTATATTTAATATGTATTTTCTTCTTTCTGATTATGTCACTTAATAAAGATCAGTACGTAGAAGACGAAAAATCTTAAAGTAGACATTTACGAAGACACATAAAGATTTTAATCTAAAATCTCCAAAAGAACCGTCAGGTCACCGATTCTGAAACGAGGGCTACGTCCCCCGTACCAAGTTAGGGACCAACTCCTTGATTCTAGGACACACGACGTACCGTACTAATTTTTTTTAATCTAAAATTCTTTCGTACTATTATCACGGTAATAGTGTCGGTTCTTTTAATTCATGATAGGTGAATCACAAACAAAGGGACTATTAGAGTGTTTATAAAAAATATAAAACAAAATTAGTCATAGGTTTGTTCTAAGTATGTGATGTCAACCAAGTATACTGAGAGAATTCAGAGAAAAAATTCATTAAAAAATTTATAAACCGAGAAGACCCAGAAGCAACGACACACCCGAAAAGAGATCAACGCCTCTCGTCCCCGGTGAGATCAACACCGTGTGGCGCGGCATCAACACTGAACGTCCGAGATCTCGTGCCCGGGTCATCAACACTACGTACCCGAAACAACAAGGCGTCGTACACGTAGAAGTACCTGGTCCCTAACTTGGGTGCAGAGGGAGTAACCGGAACTTAAGAAGTGGTGACTCGGTGGTCCCTTCGGACTGAGAATTCGAAGAATTTTGTAAAGACTGAAAGAAAGAGTGAGAAGAACAAAAGGACTTTTTTGATGTAAGTTTTTTTTATTTTTGTCCGACTGAACATCTTAACATAAGACAAGAACAACAAGTCGGTGAGTCAGTACAGACTGAGTAACACTAGGGGACCTGACGTCGTGTAGTCCGGAGGGATAAGAAGTGATACGGGGTCTCAAACGAGTCTGAGTACAGGTAACTCAACTACTACGGTAGGTTGGTAGGGTAGGAGACAACGGGGGAGAAGGAGGACCTCTTTTCCGAAATAGGGTTGGTTTCATAAATCCTCTTTTATTATCTTACCCTTTCTGATCTCCAGAGAAGTCCTTTTAATCACTATGGTTCCCTCGGGAAGTACGTTTCTACTCGTGTTATTTCTGTCATACCTGGACTTTGTCTTTGTCTTCTAAGATTCTTCTCCACCGTTCTTATGTGTCTTCTTGAGATGTTTTTTCTAGAAATACTGGGTCTATTGGCGTTACCACACTAGAGAGTGGATCTCGGTCTGCAGGACCTACACTTCAGTTCACCCGGAATCCTTAGTAGTGACAGTTGTTTCGATCACCTCCACTACCTTAAGATCTGGGACTACGACCCTTTCTAACTTCCACCCTCCTCTTCCCCTATTGTCCCCTACTTTACCAACCTACCGTAGTGACTGAGTTACCTGTACTCAAACTTGTTCGAGGCCCTCAACCACTACCTGTCCCTTCGGACCGTACAACGTCAGGTACCCCAGCCTTTCTCAGTCCTGTACTGACTTGACTTAGAGACCTTTAATGATTCTTATCCATTTCTGTTGTCATTGTACAATACGAACCCATGAATCTATTTCTTTGTAAGCCCTTCCTCAACTTCACATCCATTTATCTACTTAAAATGGTGTAAACCCTGTCATCATCAATCTCGGAATATCTGTGAGAACTGAAACTTGTCTACTGAAAATTCGTATATATTTCATCTGTCTGAAAGGTATATGAACCTCTTACCATATCATCAAATGACGGAAACCTAGACACCTAATGAAAATATATACTACATTTTATAGAATCTAAATGTCTTTTGCCCCCTACGAAGAACTTAAACCATCAAGTAAAACTGACCTCATCTAACTTATAGTAATTTACATTACAAAATACTACCACAACTGTGACTAAAGAGTATGACGGTTCTTTTATACAATACGTAAAACATCTCACGATAAAATTATAGGTTTGGAAAACTCGAGTAAACATAACCCATGATTTTGGTTCAAAAGTGAAAACAAATTCCATCCTCTGTTTAATTGATTACTAAAAAACGAATGTCCGCCTCCAAACTAGACGTCTTAGGTAGGGCTTACCTAGCATTACAACTTTACAAATACTTGTAACTTTTTTGTAACCAAGTCCATTGAGTCTTTTAAACTAACAATTTTGAAAAAAGGAAATTATTCGAAAATTAAGATTCTAACCGAAATAAGATCGAGTTTCTAGTTTCCCTCTTTTCAAACGACTTTAGATAATAACATAATAAAAATACTAAAAACCCCTAATCTCGATATTCCATACTGATACAGTACTGAGACAGTGAATATTTATAAAAAGAATTTGTACCTTTTATTAAGTATTATAAAAGAAATCATTAAAGTGATTAGGTAATAAATCTAGAAAGTATAAATTATACTTGTAAGCAAGTAGGATTATCAGGAAACAAATACGTCAGTAAAAGAAACCTAAACAAAGTACGACCATTCAGCGAAGTCAGTACAGGCTGAGACACGCTGGGGTATCTGCCGTCGGGTGGTCCGAGACGACAGGGACCCTAAAAGGTCCGTTTTTGTGACCTCACCCAACGGTAAAGGAAGAGGTTATGTACTTTCACTTTTCACTTTCACTTCAGCGAGTCAGCACAGACTGAGAAGCACTGGGGTACCTGACGTCGGACGGTCCGAGGAGGCAGGTACCCTAAAAGGTCCGTTCTCATGACCTCACCCCACGGCAACGGAAGAGGTAACATGGAAGTACCAACATGGTATTTATCTTTAGAATAAAGGGGTTGATCTAATATTGAACCCTCTTCTCTTGTGAATTAAAAGAAAAGAAAGAATCACAAAAATGATTATTCATTAAAAATTATTAGTGACTTAATTGGAAGCACCCCTCTCCGTTGACCGTTAAGACGACCCATAATAGTATTTAAATTAAGGACTCTGAAAAGAGTACCCGAGAATTGATTCTCTTTATTGACTCGTCAAAAACATAGAACCGATTAAAAACCACTACTAAACCCCTCAATTATACGTACAAAATTAGTAACGATAAGTATTCTAATCTTTACCCTCTTGATATTAGTCAAAAATATAAAATTCAATTTAATTTACTCCTTGGTTTTACCCGTAGGGAGGTGGGGGTCCAATCCATTTTTACGATGTACTCTGAATCTGAGAGCTCAGGTCCATTTAACTGATCCTAATTAAATAGTCATATTACGGAATTACTTTTCATATTACTTAAAGAGATCCAGTACTCAGAATCGTCAAAAAACTAGTCACTTACCGTAATTCATCGGACGACTTGTGGACCCAAAACATAACTTTATTCCGACAATGTACGACGTCGTTTCATACAGAAGGATAAAATTCGTCATACCGAAACTCACGGTTGAAAACAGTAATTCCATTTACCTATTTATTACACTGTAATAAAGTTTTGATTCTTAAACCTTTACAAAAGAAAAAAGGAGTCTCGTTAACAGACCGGTCTGGGTTGTAGATGGAGTAAGGTCTGTAACTAGACTTCAACCGATTGTTTAACTTTCTATATTAGTTTGCTGTAGTCCATTATATGTACTAGTGAAGTCTTTGTAACACATATATCTTAAGAACACTTAGAGTCGATATTTAATATAGAAAACTAAAGATATATATACACGTATTTCACTTTCAAGGAGAGAAACCCAAGAATATCAGGGTTCAAAAGAAGAGAGAGGGGAACGGAGGTCAAGAATCGGATCTTATCGTAAAAAGGTGATCGCAATAACTCTATATTAACTATGTATTGTAGTATTTAACTTCCACAGGTTACACTACTAAACTATGTACCGACAAAGGACTCATCGTAAATTCTTTCAGTAACCACACCTAAGCATTGTCAGAATGTTACTTTATGCAGAAAAATCTCAATTTCTCTGGTCACATGACACGGAGGAACATTAATGTTTCAGTTTGTCACTCTCGATCACTGTCAATATCATCCTCTTCCAGCTTATAATGAAGTTCATTTGGACGGAGAGAGGGTAATATACCTAACATAAATATAAACATCGAAACTTTTTTACTGACCTTCTAAGACAAAAGAGGTGTTTGAAGGGAAGGGAACCAAATGTACATGGTCACGACAGAAGAGTGTAGAAGTCAAGGAAAGAGATTGAAATAACACACTTCTGGAACCCATAAATACGTACATATCCAGACACTGATGTATCACCGATTTGACATTCGTCTAGAAACAGTACCATTTGATCGACTCCTGTGAGTTCTATTAAAAGACTTCGTTGCAGTGAACTTACTGTTTCAAAATGGTGCAATCTTAACCAACTCTTTGGAGTACTTTATAGACAAATAAAAAAAGGACGACGTTCTCTTTAACGAACAACTTAATATAAAATCGTAAATAATTTCAACAGATAATTCAAGAGTTTCGTTTATAAGGATTATGACGAAAAAAATTTAATTAAAAATAATCTCATATTAACAAAATGTTACAACACAATCAAAGACGATATATCGTCTCACTTAGTCGACATGTATATGTGCTATAACAACAAATGAACGATTCAACACAGACTGAGACACGAGGAGACAGGTACCCTATAGGGTCCGTTCTTATGATCTCACCCAAACAGTAAAGGAGGCGGTCCCCTAGAAGGGTTGGGTCTCTAACTTGGGTACAGATGACGTAACCGTCCAGCTAAGAAGTGACGACTCGGTGATCCTTTCGGGTGTATATGTACATAGGGGACAAAAAATCTAAAGGAATGGTAAATCTAGTGGCGTCTCAACTTTTACCGGTGGATATAAAAGAAAAAATTAAAAAACCGACGTTACACGTCGTATGTCCTAGAATCAAGGGGTTGGTTCAACAGTTTGGACACGGGGGACGTCACCTTCGTGTCTGAGAATTGGTCACCTGGTGATCCCTTTAGGGAGACTATAACATGAAGATTTTTACCCGTTAAATCTTGTCAGAAAGAATGGATATTGTAGACATGTTTTCTCTTCTTACTATCCTTCCACGGAAATCTAGTTCGTCAGACTTTACCTTAAGAAAAAAAAAAAATTGATCATAATACTGAAACTTGTTCAGTGAATTGGAAAAAAGAAAATCTAAGAAAGAACCTCACTGACAGTTTACATAGAATTAATGTCCACCTTACAATCTCCCGTATTTACCTTTTTCAATTGGTCACCCAAAGACGAAAGTTCGATTTTAATGTATGAGAAATAACGAGACTTTAGTAGGACCCTTTTCAAATATACAAAAGGACGTTAAATTATAACTTGTAAATCCACAGTATCAAGAACCTTTAGACTGAGTCACTAACAAAAGATTCCTATTGGAGGTCTCTCTATTTTTCTCGAAGGACCAAAGTTCTAGAGAAGGGATTGTAAGATACTTTCATTATGATTCTAGTCTACTAGTCCGGAAACGAGTTCGTAAATTTTACGAGATTATTGAGATAACTAACTAGTGAATGTCACACGGACAGTGACAAGAATCGAGTAACACAGACAATTGGATCAGGATTGTTTTAAGAACATTTTTTGCAAAATAACAATGTTGAATTAAAGTGTTTTCTGTGACTTCGTGTTTTTGTAACCCATGAACAGGGTACAGTACAATTCATCATGTTCTATCTCGATCCCACGTTTGGGTCCGGACAGACTACCTGAGATCTCCGGTCTCAGGAGTTATCACACGAGAAGGCTGACGACGGAGTGTGTAATCAACAACTGTAAGGGAAAAATTGGAAAGGAGACCGACAATCTTCACACGAGATTATGAAGACTACTAACACTTAAGAAACGGAAGAAACCATCGATAAAGTAGAAATGTACCGAGTCACCATTTCTTAGACGGACGGGTACGTCCTCTACGTCCAAACTAGACACTCGGTCCTTCTAGGGGACCTCATCCTTTACCGTCGGGTGAGGTCATAAGAACAGGCCTTTCAAGGTGTCTCTCTCCTCGGGTCACCGGACATCAGGTGCCCCAACGGTTCTCAACCCGTACTGACACGTGCGTGTTCGCGTTCTCAGTAAGAATCTACCGGGACTCAGACTCTCCGAATGTCAAAGGAAGTAACCTTTAACGTAATATCACGAAAGACTAACACTATAAATCACTTATGAGTAACAGTTTCTGTTTTGATCATCATACAATTACACGATGAATATGGACTAAAATTCTGAAGAACAGTAAAAATACCAAAGATATTATTCGTAAAAAATTTTTCGTAAATAAATAAACCGGTTCAACCTAGAACCCACGTCGTACAGCCTAGACATCAACTTCACATACCCTAGATCGAGGGACTGGTCCCTAACTTGGGTCCGGGGGACGTGACCCTAGCGTCTCAGAATCGGTGACCCGGTGGTCACTTCAGGGTTCTCACTCGTAAAAAACACACATTCACTGAAGTTCAGTACCCTGAAGGGACCACCAAGTCACGAATTCTAAGACCCTAGGGTTACGTCCCTCGTACCCAAGATAGGGACCAACCCCTTGATTCTAGGACGTAGGACATACAAGGGGGGTGGGGGGTTCATTATTATTATTTTATTTTTATCTACTGAAGGTACAGTACAAGATCTGATATACACCATAAGATCGACACCGAATCGGTCTTGAACTGAAGTCGTAAGATAGTAACTGAATTCTGTCGTCATCGTAGGTACCCCAGCACTGACTCACTGAAGTGAAAGTGAAAAGTGCAAGTAGGTAACCTCTTCCTTTACCGTCAGGTGAGGTCACAAGAACGGACCTCTTAGGGTCCCTACCGCCTCGGACTACCCGACGGCAGATACCCCAGCGCGTCTCAGCCTATGCTGACTTCGCTGAATCGTCGTCGTCGTCGTCGTCGTCGTCATCGTATGTATGTATGACCTCACTTCAGTTTACAGGCAGAACATACATACACCGGGATCGAATACTGAGTACCGGAATTTAAACGTAACTAAGTGAAGTCCATTGTAACTATTAAACACTACTGAAGCCCTATCGAACGTTTTAATCAACTTCCATAAGTTTAATGACTATTTCAATGGATCTCTCGCTCAAGACTTCTCTTAATCGGTTCTCAATCGATTATTTAATCGTAATAAAAGGATATGTTTTATTTTTGACAGATATCTATCAAAAACAAAGAAGAACAATTAGTATAGGGAAAGGAACTGATTTTTATTATTTTTACAACATCAGAATTTTATCACGACAATTTAAATTCTACATCTTATTACGGGGACATTAAGGGTCCGTCAAACGTAGACCGTAGAGTATCAAATAAACAGTATACAAAATAAAAATGTAATGAACAAGTAAACGAAAGGTCCCTTGTAAATGACTACTCTTCAGTTTTCGAAGGGTGGTGCAAATGGGTATAGGAAGGAGTGTTCTCCTACCATTCAATCAAAAACCAATACTTGATTTTTTGATATAAAGTGATCTAAAAATTTAATAGAGTTCACCAAATTTGTTATATCGGTCGAAAAATTTCTATTCTCTGAAAATTCATAGTTTATTTAAAGTAGCCATTAAATTCAAACATCCCCAAAAATTAAAAACGACTCAATACTAATCGTTCGATTGAGACACTGTAGGTCAAAAGATTAGTAATCTGAATAAAGAAACAACCATTAGTAATAGACCACCAATTCAGATCCGGTCGGAATATATGATTGAAACAATTACAAACGGCATGGAGAACACAAGACTTTTAATTCTCTTTAACGTTCTATCTCCTTATAGAGAACCTTCTAATGACAGATTTGTCCCGGCGAGTCGTTATAAAATCAAACCACTTAAACATCACTAAGTCTAAAACTAGAAATTGAACTGACAGTACTTTCAATTAAAACAGTAACCGGTCTCAAGTAATCTGGATACTTTTGACTAAAACATGGAAAATGTTTCTAAACACGGTTGGTAAGAAAGTTTCCAACCTTTCAACCCTTTGTTCGACACTCAATTAGTTGGTCCAATTGATTGAATCTAACTCTCTAGAGAACATCCCTAGTTTAGAGACCATTCGTGTAGTATAGGGAAATCCTGTAGATATACTTTTCAGTTTAATATAGTCTAAACTTACTGATTAATGGGGTACGACTCACAAAAAAGGACTGGTCACGTCAATACGATCTTCAGTCATTGTTTTTAATGATCTATTAGGAACATACGAACCTTCAATTCTTTGTATAACGGTATATTAGGTACGTACCCAGTTCCTTCTTTGATATTACCTTTACCCTTTTGAAACCTCGACTCATTAATACTTCACTTATTATTTCACACTCTTGTAATTTAAAACATCCTACGTCGCTTCGATACGAGTCTCCCTTTAAAATAGAAATTTACCTACATAATCCTTTTTTCTGACTTTTAAGTCACCAAGTGTTCTTTAAATAGAGTTCTTAATTCTCTTTGTTTCCGTTCCCGTTTTGAATTACTTGATCTTTCATCATTATCGTTCTACTACTCGTCACAGTCTTTGCCAAGAATCCTTTTTGATTATTCTGTTTTAGTACACCGTATATTCGCTGTCTTTCTCTTTCTTCTTACACTTCTTACCTTCCCCCGTAGTGATGTCTAGGTCGTCTACGATGTCAACATTCTCCAATCCAACCAACCAACCAACGAACGAACGAACGAGCACGAAAACCACAGTTTACATCCTTTGGTAAAGGATTTAGATCTCAGTGCTTCAAAATGCGAACAGAAAGAAGATTCTCAAAATATCAAATCGACACTGTAAATCCAGAAAAGTAATAGGCAAAACTACGTCTTTAGAACTAAACCAAACATTATCAGTATTAAAATCGAGACACTAATACTATGAAGATATTTCGCACTTTGGAGAGAGACGGAAGGACCAAATTAACCACCAAAGAGTCTAAAAATAGGAAAATCCATTATCGTCAACCAAAGGTGATCTACCTCCACCACTTAATCGACACATATATCGTAAGATAACAACCGATTGAGAGGAGGTTATTCCGACCATACCTTGAAAATCGAATACTTGAAAAACTTTTTTTAATGGAAAATGTTTTCTAAACTTGACATTAACAATATAGATCTAAAGAATAAGTACGATCAAAACAAAAAGAGGAAACAAATTGTGTTGGAACTAATGATGTATGACTACCAACAAACCATACAACGACAGTCATCAATGTCATTAACAATCCTCTATCGTAAAATTAAAATTATATAACCTTCGATAAAAAATTACATTCTATACGAAGAAGTGTGATGTCCTAAATGGAATCTCTTCGACTGTTCATTTACAACTGAGAGTCGTTTCGAGACACAACCCAAATAATGTATATGGCAAAATCCATTGACATCTACTATTGTTATGGTCGGTGTCGTGCAATGTTGGCACAACATTTTGAGAACGTTTACGTCATACAGAAAATATATCTAATCAATTCAAATTTTATTTTCCACTATAAATTCTATAATCATTATAAAACTTATACCATACGATTTCCCCCGTGTTTTATTTTGATATTTCCATTATTTAATACTTTAAACTCCTTTTAGTTCACCGTCTCAAACTGACACATAGTCCTATCACCCTTATTCTCACTCATCCAGTCTCTTGTACTCAGACTAAATTTCTCAAAACAAAAATAAACCACTCACTTCGTCTCCTATTTGTTTAAAACTACCAAACCACTTCTTTTTGTACATCGATAACCGACATCATCATCTTAAAAGGACCCTCGGCTAAGGACCCTATGGACTATGTTCCTTCGACCAATCTCTTGTCCTAGGTAACCCTTCCAGAGTTTAACGGCCTCCTCCCGTACACATTGGTGACAGACCCTATTTAGGTGTATAGTCCTCTCGTGTCCTCTACTCAGGTATAGAAATTGTCAGTTCCCTTCTATTCATTTTGTAAAGGTTTATGTTCGTCACCCGTCACCTTAAAAAGATGTTCTTTCATTTCGGACTATATTCCGTAAACCAGTTAGTCCTTTATTAACTATTGGAAACTCTTACTTTAAAGTCATTGAACGTTTACTCTCGTTCAACACCTCAACCACCTTCTAGTGGTAACGGGGTCTTAAATACCGTCCCTTTTCTGTAGTCTCTACCAAAGCCAACACAGAAAGTAACCACCGAAATGTCATATAAAGACCCGTCTCGTGTATCAACTCAATTCTGGACCATCCTTATTTCCCTAACCAAATTCTTGTACCCAACTTAATGTCGAAAATCGTCTTTCTTACACATGAAGGAGTCTCTTCTTTTCTCTTTAAAATTTTTAACTCTATGATAAATCTTCTCCTTTTGTCTGATTTATAACAAGTTTTATTTAATAAATCTATCTTTTCGGGGAATCCGAAAGTATAGACAAGAATTAAAAAAAACAAGAGACTGAACTATTAAAATTTACTGATCAAAAATTCTTGAAAACTTTAAAATATAACCTTTCACATGTCGTTTCCCTAAGGTAATATGTATATGTACATAGGAGTTTGGTGGTCAAAAAATCAAACGAAAGAAAGAAGACTAACCGGTTCAGACTACAACTTGGGGAGATCTCTTAAAAAGTCAAAGCAACAATATTAGAATTTGAGGTCTTAGAGAAACAACTAATAAGAATAAAACAAGTATGTAACAAAAGGATCAAAACAAATCAACAAAATTCACACAAGAGTACATCATGAAACTCGAAGAAATTTTACTATTAAAACTTAAACAGTCCATTAGGTATCTACAAAGAAATGCTAGCTAAGTAAAGTAAGGAAACTAACCTGGAAAAAGGGAAAATGAAGGACATAAAAAAAAAGGACGACACAAAACACGTAAACCTATTTCTCGACGTAGAGAGCCAGAAATACCGGACCGAACTATATCCGTTTCTGAACGTGTCTAGTCGAGTCGAACTCTGGACCGTAGGTAGTCTGTCAAAGACCCGAACTCATATACTAAAGAGTCTCTCGAAACGATCTAAGAGAAAGTCCTTTAATATTAGAGAAGGAGAGAGATCACAGACAGACGGCATGTTGTTCAAACGACAACCACGTAGTTCGGTAACTCACTTGAGACTAAACACCCACGGGTCCGAAAGTCTCATACGACCAAAGGGTAATTGTGACTTAATCAACTCTGTCTTTGGACAGGATATCCAAACACCTGAAGTACCATAATCAGTCACTTCGACCCCGATAAAGGACAACTACAACCGTTACTCTTCGGTCAAAATGAATCGACTAAAGTAAACCAAAAAGACAAGACGACAATACACTCTAAGTTCCCGGAATAGTGGAGTAATCAAGGAAAAATCATGACCTTTACTCAAAAAATTCGATGGTCTTAAAAGATTCGATGGTTTCCTTAGTATTGTTCATGACTTTACGTCTATACTAAGGCGATACTAATTTAGTTGTTCTTAGTAGACTAATATATGTACACGTAGAGAAAAACAAGTCCTTTGAACTTCCATAGATGTGATACAGTATAACAAGTGAACAACCCGCCCGATTTAATTGTCCTTCAGTAAGTGTATATTAGTTCATAATAACGATTTTGAAGACTATATCGTGATACTTCACGACATCCTATGGTCTCTTTCACTTAGACCTCCCTTTTCTCGTTAACCATTTTGAAAGCAGTTCCTCGACTTCGTACCGAATGTGTAACTTTCTACACAGTACTAACGTTTCGAATGGTCTTTTTACTTCCTCTCCAAGACACACCCTTTCCTTCGACATTTCTTGTCACCAGAACTAAACCCACCTAGACCGCTGTTTATCCGTCCACCCCCCCCGCCCCTCATAAAATGACTTCATCTGTCAACCAAAATAGTTCTCACTACCTATTATCTGGACCTTAGATTATTCAGACTTATTGGTGACTTTTTGGAGGGGAATTATTCCTTAAAAACCTCCTCGAAGATCGTTTGGTTTTTGAGATCCATCTTTAATTCAAGTTCTTTATCAACTAAGTAGAGAAGACAGTCTAACTGATTTTCAAAAAGAGAAAGAGGGAAAGTCTTCTCACCAACTCTGGACACTACTCTTTTCTGTTCGTCCACAACCACGTGACCCCCAAAATGGGACTGTCCATTACCACTTTACAGGAATCTCGACCATATATTTGTCAAAGCAGTCAATATATATATGTCAAAACGAAAGACTCATCATTGTTAAAACAACTAAACAAAATCAGTAACTTGAGTCAAGAAAACTCATAAGAGAATGACTGAAAGCACAAATAATTCAATAACTCAAGTCACCTCAAGTGTCCGAAATAAATAGAATTTGACTATTCAAAAGACATAAACAGTTCTGTCAGAAAGTCATTAGTCAGATTATGACTGACGATTAAACCTAAACAAAGGAAATCCTTTACTTATAAAGAAGACCTATAAAATTACTGAATAATCAAAATAAATAAAAAATTTTTATCCGGTAAAATAATTTTTTATTCAGTAAAATAAAAAGTCAAATACCTAAGAAATAATTCCTACTTTAAAACATATTTTACTTCGTACATAGTATTGAGTATGACATAAAGTCATAGATTTACACTTAATTACAATATTTGTTCTTGGACACAGTCATTTTTATCACCGAGAACAATAAATTATAATACCGACGTATCTCCCTTACATCTGTTTCCTATTGGAAAGTACAGGAAATAGAAGTCGGACACCGTCTCGACGAGTGCACAAGTAAAGTGAAAACAGTTCACTTGTCTGAGGCAACACCCAAAAAGTACAATCTGGTCAGCAGAAAGTGGACATAGGTGTAGGTAAAAATTGGAAACGATGGTGTAAAAACACTCGTTTAGGTTCTGTAGTAAAGTCATAAAGGCAATATTTATAAAATCATACGTAAAGACTTTCTATTCAACAACAACAACAACAAATTCTTTATTCGTGTTTCGGTCACAGTTTGGATTTTTTAAAGTCCCTTAAGGAATTACAGTTTAGTAACTGTGTACATATAAACTAATTAACTATTCTAACTACAAACAATCTTAAATTTGTGCAGAACACAGCTAAATAAAGAATTCATAAAAAGTCAAGAGGGACACCCAAGAGGGACACAGAAGTGGGGAGGAATGTCACATAATGAGTTCTTTAACCCAACAAACAGTCCGTCTAAAATGGTGTGACCCTAAAAAATACCACAGTGACACTACAACAAACTTGCAAAAAGGTAAGAGACCCAGATCTCAACTAGTCTTAGATAAAGTCAAATCCTTTCCTTGTTTTGGACGTATCCACACCCAAGAAGTAGACCTCTGTATATTACAGAACCAATACACCACAAAAATTCAATTAGACAAACTCACTGAAATAAATTGAACATTTATATAAAAAAAAAACTTTCTTTATGTAAAAAACCATAGAATTTTTAAATTTCTTGTCAAAAATATGTTCAACTCAATTAATCTTGGTTCTACTTCAATCGAACGAACAGTTGGAAAAGACTTGATATTAACTGGTGAAATGTACTTGATTGTAAAAAAAAAATTTATTATAAATCCATTTAAGAAAGATCTCTTGTTAAGAATAGAGTTCCGAAATCCATAAGTGCCGTGATAATTTGAATGTTCTTGATAGTGTCCTTGATAACCTCAAACTTTGTGAATCCACCTTTGAGTTCAAATACTGTTCGAGGCATTTCGTATCCTAACTTTGCTTAAAATATCAATTGTGAAATATTCTGTACAATCGGAAAAACGATCGGAAAACAAATATATAGTTTATCTAACCTTACCGATCGAGTACAGAATAGAAGGGTTCCCTGGAACAATCAAGTGACAGAAATCATTGAATCAAACACGGGAGTGAAGAACCCATCGTAAAAGAGTGATTCTGAATTTCTTACATTCAAAATTAGTGGTAGTATTAGAAATGGACAATATCAATTAATAAACCGTCTTCTTGAAAAAAGGAGGTCAAGTACAAATTTACAAGGATCTTTTGAATGGTGTCACGATAAATATCCGTACAACTCGACATGAACAAGGTTTACGAAAACTTGATTGAAAACTCTTCACCGATTTCGGTCGGTCACGAACAATGGCATAAATATAAAGTAAATCAATACTGAAACAAGACATTACTAAATAACCGGTTATATCCTCGTAACTATTTCATCCATTGAACCGTCCATTAAAATAAGAATAAATTTTTAACATCACCCCCTCCCCTCATTAAATATAGTCACACAACCTAAAGTGATTATTCTCTTGGTAACTCGTCTCTGTAAACTTCTATCCTCCCTCACTCGATCTACCTATATACCCATCACTCCTCGTATATATTTCCCATACTTCCCTGGGGGCGAACCACATAAATTTCGTGTAATGATTTCGGGTACACCCAACTCATATTGTACTCACTCTCCCTCAAGATCCTCTACTTCAGTATCCTGGTCTAGTACTTCGGAACCGTTTGGTCACATTCCTAAAACTGAATTGAGAACTCAAGCCACGTTCAACCTTCTAAAATTTGTCACTCACCATACCTGACTGTCGAAAATTTTCTTCGACGAGACCAACAAGACACTTTTTACCTTAGGGTTCCCGAAACGGGGTCTCACCTTCACCACTCTTCAATCTATCTAACGTCTGTATTAAACTTCCATCTTCACCATCTTCAACAACTATTAAACTAATATCCCCATTGACTCTCACTTCAGTTCCTATAGTAGGTTCCTAAACCCGGTATTGTTGTTCTTTTTACCTTAACCCTAAAAAACGATCCAGTACAACCCCAACCCTACCGTAATATACAACTGAAGACTCACATAATCCAAACCTTCGAAATAAACCGCATATCACTCTCTACATCTTAACCGCTAACTTAAACACTCAGGGCTCAAGTCTCTTCTCCTGTCTATCCGTCTATGTTCTAAAGTTCAGCAGTCCCATACAAACTTCGGCACTTTGACGTACTCTACCAGTAGTTCCCTAACTTATCCATACCCCTAATAAGGTCTTTCACTTTGAACCCCGAAGTCACAATTTCTTCAAACCCTCCTCTCCTCTTTGATCGGTATCTGTGTCTCCTCTCCGATCACAGGTCTTCCTCACGGTCTATTATCGAGACAGAATCTCCTGTTCATTCCCTGTAGGAAACTCCTCACCAATTGTACAATTTTAAGACACGTGTCTCCGAATTGGAAACCCATAGTGCTGCACTTCTAATGACATCTGGAGACGTCCTCTCAAAAGAACAATCTCACAATCTCTGTTTTCTTCCACTATTAAACGATAATGACCTAGGATTGTCATAAAGATTTTACACAAAAATGGAGATCTAGTTTCACTTACTTAAACCCAAGATTAAAGAAAAAGGTAAAAAAAAAAATATCGATACTATGAACCCAGGTATCATTACTACAACTACGTCTTTAACTTCTAGGTGGCTAAGGTCTTTTTGGTACCTTCCACTCTCTAGAAAAAATTTTGTCTTAAAAAATTTTTCATTTTTGTTTTAAATGACAAAGTATTCAATTATCGAGAAGAATCCACAAGAGTTGTTATCACAAAATTTCTCTATATACGTCTCACTACTGGAAAGAATAGTAGGATAATTCTCTATGGATACCAGAACTTCTGGAGTAATAGGTCCAGAATCTAATCTACAGACGTCACTACAAACTCCTGTGGAGTTTCGTTCAATCTAACGTCAAACTCTATAACTCTTTCCTCACAATCTTCACCTCAACTTGTAACAACTACAGTAAATCCTTCCGATCCTCGTCACGAACGTACTGAAATATATCTGAACAGAATGACAAGTAAAGATAATATTACAAAAGTCGAAAATTACACCTTTAAAACTTTCAACGTTCTCATCATGTTTCGTTTCGTGACAAAATATAAGAAGAAGGTCTAAGGGGAGAATAATAACTTTATTAAATAATAGACTATGTCCCGGACATAAGGTAAAAGTGCTTAACAGGGCAACTATGTCATCCGAAATATCATATAAATTCAAAAATGGGACTAGGTCCTAGGTTAAGTCCTAATGTGTAATGTAAATCAACAATGTAGAGATAAGATAAAATTAGACTTTGAAAGTCGAGAAAAAAAAAAGAAGACACTGTTAACAGTAAAAACTTTATGTATCCAATCAACAACAATATCAAGATCTTACAGGAACTTAAAATCAAACATACAAAGGAGTAATAATACAAGTTTGATACGTGAACCCGACGTCATAAGGTATGGATTATGACATAGGAGGAGGCACGTAGTATGACCCGTGGAGGATAATGGTAAAAGGGGTAATACCGACTATCAACCTAACAAACAATTCTATGATAGACGGACGAAAAGAGTGACATTGTAATGGTAAAAAGAGTAGCTGTAAATTCTATAAAGTATCCCTTTTTGAAACTCTCACGTCTTTATGGGAAAAAAAATTTAACTTAAAGATAGACTTCCAAACGAGCAACTACTCATCAAGGACGCTTACTACGACAGACAGATGTCCACCGTAAAGCGTCACCCCTGTCCAGGGGGGAAGAGGGAGCACACAGACGCGAGACACCCGTGAGTGTCTTGTGACTGTCACGAGGAAGGAAAACTACTTAATAGACTTAAACCGGCCACCTTTGAGGAAATCCGACGGAGGACACTAGAAGACCGTGACAAACTAAGTAAAAACGTATGGAGCATGAAAGATCCTGTTTTCTACAAGGTTTGAGAAAAACATTACAGGGATAGCATCATAAAAATGTCCATCGAGACAAAAGGTACTCACTAAAATGTACTAAAAATAACTGAAAATATATCCTATTCGTTGTGAACTTAACCTAGTTTCACAATATAAAATCTGGACCAAGTCGGACAAAGGTTAACACACTGGAAGTCTCTCTATCGGAAACTCGAAATCTAGGTATACCTCAATCGTTTTTAATGAAAAACAAAATTTATTTGAAAATTAAACCTTTACTAAGTTTGAATGTCTTTTCAACGTTCTTTTTCTTATCATATACCGTATGGACTTATGGGTAATAGGTGTCAACGGACAATTGTAAAACGAGGGAAAAACTCAATGATAAATATAAACTATGAACGTATATAAAAAAGGTTTAGTAAACGCCATTTCTACGTATACCTTACCCAGAAATCCATAAAATCAGATGACAAGTATAAAGTAACAACGACGAACTGGACCAGTAAAAAATTTTTATCTAAAGATAACCTTGTATCAACTAAAAGTCCCAACACAAGAAGACATGTCGTCTCATATATAGTCAATATGTAGATAGGTCAGAAAGAATCTAAGACCAGGGTATATCCAGTAATGCCTCATAACTCGTCTCAAGGGACACAGTAGGTTATCCAAGAATAATGGACACAATGCATATCACCACACAGGTACAGTCAGAGGGGGAAGGAGGGCACCATTGGCACACGAACAAAAGATGTAGACACCGTTTATCGAAACAGTGGAAAAGTACTTAAGAAACTGAAGCCACAAAGAAGATACTTCACGAACAAAGATGGAGGACGAAAAAAGTAACAGAAAAAGAAACACCTACAATAAATCTATAAGACGTATTCTTGTACGTACCAATACAGTAGTAATGAACACAATTTTTATCTAAAAGGATCATTCGAATCGAAAAACAAAAAACGATGACTCCAGTAGAACTATAAAAGGATATAGCAGAAATTTTTAATGAGAAATCAAAACGTAAAACACATATCTCGAAATTAAAAAATTGCACAATGCTACATCCTTTCTAAAGAAGAACTACACCACAATCCAGTCGAGAGGTAAGTCCCACCCTTCTATAACTTGGACCTAAACAGAGGGTTACTAGGTACGGTAAAGACAGTTTTCATTCGAAAATATGTTCAACACCAAACAAAGAACTGTCAATGCTTCAAATTAATCAACTAAACAAGACTCATCATGAGGGTGAAAAAAGAAGTCCTCAGAGAACCCAGAAACGTGAAAACATATTTCAATTCTTAGTCAAACAACTCCAGGTATAATTTGAGTAACTTCAAAACTAACCTTAATGTAAATTTAATATCTTGTTGAACCTCTCTTGACTGTAGAAATGTCATAACTCACAGAGTTAAACACCTTCGTTAAATAGAGGGATAAATAAATCTAGAAAATATAGTCATTTCAACATATGAAGA
Organism: Capra ibex; assembly: GCA_006410555.1. NCBI lineage: Eukaryota > Metazoa > Chordata > Mammalia > Artiodactyla > Bovidae > Capra > Capra ibex. Next base: position 46,376,300 of record SJYO01050590.1, read on the forward strand.
GAAGTCTAAAGTGACTAGTAGAGTCTTATTAGATATCATTAATATGTAAAACTTTAAAAAAGGAGATGATTCAGACCATATACCTCACAGTTAACCTATTTTGATACAAAAGGAAACTGTTTCTAACCGTTTAACATAGGAGAACCCATTTAATTTCCGTGGACAAAAACGTATATTTTAAAATAATCTAGTGGTTTGGGTAAGTAAATATATATAAGACACCCACTAAAGTGTGATATCGTCGTCTCAACTTATCTGGAACGTTGTATACCGAACGTTCGGATTTTACAAGTGATAGGTCGGAGCGTCATTTCGTACAGTTAAGGGAGATATAAACACAACAGGGTAATAGAAGTCCCTTCTACTAAAATTTTTTGTTGTTGTTTTTGATGGAAATTTACATTGACTTCTCCAACATAGGTTTGGTAAGAGAGTAACTTTTGAACTTTTCTTTCACTTGAATACATCTTATAACTCAAAATTCGGTTGAAAAAGTCAGAGGAGAAAATGAAAGTAGTTCTCCGAGAAGTCAAGGAGAAGTGAAAGACGGTGTTCCCACCACAGTACACGTATAGACTCCAATAACTATAAAGAGGACCGTTGGAACTAGGTCGAACACGAAGTAGGTCGGGTCGTAAAGCGTACTGCATGAGACGTATCTGCAAATCTTGAATTATGTGATTTAGTGTTCAAATCTTGACCCGAACTATCGTCAAATGGTGTCATAGTAAAATATCCATTCCTTTGACCCGACCAAAATACATTCTAATATGTTGGATAATTATAATAAGACTCCGCTTCCATAAAAATACTCTTTCTAATTATCTCGTATCATCAAATTCTCGAATCCGTCTTGAGTTACGTTCGGATTCAAAAGAGAGATCATCTCATTCATTAACCCGTCGAACGACTGTGACAGTGAAAACGAGTAATCTTTTGACCTCTCCGATTGGACGTAACGAAATCTCCTTAATTTACTCTAGTATAACAAACATTCCACGAGTCGTCTTACTGACCGTGTCTAGTAACAATCAACAGGGATGATAGGATTGTATGAAAGAGTTCTCTTAAGATGGTTCCAGACGACCTATCATTTCTTACATGTTACAAGTAGAAGGCGAGACGAAAATTTTATGTATATAATTCATGAAACTTTTTGACAATTTAAAAGTTTACGACACTGTAAACTTTAAATAGATTTTAAATAGAAAACATTAATGAATCTTACAATAACTTACATATTTATATCTATGTAGGAAATACGTATTCCTTTACTAATAGAACCCGGAAGACAAAAACTTATAAAAAGAGTGACTAAAAAAACTTCTATTTCTACGTCACTAATCACTTTACTTGGTGTATCACTTTATGCTTATGGTATACCATAGTGTATACATCTTATGTTTTAAATGAGGATCTTTGTCACCTTTTCACCTACGGTTCCTAGCCCCTCATTCTCTTTATCCTTATGACCAAAAGTGACGTTCTACTTAATCCAGACTTCTCGATTACAGTTTATACTTTTTTCAGCTTTCGTCACATAAAATCTGAACTTTAAACGACTCATCTGAATTTACAAGAGGATACAAGTATGATTGTGTGTGCACTATATTTATACACGCCACTACCTAAGTGACCCCGTCCCTTAGGCAGTGTTTCCCATGTGTACAGTATAGTGTCACATGTAGAATTTGCGGAAGTGAAAATAAAAAGTCAATATAGAATTACTTTGCTTTATTTTCTCCTGTACTAATATTTGAAATTCCCAGAACTAATAGTTTTGGAGTCACGTGTGTTTTGAACACTACGATAAAATGATAAATGAGTTTCTGTACCTTATTTTTAATCTGTGCCAATTCAACGGTGAGCACAGCAATCATCAGAATGTAAAAATTTGATACATCAATTTCGAAATTCATATTATTTAGTCGAACAAAGTAAAACTCATGAAATTTTGACATCGTTAAATAATAAATGATCGAGAAGTACGAAACTACACTAAAATCCAAGTACGTTTTACCTAAAACCTGTGACTACAAAAGTTACTTACCTACTTACTCCTCCTAATACTCCACCTACTCTTGTCCTTCGGGCACTCAAAAGCAGTCGCTTAATGTTGTTTCTTACTTCTCCATAAACCAAACCGTGGTAAAAAAAAAGAGAACCACAAAAGAAGGAACCGGACATAGAATAGTTTAGAATGATTATTTGATTACATGTTTCGTTCCCAGTAGTCGGTAGTCCACATATATTTTTCAATGATTTACTGGTATTACCGGTAGAGTCCTCGACCGCAGAGGGTTTTTCCTCGTACTGTCAGAGTCTCTCAGTAATTCCAAATTTCACCCAGTACGTCATACATTCCACCATGTTGACTAAAACCAAAGATCTAGAACTCATACTTAAAACATTCGATTTATAGTAAAAGGTGTCCTTTTGATCAAATCAAAATTATAAAAAAATTATTGAAACAACCCGAAGGGTCCATCGCGATCACCATTTCTTTGGAGGACGGTTACGTCCTCTACATTCTCTGTGTCCAAGATAGACACCCACCCCTTCTAGGGAACCCCCTCCCACATCGTTGGGTGACGTCATAAGAACGGACCTCTTGGAGTACTTGTCTCCTCGGACCACCCGATGCCAGATCCTAACGTGTCAATCTCTACTGACTTCACTTAATCGTGCGTGTTATTTTACATCCGAAATTTCCAGAGTTTTCAATATCAAGTCAACAGAAAACTCCGCCGGCTTGAACTGTCAATTGTGAATTAGAAATTCGGTATAAACAGGTACAAAGGAACATTCCATTTTCAAATCTTCACCCACACAGTGATCTCTTTGTGAACTCTGACTCTTCTTCCGACTACACACAAGCACAACCCAACACTGTAAAAGTCTACCTGTGGACACTCAGGTCCTCAGACAAAACGACCCCTGTGAATTGTAAAAACGAAAAACAGAACATAAAATCAAAAGGCTTTTTTTAGAACTCTGCATTATGTAAATTTTGTATTAAATCTTGTATGTCAAGAAAACATGGATAAAAGTCGGGACTCTGAAAGAATGATTTTGACAAACAGTGTGTGACTTCTAAGAAATAAAAATTCTTTTATAAATTTTCAACTCAGAAAAAGTATAGAAAATTTAAGGATAAAAGAAACAGTAAACTGAATTTAAAAAAAAATTAAAATGAGAAGGGGGTGAATTCAACAACCACAAGTAAACGACTCAGTCCAGGCTAAGAAACGTGGCGGTACTTGACGTCGTGTGGTGCGAAGAGACAGAAAGTGATAGAGGGACCCAAACAAGTTTGAGTACAGGTAACTCAGTCGTCGTTACGGTAAGTTGGTAAAGTGAATATACAAATACCTAAACAAAGAGGAATTACATAAAGTTCGGCTCAGAAAACAATGACTTTTATTGATGTAATAACTTAACCGTATAAGTCTAGATGACGAGTCTAAATCCAACAAATAAGTGAATAAAAGCCCCCCTAATATATTTTTGATTATAGGGGGAAATTTTGAAATTGAAGTCCGATATGTTAGTCCCTATACACCAAATCTAAAAGAAATTTTCAAGAGACTAGTCCTCTAAAAAGGTCACCAGGTCACCAATTCCGTGGCACGAAGGTGACGTCTCCCTTACCCAAGTCAGAGAGTAACCCCTTAATTCTAGGACATACAGTAAACCAACACCGGTGTGTGTTTGTTTTTGAAGAAACTAGCGGACATTCTATTAGGTGTAAGACTTAAACTTCGATGTCTCGAAGACTTTCCTTTACCTATCACTATTCCCCATACTCCCATGGTCTCCTGAAACTACAAATTAACTACAAAATTAGAGACTAAGAAAAAAATTGGAGTCTATGTCATGAAACCTAGTAAAGTCCACAGAACAGAAATAATACTAGACAAGAAAATTCACCCATTAGTAGTGGATGTCTGACTGCAAACACACAACTAAATAGTCACATAGAATGTTGAGACACGACACGAATCAAAAGTCAGTGCAGGCTAAGAAACACTGGGGTACCTGATATCGGACGGTCCGAGGAGACAGGTACCCTTAAGAGGTCCGTTGTTATGACCTCATCCAACGGTACGGGAGGAGGTCCCCTAGAAGGGTGGGTCCCTAGCTTGGATCCAGAGGACGTAATGTCCACCTAAAATGACAGACTCGGTAGTCCCTTCGGGTTCTTATGACCTTACCCATCGGATAGGGAAGAGATCCCCTAGCAGGGCTCGGTCCTTAGTCTGGTCACAGAGGATGTAACGTCCACCTAAGAAAAGTCGACTCGATGGTCCCTTCGGGTACAATGTTGAGATGACTCGAGTGAATAATCGAGACTATCACAAAAACACCTAAGAAAAAGGTATACATTCTAGTACAGTAGACGTTTGTCCTTATCAAAATGAGGACACCCAACCGAAAATTTATTTTTTAACGTCCGAATAATTTAAAATGAAGAAAACTCAGTAGAGAAGACAAAGAAAATTACTACTTGATCCTCATCAAAGACCATGAGAAAGTGTACCAATAAGTCGGTCAGAAACATAAAGTAACTAAATAATCGAACACAAAGTACAAAAAAGGTCACCAATAACATTTACAAAGGGCAGGGAAGAGAAGGGAGGAGGAGGGGGTGGAAGGGCTTTGCGTCTTAAACTTGTCCTTGTCAAAAATCAACATACCCCAAACTCGTACAGACAAGACATCGTGTCAAACTTATGGACACCCCACCAAGAATGTACAGATAGCTACCACACAGTGGACCTTCCATCCCTTTCAGAAGACCGACGATTACCAGGTCCTACGAAATATAACACGGAAAGTAAATGAGACTCGATCATCCAAACTGTAGAAGAAACACTTTAGAATCAAAACCTGTTCCTAAATACCTTTGACTCTGCAGTCGTTTCGACCGACTATAAATAAAGGTAAAGGAAGAAGGATCGGTCAGTCTTCAGGTCTCTCTTCTCTATCTTTTCGCAGTCGATTACGAGCTTTTTCCTTTGTAAGTGGAAGGGGAGGCGGGGGCTGTGGGTGTCTTAGGGCCTTCTTCTCACCCTTCTTTCCCATTCTTGACGTGACACTATGTCCTCCGTGACTTTGTCTGAGCTGTCCTGAAGGGACTAAAAATGGAAATGTACCCTGCAAACCGACACCCTTCAGATCGAAGCTGAACCATGACAGAAAGGAACTAAAATGGTGGACCAGGACATGCACTAGGTCCACTGAATGCCTCCTCACTTGGAGACAAAATACAAGACGTACCACATCGTCACATCACGGAACAAGTCATTCGGTGTAAACATAAATCACTTAGAACAAACTCACCTCCAAAACTAAAGATAACTCATCCAAGAACATCCCTAATTCCAGAAGGACGGGACTTCATCTATTATCTACCAAGTATTATGTATCGTATATAATACATACATTATTTACGTATAATTTATTTATGAATTATTAAAATCCCAACAAATCAAGTTTTATATAAAATTATTAAAGAATTTCCAATGTCAAATCAAAATCTTCTACTCTCAAAGGTTTTAAATAAGAAGAGTACACTGTCACTTAATCAACTTAAACCGATAACAGTTCATCTAGAAGTGTCACGTCTGTAGAAAAAAGGTAATCAAAGGAAGACACTGAAAGAAATCGGTGTAAACGGAAAACGACGGGTCTCGTACGGAACTCAGAGTGATAAAGAACTTTCCAAAGAACTTCGTAAGAATTTGTACACATCTTCGAAAATCTCTTAAATTCTTTGAGAATCAGAGTATTTATTATCATTACTCAATCAGTGTCTATGTCTTTTCTAAAAACAATAGAAACAGTTCAGTGTACATAAACAACAATTTTATCTAACAAGAAACCCCAAACTCCTCCCATTGGAATAAAAGGGTTTCAATGTTTAAATCCTTTGTTTAAAGTACTTAAGACTTTACATGACAACTACAAGTCTCTAAAGTCTCGATGGACATTATATTGTTGAAAAGGTTCACAAAACCCCGGACTTTAACTATTACAATGAAAAGGGAAATACCGGATTCTGCCCGACGATCCTGTCCTCACCGGTGTCTTGGTTTTACAATACAGGTCCTTCGAGTGTCACCACCGCAAATCGGAGACGATATTCATAACAACAAATATCAGTGATTCAGTACAGGTTGAGAAAACACTAGAGTACCTGACATCGGACGGATCGAAGAGACAAGTACCCTAAAGGGTCGTTCTGATAACCTAATCCAACGGTAAAGGAAGAGGTCCTTAGAACGGTTGGGTCCCTAGGGTGTACAGAACGAAACCGTCCACCCAAAAAATGGTAACTCGGTGGTCCCTTCGCAGTGAGAAAACTCATATTTTGGGTGGTGTAACTGCAAGGATTTTATTTACATACGTACAGGAAATTACATACGTAGACGGAAGATTATTCGTCCTGAACCGAGTAAATTTAGGCGAATCTTATGAGAATAGATTGGTTTTGTAGAACTTTGGACAAAAGGATTGTAAACAATATAAGTAGAAGGAGCGTAGAAAAGAACGAAAATTTCATAAACTAGACAGACGGGGGAAATTAAAGTATCCGAATTTTTAAACAGGATATTAAAAATAAAATTTTTAATAAAAATGTGACATATGGAATCAGAGTGGACACGGTTGTACAACAGGGACATCTTTCTCTCGATACACGTAAGAGAGTCGTCACACTCCTTAGAAGTGAGATAAAGAGGTAAGAGTAAAGGAACAGTCATATAAGATTTAATAATAGAGTTTTGTCTTAAAAAAAGAATACGAAAATGAGTAGTAGGACTTTGTATCGGTTGAAAAATCACTTAATAAAATCAAGGGTTCCAAATCGAATTGACAGTGAACTGATTGAGAGACTCCCACCCCAAAAAAAAACAAAAAAAAAAAAAACCAGGAACATCAGGAAAAAAACCTGATGTGTAGCTACGTGTAGTGTAATTTACTCCATCAAGTACTAAAAGTAGGACATTAAGAAGTTCTATTCCTTAGTCAGGTAAGAACACACTTGAAATTTATCCGAAAGAACACACACAATCAAAATTTTTATCTACAACTAAACGAACTACTTTCTCGTTACCGTCAAAAATGTTTAAATTTACAATCATGACGAAAATCACTAAAATGAAACGTGAAGGACCACAAACCTACTATATCTTTCGGTCCTTCTTATGTTTTTTGTTTGTTTGGTTTTCTTTTTTTGGGTTTGGTGGGTGAATCAACATATATAGAAACTCTTTTAAAGAACACACTAAGAAATATTAGAAATTTTATGAACGACATAAAGGTATCGTTTCAAAAAAAACGATGTGACTACATTAACGGAAAATCCTATGACAGACGTCAAACTTACCATCCTAAAGACACCGGTAAAGAATATGGGACATTAAAAATAAAAGGAGAACTGTCCACTCTACATGAAACCCCTTACATGGATTAAACAAACCTAAATACAAACAGGAAATTTCACTAAGACTCGTATCCAAGGGTTGCTACATCAATTTTAGAGACTTTAACTAACGACATTCATCGATATCAGTCAGAACAACACAAGTGTATAGAAAACACAGAATCGGTTCGATCAGAAATACCCTTCGCCTCTTCAGTCTTTCTCCTTCTACTCGTTCTTCTAGAATGGTTCCTGTACCTTCTGGGTTGTGGACATGGGTTGTATCTCCTTCACCAAGAAGGTTTTTTACCAAACATAGGAAAACACATCTGTACCCTTACAATCGACACTAAATGAGTGAGAGTCGTCCCGGTACCCTGCTACGAGAGGAACGACATACAAGGATCAAGAGTCACCTTCATATTTAACTACTTCGGTGAATTGTACTAAACCGATAGAGAATTTAAATTTTTACCCATGTAGGTCCCTGAAAAGGACCGTCAGGTGACTAATTCTGAAACACGAAGATTGCGTCCCCCGCGCCTGTCCAAGTTAGGGATCAGTCCCTTGACTCTAAGGATACGAACGACACACCACACCGGTTCTATTTTTTCATGTGTAGGTCATCGTCAGAATTAAAGTCTTAGGGATAATTTATTAAAGTACAGATACATTTCTATTCATATTTTCTTACAACTAATGTCTCATTACTTTTTAACTCCTATTTATTTGATTCAAAGGTAACTGTATCCCGATCAATGGAAGACTAGGTGAGTACCTGTGTCTCCGAGAATTTTTACTTTCTCCTGAAGGGACCGCCAGGTCACCAATTCTGAGACACGAAGGTCACGTCCCCACGTCCAAACTAGGGACCAACTCTTTGATTCTAGGACGTACGGAACACCACGTCGGTTTTCTTGTTTTTTTCTTCTATATTGATTTTTATGTACCTTCTATGTATCCACGTAATATTGTACTCTATTCTTCTTATGATTCCTAATTCGTGTCATACTAATGAAATGTGGGTATTCTAAATTTTGGGAACCCTACAAAAGTTCAGAGACATCTACACTTTCCGTAGTCACGAGGGAGTCAAACAGACAGAATTACTTACCGTGTGTTTGCCCCTATGTGTTCGTATCTTTTTTTATTTTATATGAAAACCATTCCCTCAACTTTCCAAGAAAAGTCCCAAAAGAGACATAAAGACATAACAAATGAAGATACTACTGTCTTCTCAAGACGAATAAATTAATAATGTTTTATATCAGACAATGAAACAATTATAAAGAATCGACTCGAATTCTATAAATGAACCTCCACTCATAGCTTACTGTCATCTCAACGGGACTCTAAGTACATAAAAAATTAGAAGATAATACAAAAGAATTTTTGTTCATCTTGAAAGGGGAATTTTGTACTAAAAAAAAAGGAAAGAAAGATCATTTGGGTTTCTTTCTGTCACTTTTATGTGGACAATTTCCTCCTTGACACCGTCTAGATCCATTTTTAGTTTTAGATATCAAAGCACAACAAAACACAGTCTCTATACAGTCCAGGAAACTCTTAGGAAAGAAATGACTCTCCACAGTGAAAGTCAACGACACGAAAGGTCGTGTCTATGAATGATACCGATACAATCATGGTAGTAACAAATCAATGGATGACATAATCCTTTAAATTAAAGAATTCCAGGTAAGAAACGTCAGAATACTTAAAGAAAGAGATTCGTATTACAAAAGAACGTTTGGTCGTTTCCACCATCATACTATGGATTTAGTCTTATAGACTCAAAATTCCTTTGTCAACATCAATTACGTGAAAAATATTAGACGGACCTTATGAACAAAGTACTACACACGTTTAACTAATACAGAAGTCTTGTTTTTAGACCATTGACAATTATGAAACATTCGGTTGCCTTTCAAAGGGATTGTCCTATTCTCAGTGTAGTAGGAAGATGACATAAAAGTCCAATAGCTCATGTAAAAGTGTTCATTCCAGATTGAGAACCTACACGACACTCCCATCTTTTCTCACATCAGTAAACAAGGTTAAAAATTTTTATCAAACTTTGTAGAGAAAACCACTTTCAATATATACTTCATTACTAGAGCTAATGAAACAAGTAAACACTTTCAGTTTCCATTAGGATCACAAAAGTCATATATAATTTAAATACTTAACTACCCTAAAATCTGGATTACCCATATAAGTCCTAGAGGAATACATCTTTTTCATAGAACCGAAATGACAGAGGATCAGTCCACTTAAGACATAAAGTTTAATTAACGACACTAAGAACTACCGTCTGTACACACCCACAAACCCTCTCAAAAAGATGAAGTAAAGTGACTTATGTAGGACGAAAAAGACCGAAGTTCGGACAGCAACCTGTAGTCACCTACTAAGACAAAAACTAATACAACTTTCATTTCGTCTTTTAACAGAATTACTGTCAAATATCTCTCCACGATAATCCAGTCGTTTTATTTCAATGATAGTTTTACGAAGAAAGTATCGACAAAATTATAATCATTGTCTTATATCTAAAATTTATCGATCATTGTTAAAAGTAACAGGTATTCAAATATAACAGACAAAATATTGGTAGTGAATAGGTGACTGATTTTCCGGTTCTTGTGTTTTCGATTACTATATGTCATAAAACAAGATATAAGAGTCACGACACCGTCACATTTTATAAGAATTCTGAACTTATTAGAAGTGACCCTGTCAAACAATTTATCTTACGATCAAATATAAAATTTTCAAATTAGGGTTCTTTCTTAATAAGCTATCAAAATTCCCTCACCTGTCAACAAGAAAATTTTCACTCCACAGACAACATCATAAAAACATCATCTGAAATAGTCTCCTCAGTCTAACTTTGGTACTAATCCCTTTCTTACCCGAGGGCTGATCTATTTCTCAAAGTCACGCTCCACATCCTCTAGAAGGGAAACACAATCACTCGTCCGACTCCAGAGTCAGTCCTCCCGACACGAATGCCTACGACGACTGGTATTGACTTCCCAAACTGAGAAACCTTAGACTTCACAAACAGGACTGAAAAATAGGTGCCTGGTTGTCCGAAAGGTTCCTAGTAAATTCGTAAACTGAAAGACGTAACCGATATTGGACTGACTAAGTAGTCCTTAATAACAAGTCTCAACAAGTAACAAAATTGACTTGGTATAAAACGGAATATACGGTGGTTCGATTCACATGGGTCAGTAAAGAAACAACTCTAGAGACTTTCCAGTAGTAGGTCCCCGACTCCACTCTCACGTACACAGGTATGGACCGTCCTCCTGTTGTAACTGAGACACGATGGTAGACCCTTAGTCATATAACATAATAGTCTTCACATAAAGGTAACCCATGGTTCTGAGGGAGTTCCTGCTTTTAGACAATTTGATTTTACTTTATCATATTAAAATGGTCTCTCGTTAATAACATGATGGTCGTAGATCACTCTTCAACTAATAGGAAACCAAATGATACTGGGTTTCCTGTTTTCAAGTTAAAACTGTCGAAATGGGTCTAAAGAAAGACAATCAGTGAAGGAGACTTTTTTATCAGGGACACGTCTCATCCTCCTGATTACAACCATTATGACATTGAATGTGATGGAGAAACACCGATAAACAAAGACTGAATTTTTAGTTCCTTGTACCCTGAAGGGTCCATCGGGTCACCTATTCTGAGACATGAGAATTACGTCCCCCGGGTCCAAGCTAGGGACCAGTCCCTTGATCTAGGGTGTACGGTGTCGATTCTGGACCGTGTCGGATTTCTTTATTTATTTTACAAATTTTTTTTTTTTAGTTCCTTGTCACGGGTAGAAATACAATGTCCTCATGTACAGTTCACAGTAAGATATAAACACACGTAAAAACGTATTTTGGTGCAATCGGGGTCAAATATTAATCCTTTACTTCTGAAGACCCCAAGTCCTTGTAAGGATTCACGTGTCGACGATTCACTCTCTCGGGTTTGGGTCCAGACGGTCATCGCGTCACGAAACAGAGTGACGTGAGACGAAGAAAGACAATCGGAGAGAGAGTACGAATGACCAGAAAGTCAAAACACTTCAGTAGTCCATGTAGGGGTGGACTCCGGGAAACTAAACCGAAGAAAGGGAGACACTTTACGAACGAAACAGGAAGAGAGTTCAAAATCGAATTTACAGTGGAAAAGTCTCTCCGAAGGACCATATACCCGAGACTTTCTGGATGGGTGAGTCGTAACAAAAATAAAAGACATATCGTCAAACAGTCGTAAACTATAGAAAATAAAAGAGAAGTCAGAGGATGGTGAGTATTGACCTTACATTCGAGGTATTTATGCCCTCGAAAAAGAAAAAGTAGTAACACAGAAATCGTAAACCTGTCACCGACCACGCATTATCCATTATTTATTTTAATTCAATTTACAGACTTACGATCAAGGAATAATGGACAATTTTATGATATAAATACAGTAGATTTCCTATATACATATAGGAGATTTCATCCCCAACCGTTTGAAAAAAAGATTTTTCCCGGTCTATTATTTATAAAATCCGTAAAACCCGATATTCCAAAGACCATGTTGATCAGTTCAAACGGTAATATTACGTCTACGTCAGTAGGTATTATATATTTGTTTATTAGTACCGAATAAGGTTATTTTGAAAATAAATACCTGTGACTTTGAACTTAAAGTCAATTAAAAATTTTAAATCAGTAAGCTTTTACGTTTTTAGTGAGAAGTGGACGTCCACTCTATCCTTAGGGGGTCTGGTACGGGTCTAAACCTCGAAGAGACCTTCCTGACCACCTTGAGTCGTAAGTCAACAGACGCGTCGACTGTATGTAGTCTCGCTGTGTCCGTCGCACTCGTCTAGCATTCCCTTCCCTGTGTCCGTCTCAGACGTGCGTCCGAAGGAGGGCGCGAGCGAGTGGACTCCCCAGTGTGCCACACGTGAGAAGGACACCGTCGTGCGCACCTCACAAAGGTCGGTGTCTTCGGGGACACTCTCAGGTTCTAGTCACAAAAATAACCAGTACGTCCCATGGGAGACGGATTGTGTGTGGTTTTAAAGTGCGACGTCTCTAAGTAGTGTTCGACACAACACGGTGCCAGATCCACGTCACGTGGTGGGAACGATAGTCAATCGATAGCCAATCCTTGTGTGGTTCAGTGAAGGGGTCTAAGGGATGTCTTTGTTCGTCACCCGGTCTAAATCGGACACCCGATCTCTAGGACTGGGGATCAGACTCGTCAAATAAATCACGAAAGTTTCGTCTAAGAATCTTTATAAACGACTTACTTATTACCGTTTTATGACTTTTCTACCGAAGGAACATAAAAGAAATTCGAAATGTCACGAAGTAGTGACGGTTCTCAGTCCTATTAATATAATTTTTATAATGTCCTTCAATTATTACATTAATAAACACGACATTGGAGAACGGGAAAGGTGACACCTTTCAATAGACGGAAAGACGATACCTTCAGTTGATAAATTTAATATGTACCTAAACGGAGACAAGAAAACGTTCCGATCGTAAATCCAGGACCTCAGGGATAGGAGTCTTCCATATATTTGTGAGAATGGTCTTGAAACAGGTATCCCTAACTAATAGTGGAGGAAGAAATGAGGAGTAAGAAATGAGTAAAGGAGACCCTAGACTTTACAGTAATGAAGTAAAGTGATTTGAAGTCCTCCGACCTCGGGATTAGTTCAGGCAATGGACAATAATTCATTCTAACACTGATTCTAACATCCGGTTCGTCATTAATTAATATTTAAGGGATAACAACCTTTAGAAATTACTAAACACGAAACTTAAAAATGAGTGGAGATACGAGGACACATGTCTAGAGTAAATGACCTAATAAGTGTCACTTAAACGAAATTATTACGAGAGGAAAAACGGAACAGAGACAGGTCATAGTAAAGGAATTTGGAATTTCAAAGGTTCATTAGGTTTCTTGCAAATGCACAATTTAGTTAAGGTACAAACTAAAACGTCTACTCGTCCTACTTCTTTGTCAGCGCTGTCCTCCTTTCCATTACTAAATAAATCAATCCGGACCACGTCACCATTGAGAATTCCCAGGATACACAAGTCGTCATCTGTATGACTTGACGTCCACAGGAATCTTTATAAGACTCTAGGAAGACTAAAAAATTTAAAGACAAATTGTTGGAGAGGGGGGCGGTCTATCAAACAGAAAGAACTGGGGGATGTTACGATAGTCCTCCTTAACGGTAAGAGGGTCCATTCGCAAAGAGTACATGACACCAAAGACTAAGGCAAAGAGAGGACCAAAGTACACTTTTTAGTCGACACGTCACAAGGTCCACTCGTCTCTGTCACGGAACGAAACTAAAAGAGTGAGGGTAAAGACAATCACGTCGGGGTCAGGTGCTGACTACTTCGAAAACTAGTATGAGAAGTGGAGAAAACTCAAAATGTCAATGAAGTACAAAGTAGTCAAGACGAGACCTCCGTATGCTCATTAATTCCAGAACCTACTACAACCTAAAGTCCGTCCCAAACGAAGAGAAATTTATTTACCGGGGTGACAAATAAGTCCGACATTAGGGACACAATTCTACACATTGATTACGAATTAGAGACACTTTATTGAAGGAATTACGACTTTTACTTATCAAGAAAAAAAAGAAAAAGTCACTCAGTCTCTTGAAGGGGTATCACTGTAAATGACAAAAAATATGTAAGTACTTTACTTTTATAAGTACTGTCCTAAAGTTCCTTTTCATAAAGTTCTTTGAGAACACATCTACCGAAAAATTGACTTAGTAAGAATACTAAAAAGAAACTTTAGTTTGAAGACATAAGTCTCTTCATAAGACATAAGTAGTTGAATAATTGCAACTACTTATAATACGAACACTCTTCTACAGTAGTAAATCTCATATATTATAACACACCATCATTTTCTCGTTTTATGTTCGGTTTCTTAAAGGGTTAAAAAATTGTAGTTCTTACTCTCATTAAAACTTTAACACCTGTTCAAAAAACATATTGAATTTCGATTCTGTCAATCTCCACCAATGAGGTCATTGACCAGGGTGTTACAGTAAGACGAAAAAAGGAGTAACTCTACTAATTTGAGATCTGACAGTCGAAAATAAGTAAAGTCACGGTTGAAGAGGGACGAAAAGGAGTTCTTTTAAAAGACTTAACTTAGTGTAACTTAAACATTTTGGATACCGTGTTTTCATTGAATTCGTACCAAAAGTGATCGAAGGGACCAAACCCTTTATTTTAAAGAATGGAAACATTAGTTATAATTGTGAAAACGAAATTGTAATAAATTCATTGTTGGTCAAAGGAATCACGAAAGTAAAATTTAAAAAAACTATGCGTAACTAGAATTCCTTTGATAACAGAAATTCAAAGATCGTGATTGATCTAGGAATGGTCCTTTATTTCCAACTTAATGGAATTTACATCTTTAATTTGAGACCCTGGTAATATTTTCTTACACTAAGTTTTGAACTGACGAAAGAATTTTCTCAAAGTATTCCAATTTTGTCATTTTCGTGGTGTATATTTTCCGATTGTCTTTATTGGGATATGTCAAACTTTTGTGGAGTCACAGTTTTTTGAATAAAGGATAGCATAGAACTATTTTTACAAGTTACACTTCAATTAATATTCCTTAGTAACTCAATTTATCTCTAACCTTCTATGAGATGTTCGGAAGCATTTTGAGGAGGAGGAGGAGCGTCTTCCTCCTCCTCCAATTTCCTCTGATTTCTCTGCGTGTACCTGAGACACTAGTCCAAGACCAAACCCCTCTTTTTAGACATTATCTGTAAAGACCCTGTGAACCTAGGTAAACTTACATTTGACATACAATTTACTATAATAAATTTTCACTAATAATATCATATTTTTATAAGAAGACAAAACTGGATCACGTCACCATAAACGTTAATGATAATCGTTTCGGTCCAAAAATCCACTTAAGTAAACATTTTGGAGGTATTTATACTATTTTCAGTCGATTAAAGACCGTCACTCTTACCAATTGTCATATCCGGGAGATCGACCTAAAGGACTTTAAAACATGACAACTACAATATGATCGAGACATGTAGTAAAAGAGTAGGCGTTTTCTCTACTATTTATCATGGACGACAATGACACTCTTCATTCACTCCATATCGACAACCACCTACGAATTATGAGTTAGAAACTTCAACATCTTTGAACTAGTAATCCAGAATGATCACAGTAACTCGATTGGAGGAATATTTAACTCTTGATCAGTAAATCTAAAGACTAGGATCCTAATCCCTTTTGATCTGTTTATGCTACGTCCGATGACACCTTTTTCAAAGTCCGGCGGAAACTCAACTAAGGGACTAGACAATTTTTCCTCCTTATTTTAGACGAGAGAGTAGACCTGTAGAACACTTCCATGGAAATTTTTGACTTTTCGATAAAAAGGAACTGTAAACAAAAGGGTCAGGAACTTTAACCTAGTTGATCGACGTAAAAGAGATTTGACGACAGTCTTCAAACTTTCGATAAGGAAGAGAGAGATTTGAAACCGAATAAAAGACATCCTTCTACTTCTAGGACCGTTTCCACTAGTCTCATCTAGGCAACTGGGACCACTTCTATTACACTGACTCGTCTGGTTAGTGTAATAATAAGGATCGATACGGAGCACCAAACTAATGTTGACCACTCACACACGAATATAGACACTTGAACCGTGACTGCTCACCCCTGTGACAGGAACTTTATCATGACACGAGAAGACGGGTTCACGAGAGTAGTCATTAGGGACAGTGTGATCTACTACCCCCTACCTTCCAATAAAATTGAGACCTTACACGAGAAAATCAACAAAATGAATCCCTATCTTTGATCTAATACAACATTGAATCCCAATATTTTAAAATATTTGAATTCGGATTGAGTAAACCACAGTCAAAATCAAGTCTGTCCGTTTACGAACTCATAAATTAATAATACTTTATGACTACAAATAACATACTAAAAATTTGTCTAATTTTTTTATTAAAACACATACATCAAAACCCACACGACGGAGTAACGGTACGCCAGAGAAGAGATCAACGTTACTCGTCCCCGGCGGTAGACCAACAGCCTACGTCCGAAGAGTAAACGTCACCGAAGAGAACACCACCTCGTACCCGAGATCCCACGTGCCCGAAGTCAGGAACACCGTGTGTCCCAGTCATCAACATGAAGGGCCTGAGATTTATTATCTCACGTCCGAGTCATCAACACCGAGTATCCGAATTAACGAGAACACTCTAGAAGGACTTGGTCCCAAGGTTGGGGGCAGAAGGCATAACCACCCACCTAAAAAATGGTGACTCGGCGGTCCCTTCGGTACACCAAAGATTTACAATACCTTTATGTATTTCCTTTTAGAGGAGACTGATGGGTCAGTACCGAAAGACAATTACCCTTTGTCCTCGGGAAAGTGTATATTTGGGACCGTACATTTTCTCAAGTTCTTTTGTGAGTAGAGTCGTAGAAGAAACAGGAAATGGTGTTGGTGACACCGTAGGAACCTTGTACCTACCTTTATTTACGTCTGGATCTATAGAATGAAGGACTAATGAAAACTTCACATTGACAAGTATAGTCCGACTAAAAACTGTTCAAAAAATAAAATTTTATTTACATGGTCTTGAGATTTATCTAATCAAAGAAATTCCAGGTCTAATCTGCCATTTCGTAGACAGATGTTACGTCCTCTGGGCCCAAGCTAGGGACACAACCCTTCTAGGGGACCTCTTCCTTTACCGTTAGGTGAGGTCTTGACAACGCACCTTTTAGGGTACCTGTCTCCTCGGACCATCCGATGTCAGGTACCCCAACGTTTCTCAACCTGTGCTGACTCGCTGAAGTGATATAGTGATATGAGTCAGATCACTACGGCGGGAGTGAGACTTAGAGCACCAGGACAAACCTGTAAAACGGACGAAAGTTACCAAAAACACAATAAAAATTCCTATATACACGGACATATAGGAATATATGTATATATACACATACACATATGTATATAATATGTGTGTGTGTGTATGTATGTATAGATATTTTGGCGGAATCTTCTTATTCCACCTACCAAGTGAACTCAGTTTGGAAAAAAAGGGGTTTGGTCTTCCATACCAAAGATGACAACTCTGAAAAGTCGTATGAAAAATTTTGAATTGAGAACTACGACAAAGAGTCACAATACTTATTCACCTTCGACTTTGTCTTATTCATTTATCGAGATGAAACTTCCAGTCAGAAGTAATGTAAGTAATACTACTATTTACTCAAAATTTAAACCTCCAATGTAATAACAATTAAATTTTCTAAGTCTTACCAAACTCTTTGATCGTAAAAGGAGAGTTTTTTCCTCTTTCAGTATTGTCATATATTGTAACATACAAAAATATCCAAGGTCTTTGTGAAGGTAAACGTACAGTGTCTCACGACAATCCACCTGTCATCTCCATAATCAATATAGGGACAAATATTTACTCGATTGACGACAGAGCCAACTTCACAAAGTCAACGTCCCAACTAGCAACCTTCTTGAGTCCGAAAGATTAAGACCTATGGTGAGGAAGGCGATGAACTGAGTAAGTGTCTTGGATTCCTTAGTCGACGGTCATGAAGTCTGTATCTAAAACTTTTTCTTTCACGAACACTAATGTATAAGAAAACACAAAACAAGAACCACTTTAACAAAAAAACCGAAGAAGGATTAGACATTGTATTGTATTGTACAATCTTGGTCAAACATTAATGAATGTCAATGAGAAAAATATCATTTTGGACCTTAAAGTAATATGATCTAGATACCTTGTATAAACTAGAATCTTTAATAGAAGAATCTGCAAAGGTCCACTAAGTAAAATAAAAATCATAAACCATTATAAGTAAAGTTTATTAAATTTACAATCGTCTATTTCTTTCTCACTTACGAAAATAAACATAAGTGTCTGATAACTAGACGAAAAAGGGTACGTTAGAGACATGGACCTTTCGGTGACTCTTTGATTTTACATAGTAAACCTTTTTGCAGCCACGTACGTATCAGAACAGGCTGAGAAACGTCAGGATACTGACATTAGACGGTCCGATGAGTCAGGTACCTTAAAGAAATCCGTTCTTATTACTTCACCCAACGGTAAAGGAGGAGGTCCCCGAGAAGGATTGGGCCCCTAACATAGAATCTCAAAGGACGTAACCGTCCGCCCAACAAATGGTGACTCGGTGGTAATTACAGATTTGAAACACGATTTGCATGTCAACTAAGTAAACATCTTACAAAACCCGGACTAGTAAAATGTACCAAAGATGTCACGAATAGTGGACACATTGTAAAATATTTTAATAGTTGCGAAAATAAATTTACAATTTTAAATCACGACACTAGAAATAAAAATTTTCATCATTCAGTGATTTGACATAATTTTTTAATTCAAGTGAAGTTTCAAAGACTCCTGACCAGTTTTTGTACGTGATTACAACTTAGACTCTTGACTAGTAACAGTTAAGGTGACAGAAAACCAATAAGTAAAGTGATTAAACAACGGTATGGTCAATGACACTAAAAACAGGATACTAAAGGTTTCTTGAAGAACATAGAAGATCGAGAAGTAGATCAATACCATATAATCCTGTTAAGGTATTTTAGATTTCGGAAGTTACACAACCATCTTGAAAAACTCAAACCAATACACTCATCTTTCTGACATCAATGTCATAATCTCCACTCTTTCCCTTTAGACAAAACTTGAAGATCAAATATAAAAGAAATCAAAACAATAATGTATGAGAGTCATGTATCCTTGAACACGTCCGGTTAATTTAAAACGTTCATCACGAGTCAAAAACCAAAATAGGTCAAAATGAAACTTTTAATTTGTTCGAATTGAGTAAAGTCCTAAAACTAAAAGATTCTCCTGAGAATTAACAAAGAGAGAGAAAAGAGAAGTCATAAGTACACTAACTTGCCGCACGAGAAGGACTTAAAAAGTTACCTTTTTTGTTTAGGTTCTGGGGTCTCTACACTCACTTTACATTTTTACACTAGGACTATGACTAGACTATGACTATAGTTAAAATCACCCTAGTCATAAATCTTTTGGACTGATAAACCTACACGAACCGTCCCCGAAGAATTTCGTGAGAAGAATCAATTAGAAACGATTACAGTCTCAGTGGCGTGCCACGACTTAAGATCGAGGTGACTGATCGGAACACCAGACCCCTGTTTAAGAAATTAGGAGTAGATATTAACCTTATTATTATCTAGGATGGTATATCTCTCTAACACTCCTAATATACACAATGGTGTGTCTTTCACGAATCTGGATTCCGACCGTGTGTTATTTAACATCCATATCACATCACATCAATCCCTCTGTCGGACTTATTGGTTCACAATAAACGTTTAAAACGTCCGTCGATTCCTAAATAGCTAAGTGGAGACACTGGTTCCAATACGAACAAAATGAAGTGTAATTGAAGTAGTGTAATGAGATAACATGAATAACAATGTACAATCGTCTGTCAACAAAACACAAAATCCCTAAGAATGGGACTCAACGTACGTACTGACAATTATCAGCCATGTCATAGTGAGACTAAATAACCGGACAACAGAATTGAAAAACCACACAAACGGTCTCCTTACACTTTGATGAAACGAGACACTCAATGACAAAAACTTTCCTACACCCAAGTGGAATGTTTAAACCGGTAATGAAAAATCTATGAACCGTATAGCTTTAAAGTACTAACTGTGTATGGCGGATTTAGGGGTTCTTATAAATTGGTCGTGACGAACAGCCTCCTTGAATTGACCTCTACACACACGACACTACTCCATTCTTACAGACCTGAAAAAGAGTCTATAAAGTGACGTCTACCAATGACCATGAAGCGATTACAATCCGACTAATTTGACCTACAAAAGAACCAATTATTTTATGGATTTCGTCGTAGAAAAAAAATTTAAGTGTAGAAGATAGAAAATTAGTATTTGACTGGTATCTATCTCTCACCCAATCCTACCCCTCACTTATTCGAGACACGGGATTTAGACAGATTTCTTTTCTTTTGTTATCTAAGGTAAACATTCAAACCAAATACACACTCAAGAAAGTGGCACCTGGATGTGTCCGTAAACAAGAGTAAAGACACCAACTTTACTAATCCGAAAGATGAACCAAACCCCCACGATATAATAATTGTAATAAAACTCAAACATCTCTGACAGGGAGTTTGGTTTTGACAGCCAATGAAACACTTCCAAGTATTGGACGTTTTCTTGTAAAAATGAACAAAAAAATTTACTTTACATTACTACCAATACTTCTACTACTCCATGAAAGAAATCTAAAATTGAAAGTCTATAAATAGGAAGTCCCAAGTACGGAAAAATCTTGTCACCCCCGAACAATTAATGGTTCACCTAGGTCTTTCAGCTGGGTACCGTTACCCCGGAGGAGGTTGAGGAGTAAAGTTACACAATCGACTATGGGGAAGCCCTGAACAAGGAGATGTAGAAGCTAGTGGAGTCCATTTAATTATGGTGGATAAGAAGTCCAGACCACCAAGTCTACTATTTCTTGGACGGACGTAACGTCCTCTGGTCCCAAACTAGGGACCCAGGTCTTCTAGGGACCTCTTCCTTTACCGTTGGGTGAGCTCATAAGAACGGACTTTTTAGAGTACCTGTCTCCTCGGATCACCCGGTCTTAGGTACCCCAGTGTTTCTCAGCCTGTACTGACTCACTGACTGTCAAAGTCAAAAGTAAGAAGTCCAGACCCACTGTTGTCTGTTGGTAAAGATCATAAACATAAGTTCTTAATGACAATATATTAACACGACAGAGAATCGACCATCCAACACAAACAAAAATAGACAACATTTACAAACTCAGGTATTCTTACAAAATCCAAAATTCTATTACGAGAGAGGAATTAGGGTTCTCAGACACGAAATAGAATAGTACAATGTCTAAATGAAAGTATTGAGTATACTAAGGAAATAGTGGAGACGGTAGTTTCTGTCATTAGTTCTTTGTCTGACAAATTTAACAAATCTTGAAGAAGGGAAAGGAATTGTAAACCTTTTAGCTGTAGATACGTGTGTAAGAACTTTTCTAATAATACAGTCAGTCTAATACACATAGTAACATAACCTTATTGTGTTTCCTTTGGATATTTAACGGGGGTGACACTTTGTAATTTCTTTTAAACAGACAACAGAGATACTGAATTCTCTCCGTTTTTTTTTCAAAGAATGTACAACTTTGAAACAATCAAATCGCATTCCCAAAAAAAAACATCTTAGAGGTGGTCCGCAGTAAATTCACGGTCATAATTTGTTGAAATTTTTGAAGACAGGGGAACTGAAACATCTCCAATCATGTCGGTAAATAGCAAATAAACTGAGTATCTAAGGACGACGAGTCGTCTACAATTTAAAAGGACTCTTCTTGTTCCTTTTTGGTTAACTAAACGTCTTGAAACCAGAAGCATGACTGTAGATGAGGTTCTTTTGGAATCGTTTCCATTCCTAAAAAACTATCCCTGAATACCTGATGTTAGATCGTATAGGATTAAAAGGAAAAATGAAGATTCTTCGTCGTAAAAGACATTCGTTGAACGAAATGAAAGACATCCCATTCTTCTACTCGACAGAAGTATTTAGACTACCGTAAAATATCTTCAGTGATATACCATATCAATCTTCTATCTATATATTTTCATTGAAACTAATTATACAATTTCTTTTACTCCCCTTTTACCTCTTAAAGTTGTCTCTTTCACTTATATATTTTTCTCAATTTATGGATAACTTGTCAATTTTGATATGGACTTTAATTGGGTAACCTACCCAAATTGTCTTCTGACCTGTGTCGACTTCTGTCCTATCTATATAACTTTGTGCTTCTCTTTTTTATACCAACTTCAACTCCCCTGTCCTGTTTCTCTTTTCTTCCGTTTTCTGAGTACTCTATGCCAGTCTTCTTCCTAAGTAAATAGTAATTATCTCTGGGTATTCCCCTCTCTATTACCGTGTCTTGACTATAAACTTTCACATTCCCAATTTTTAAAAGGTATTGATTACTTTTTTATTGTTATGGGTCTTATTCTCTCTAACTTATGTCTCTTTTCGTATGAACCCGTAAACTACAAATTTGAGATTTTCAACTACACAATTTCGTTGGTTCCTCTCACCCCCACCTTCACCCGTATACTTTCAGTTACCGTGTTACTATTTTGACTACAGACTTTTTTTTCTTTTTTTTTTGACTACAGACGGAAAGGTCGTCTTTACTATCCTCGGTCTCCTGTTACATTTTTATCAAAATTTACGTCTTTCCCTTTGACAGTGAGACTTTAAGACATAAGTTATCTTTATGGAAAGTTTTAACTTTCATGTCATTTCTGGAAGTGTCTGTAAGTTTTCCACCTTGATCGAGTTCCACATCCTTTCGACTTCCTTTAAGAACTTCAACCTCCCATCACTAAGGTTCACCTTCGCGTACTACCAATCCTTCCTTATTTCTGGTATCCTTGTCAATATAACTTAACGTGCAATTACCAAAATTACAAAATTAACTCGTCGTCTCTAACAGTTTAATCTACTTTTTAACTCTTGTATGCAACAGACTCTGTGAGTTTTATATTTCTGTGTATGATTTACTTTTACTTACCCTTTCTGTATGGAAGATTTGTTTTCTTTCGGTTTTAGTGATATAATTATAAATATTTGCATCTGTAGTTTTGTTCAACAAAATGGTCTTAATTTATCTCCGTAGAGTATTACTATTTCCATAATTAGTTAGTTCTCCTGTGTTCGAGTGAACATTCAACAGTTTCTAAGAGAACTTTTTTCACTAATCCTCAAATCCCTCAGTGAACCTCTAAAATAATTAGTTCTCTACAATTTATACTCTATATACCTGGACAACGTAAACCTCACTTGATAGACGGTCTCACGGGATACACATCATGTCACACAGGAATTTAGAACCTATTTCATGTCGGAAGTTCCATATGGTTTGTAATCAAAATACAAAATTATAATATAACGTAGGTATCACACTCAATTTTACGATACGACAACATCTAAGTTTTCCACAAAAATTTATAGTTTCATCATCTTTACTCATCATATTCACTAGGTACAGATCCATCAGGTACTCAAGAACCATCTGTCGTTCTTTAGAAACTTTATTTTGTCGGAAAGAGAACCCTCAAATTCAAGGAATGTACAAAATAAGGACAATAAGTCCCTGAATAAAACCACCAAACGTCTTTTGTCAGGGACCTTGAATCTTTCCTCGAGACTACTCGAGGTATAAGTCGGAAATCCTTACTCGATTTATCAAAGACCTAAAAGAGGAAATCTCATTTCCACGATCACGACCTTCTCTTACCTGACTTGTCCTCTGAGACGATGAGAACCTCCATTCGTGTAATTACCACCTGAGGGAAATAAGAATGCTCTACCCACGGTTCAAAGACACGGATCGTAAAATTTATTTGGAAACTTTAAATAGGATTTTTATAATTTAGGTACGTCACTCAAAATTATCTTATAAGAACCCGACAATTTCAATCATATAGTGTGATCTCCATTGCACGACCGACAGTCATCCCCTCTAGTTCGAACTTATACACAATAAAACCGTGCCCAACTCAAAAAAATAAAATTTAGACAATGGTTGTTTATGACCTTGAAAGGGTTCCATCAGATCTAAAGATTGAGAAGGAGGTACGAATCTTCAAGATCGTTGAGACCTGGGAGCAAAAGTGTGTCGTCATTAATAGAGGAACCGGAACCCATCGTCTACAAGGAAACTTAACCCCGTAAAGAAGTATAGGTCAAAAAGAATTGAATCTGGTACAGTCAGTAACATCTGATTAAGGGATCTCAAAGATACGTAAACTCGTATGTTGGAGGTATAGAGGGTTTTCCTAAAGTCTTTTCCCTGACTTTTATAGACGGTAACTTTTTTAATGGAACACTTACTTTCCACTTCCGACACTACTTAGGGACTAATATGTGTTATAGAGACAGGTAGTCGTGCAACGAAAAAAGTCAAAGGAATACAGAAACCTCTAAGAACGTCTAGAGAATTAACATGAGACTTCCCATCCTTTTTCTCTTAGAAACCAAAGTATAAACGGTAAAAGTCTCCTCTTGACAAACAGAAGTCAAGTCAAGTCAACGAGTCAGTACAGACTGAAAAACGCTGGGGTACTTGACGTCGTACGGTCCGGAAGGACAGGTAGTGGTTGAGGACCTCAAATGGGTCTGAGTTCAGGTAACTCAGCCACTACGGTAGGTTGGTAGAGTAAGAGACAACAGGGGAAGAGGAGGACAGGAGTTAGAAAGGGTCGTAGTCCCAGAAAAGTTTACTCAGTCGAGAAGCGTAGTCCACTGGTTTCATAACCTCAAAGTCGAAGTTGTAGTCAGGATGGTTACTTGGCGGACCTGACTAGAGGAAATTCTACCTGACCAATCTAGAGGAACGTCAGGTGTACTGAGACTTCTCAGAAGAGGTTGTGGTGTCAAGTTTTGGTAGATAAGAAGCCACGAGTCGAAAGAAATACCAGGTCGAGAGTGTAGGTATGTACTGATCCCTTTTCGGTAGAGAAACTGATCTACCTAGACCTAAAAGTATTAAACGAACAGGTAATCCATATAATCCGTTCAGACAATGGTGGACCTATACATCAATCTTCGTCCTCTTTATAGAATTACCGAAAAAGTCTATTAATCATAAGAAACTATTTCCGTAGACGGGACGGTGGAGGGGGGGAAAAAAATTTTTTGTATGACTTCCAAACACCCCTAGAACTAATTCGTTCAGACAACCACGGTTGTCTTAAACAAGTGGAACACAGGCACAGTGTAAAACCACTGAGAGTCTTACAAAATTTGAAAAATAACAATTAATATATAAAAATATCACTAGACACCAAAATCTACAATGATAAAGTTTTTATAGTAAGTGACTTCCGAGTCTACTACCAATACCCGAAGGAACTATCGAGCCGACCATTGCTTAGACGGATGTTACGTCCTCTGGGTCCAAACTAAGGACCCAACCCTTCTACGAGACCTCTTCCCTATTCCGATGGGTGAGGTCATAAGAACCCGAAGGGAGCACGGAGTCGACCATTTCTTAGGCGGACGACCCAAGCTAAGGACCCAACCCTTCTAGGGGACCTCTTCTCCTGTCGATGAGTGAGGTTATAAGACCGGACCTCTTAAGGCACCTGACATATATCAAGTACCCCAACGTTTCTCGGCCTGTACTGACTCGCTGAAAATGAAAGTCCACTATCGATCGTGAAAAATCATCGTTTCATAAAAAAATTAATTAAATAAAAACAGACAAGATCCAGTAATGACGACACCCCCGAAAAGAGATCAACCCCGGTCACTCCCGATGAGAAGTAGCGTCACAGACTCGAAGAGAACAACACCTCGTACCAGAGACACAACGGTCCCGAAGCCATCAACGTCGGGGGTCCGAGATCTCGTGTCCGAATGATCAACGCCACGTACGCGAGTCAACGGGGAACCGTACACCCTGGAAGGGTCTGTTCTCTAGTTCAGGTACAGAGGACGCAACCGTCCACCTAAGAAATGGTGACTCGATGGTTCCTTCGTGACCGTTGTTCAATAAAATTTTACTTTCATGCACGCAAAAAAAACTTCTGTATTTCGATAACGTATGAATCATCTGATGTCGTATCACACTGAACATTGAATATACGTGGCATTCCCGGTCGTATAGACACACTGAACGAAATAACGTCAGGAGTGAAATAGTGTCAACAGGTTTTAACTTTGACGTCGTAGCGGTTCCATACGAACAGGTCATAGTGTCATTTGGAACTGGTGACCATCAAAGAATTTCCAATCAACCACACTTTAGGCAACCAGAGAGGACAACCCGATCATTACCTAGAATATGGGTACATACTAATGTATCACAGAAAGTAACTATTCTACCTTTTATGACCAAAAGACTAAATACGTCTAGAAGGTTTACAGCTACGTCAAATAATATGTTATAGTTTTTTACGTTTAACTAGTATAACCATGGTCAGAGTAATCCTTCAGAAAATCTCTCATCTTGTTCGAAAGTACCGTCTACGTACTAAAAGTCTTAACATTAAAAAGTGAATTAACAACCGTTGTCTGTCATAGTCAACAAAAGGAACCTCACCATTAAAACTCTTAGTAACAAATAAAAACTCTGTCACAGACGGTTTGTAGACACAGACATTTTGACACCACACAATCGCTAAGACAGATCACTGTCACTATGAACCTCTTCTCTCACCGATGAACTTGAACTTTGAGTAGTGTGTTTACGAAAAGGAAATCTATCAATAGTACGACGTTCTCAACCATCAGAAGGACAAATGGACTGTAAAGTATTGTAGTTTATAATTTTTGTGTACCCGATTCTAGTAATCTAAGTTATTTTGGTAAAAATGATAAAGTAGGTCCTTTACAAATTCAACCGAATACACCAAAGAGGTTCATGTACCATTACTCCTGAATTTACTGGGAATTCTGTAGACCACGATGAAGGAACTAACTGTGATTCCCCGGTCACCAAAGGGGGGCAACGAAAACATGGCAACACGTGTACAGTTGTATTGTTCATTCTGTCATTACAGGGTCACAATAATAAAACTAGAGAGTCAAAGACACTTCCCCAGACCACGAGATACTCAAAGGTCTGGTGTGAATCCCTAGGAAACCCGGATCCCACAGTGTGCATAGACAAAACGAGATTAAACTAAAATACTTAACAAGGTTGTCAGTACCAAGTACTTTTTAAAATGACCACATAATTGAGAAGACGAAAGTAAAAATGGTCGGAGAAGATGAAAGGAATAAGAGAGAAGAGTCAGAGAAAAAGAGACACAGACAGATATAAGTTTTTCTAACCAAGGAAAACGCAAAAATGGTGATAAAAGTAAACAAGAACAGACAGGAAAGTCACAGTAACCATACGTCTCTCGAAGAAAGGACTTGAGGAAAAAGAAATTAAGTCCCGACAGAACAGATCAGTACAGACGAACACCCATAACTAAAATGGTAAGAGTCAGGAACACCCCTTTACATACCCTTTACGAAAACATAACGAGTATATCTTAGACACCCGAGACCCTTCTCTCCGTTAACACGTCATGACGGACTTTGTCGTAAAAGGATAGCCAAGAAAAGGAACGACATGTAATTATGAGTCCTCAAAAGAAGAAACACAGGTTGAGAAACGTTGGGGTACCCGACGTCGTATGGTCTGGAGAGTGATAGAGGACCTCAAACGGGTTCAAGTACAGGTAGCGTAGCCATTATGGTAGGTCGGTAGACCTGGAGACCACGGGAGAAGAGGAGGACGGGAGTTAGAAAGGGTCATAACCCCTGAAAAGGTAACTCAGCCGACAAGCGCAGTCTACTGGTTTTATGACCTCGAAGTTGAAGTCGTAGTCAGGAAGGTAACTCATAAGTCCCAACTAAAGGGCATTCTAACTGACCAATTCTAATCACCTATCATTTATTTCTCACTCCAGTCTTACCGGCTCGAGGACAAATGGGACTTGTATAGGGTGTTTCGGTGTCTAGAGGTGTGTTATCACACAAAAGAGAGGACGTCGACCTCCGAAACGTTGGCCAACTAAAAGGAAAATTTGTACGACAACTTGGTTGTCTACAGACGTGAATGGGTCTCCTTATATTTTCAGAAGGGTTGTCGTAACAACTGATAAGTGTGGAAGACAAAAATAGCAAATAAATAGCTATTAATTATCGAATTCTTGTACTTCAGTCTCCTTTTAAAAAATTAGCTAAATATTGGTTTTCGAAGCAGTTAAAGTGGCTGTCTGTGTACACCTTCTGAGCAATCTCATATAATAACAGGTAAGAGGGAGGGGGTTTAGTATGGTAAAATAGTCTGTACGTATAGTGTATCCGATGAATTGGTCCATAGAAGGGCACATTAAAATATAATGTGAAGTCGAAGGTCAACAGGACTTCTTTCCGGAAAAATTTTTAAGACCCCACAAAAGCAGATGTGGGGAGTCGAAAGTCCTAGAATGGCTGGTCCCTAGCGTGGAAACGGGGAGAGTCATCTCAGGATTGGCGACATGACGGTCCCTTAAGGGGTCTAAAAAAGCAAAAAGAAAATTACGAACCTCAGTACCTTTCACTCTAAGGAAAGGATTAAATCAAACCGATGGACACTAATTTAAGTCGTGTAAAATAAACCATGACACAAAGTCCGTGACACCGTCTGTCTAACTCCATATCACAGATGTCATTAAGTCAAGTCATTATCAGAAGACACTATCTTTGACTAACTTTGTGCTAATCTCCATACTGCTCTGTGCATGTCTCCTCACCGAGATATCGACCGGACCCATCTATTCTATATTACCTGTCGAAGGACCTCATCCCACGATCATAACCAAGACCAGGGACTATCAAGATCATGTCTTGTTTGACATGTATGTGTGTCATGAATCCTACACCCTAGACCCATAAGGGCTTGTAATTTCTTACTACCACTCTACCTTCTTAATCGTCTAGGGACAGCACAAACTGGAATTAAGGTATTGTATTACTACTCTTGACTTTATCAAAAGCCGTCCGTTCGTTGTCAGAGGACACAGTGTATAGACCGTGGACCTTCTTCCTACCTAACTTCCCATCTCTGTCCGTTCAGATTCTTAGGTCCATTCGTCACCACTTCTGGGGTCACTACCGTCCTCCTCCACAACGCATCACATTTATAGACGACTACTGAAAAAAAGACATACAGTGGGAAAAGGAAGCACCTCCGGACAGCGGTACAACAAAACTTTTGGAGAGAAGTAAGACGGAGAGGATACATTACGAAGACAACCACGAGTCCGAGTCTTGAAGTGACGAAGAGTCGGAACACGAAAAGACCTACGACTGTCACCGAACTTAAGACGTACACTTAAGGAAACGAAATAAGACTCTTTTTTTGAAGGACTTGAAAGAAATGAAAAGAGACCGATTTCCTTTTACTTGTTTCCTTTTTCGAATTTTCATTCGAGTAGACTTTTCCAATACGACCTTTCATAGTTCTGTTAGAGAGGACCTAAAACGAGTTTGTACAGGAAACTCAACCATTACGGTCGATTGGTAGAGTAGGAAACAGTAGGGGAAGAGAACGAGAGTCAGAAAGGGTCGTAGTCCTAGAAAAGGTCACTCAGCCGACAGTATAGTCCACCGGTCTCATAACCTCGAAGTCGAAGACAGACAGGTCACGTATAAGTCCCAAGTAAAGGAAATCCTAACTGACCAAACTAGAGACACGTCAGGTTCCCTGAGACTCCTCAGAAGAGGTCGTGGTATTAAGAAACATTATATGTGCGGAAAATGTAACATTGTACATATGATAGTACATTCTTAGCTTAGCGGTCAGATACAGGCTGCGTCCTATGTCGTACGAACCCCGACCACGTGTCACTACTGGATCTCTCTACAATACTCCTCCCTCCACCCTCCCCCCAAGTACAAACCCTTGCGTACATGTGGGCACCACCTAAGTACAGTTACATACCGTTTTGGTTATGTCATAACATTTCATTTTATTTTTGATTTTTTTTTTTAATTTTTTCTTTTAAATTTTTTTTTAGAGCTTTCTTTTTTATATATATATGTGCGGAAAATAAACAAAAAGAACTGACTCTTAAATTGTATTATTCCTTTCGTTAGTCTAGATGGACGACACTTGTCATATTGATAAAAGTAATGACAAAAATTAAATTTCGGGTAGATTTGTTGTCAGCGTCTAAAGACTACAGTAATTCATAATGAAGGAACAATGGACTATTAATTTCGAGGACAAAAAAGGTAGTGTCCGAGACCTCTACATATTTCTACTAACCTTGTTTCACAGTCTCGTGCAACCTTCAGCGTGAGTCCTACTTACGTAGGAAGTGAAGAACTCCGAAGGATAACTCCTGGGTATGGAACTCTTAAGACTACGAAGGGACCCCGGGGACCGGATGGTCGGACAGGGGAAGTCAGTCAGCCCTTTGGGTCAGTACTCGTGACAACGAAAAAACCGTAGACACCACCTAGGAGCACACCGTAGACGACGTCGGTTTCGTCGAAACCCATACCTGAAAGAATTCGACAGAGCGCTCGCATTGGTAAAGTCTCGTACCAAAGTACGAAAGTACTATCAAATAGAGTCTAAATCCACAATAGTCGACAATGTGAGTAACGTCAAAATACATAATGGGGAATTCCTATCATCCAATACAAAAGATTTATTTCGTCAATTGTATGTTGTAAAAAGTTTGATACTCGTAAAAAATTCTTAAATCTCCCTGTTTTGTCACCAAAAATTACCATAAAACACTAAGTATACCTAAAAATATGTTAACCATTTTTCGATAAATTGTAAGAACCTAACGTACTTAAGATTGATTTTGAAAGAGTGTGATATCTTAAGAAAGAACTGAAACCAACAAAGTAGGAATGACAAAAGAACTAATTTTAGGTTTGTCGTCTCAATCTACTTTAAACCTGTCGTTAAAACTAACAATGACTATCTATAAATTTCTAGATTAGAGAACAAATATATCATTCTGACACTCCGCATTCCATTCTGTATCCTCAGTACCTTAACGAAGTGACATGTGCAAATAACTGAAACCGGAAAAACTGAAGGACCCTATCCAGTCCAACTCAGAACTCTTTCCAGTGATCCAATGTGTGCTGTGCGATCACAACACAGTCTAAAGGATCAAATGTGACTTCGTTTATAAGTGCGTTGTGATCTAGTGACAAGGTAAAAATAAGAATGTGTCTCCTTAAAAGAGCCCAGGCCCTCCTCCACGGGGACCTCAACCACCTCCGAGTACAGTTCTTTCAAGTTCTTCGTCGGGCTCGGAGGCCCTTCCACCTAGGGTGGATGCCGGACCTCTCGTCGACGTAACGTCCGTGCCCCGGTCTACTCGGTCTCTTCGACCCACTCAGGGACGACGGGGGCTCCTACCAATTATCACCGACACAAAAGGACAGTCGAACGATCTTATTAACCCAAACGAACGTAAATTTTCACCGATGTTACTAGTCATGTTTGAATCCGGAATTTTCTTAAATACATACTGAAAAATTTAGAGAAGGAAAACACTATATTAAAAATTTTTAACAGAAGACAATTATTTAGTGTCAACACTCCATAGACTACGGACAAAAATTTAGATCCAAAACTCACATATCTGGATTCTTAAGGTTTGCCTGAAAACACCACCAAAATTAAATCTACAACGACTCATCTAACAACAAAACCCAATAAAATTTAACTTTATTTGAAGTACACTTTAAGAAGTAAAATAAGTGAACTTTACGTATAATAGGTCACCGAAGATCATTTAAGAGACACAACACGTAAGTAGTGGTGACAGATTAGGGTCCTGTAAAAGGAGTGGGGTCTTCTTTAGGGCATAGTTAATTCGTCACTGAAGGGTAAGAAAGAGAGGAGTCAAGAC
Source organism: Capra ibex (assembly GCA_006410555.1). NCBI lineage: Eukaryota > Metazoa > Chordata > Mammalia > Artiodactyla > Bovidae > Capra > Capra ibex. Next base: position 46,408,322 of record SJYO01050590.1, read on the forward strand.
TATGGTAATTAGACGAAAGACAGAGATACCTAAACGGATAAGACCTGTAAAGAATATTTATCTTCGTACGACAACACCGGAAAACACAGACTGAAGAGAGTACATCACATTACGAAAGTTTCAAGTAAGTACAACAGGATATTAAGTCATGAAACACAGAAAGACACGAGCTATTATGAGAACCCACCTATACGGTGTAAAATGATTAGGTAATTAGTCAAGTACCGACAAACCAAACAAACACGAAAAATAAGTAAACTTATCACGACAATACTTGTAAGTACATGTATTGTAACAGACGAAGAACCCACGGATCCTCACCTTAACGACTAGAACCCTCTAACATATTAATTGAAAACCCCTACGATGAGTCAACAAACGTGTCACCAAAATGGAAAAAAAAAGGGGTGGTCGTTACATATTCCAAAGACTAAAGAAGTGTAAGAGTGTCTTTATGAACATCAAAAGACTCCTGGGAGGTATGACAAAAGACTTCACCGATATGACTTTACAAAAAACTGATGACTAAGTTTTAAACAAATGAACGATATCCTTTAATAAGAGAAAGAAAAACCCTATCAAAACCATCACACACAAAAGCATCCTTAAAAATTCTAATAGATCAAACGAGCGGTACGTACGTTTTTTTTTTAGTATTTTGGTCTTGATCTTTGTTGAGCCTACAGGTAGTCGACTTACCTATTCGTTTTACACCATAAGTCACCTTATAATAACCTGGTATTTTACCTGACTTCATAATTTGTATAAGACGTAGTACCTCCATCGAACATTTGTAATATCATCCATTTTCTTCGGTCACTTTTCTCTGTCATATAACACATTAACGTTAATATACTTTACAAGGTTTATCCATTTACACACCTCTGTTAACCCGAAGGGACCACCGAGTCACCAATTCTTCCTTTGTGCCCAAACTAGGGACCCTGGTCTTCTAAGGGACCTCTTCCTTTACTGTTGGGTGAAGAGCTTACTCTTCACAAGGATAAGAGTGTGATTTCATTTTTAGGACAAAATATATATCAATAGTCAGTACATAAAAGTGACAAAAAATGTAACAAGTAATTAAAAAAGTAAGTAATACTTTGTTAAAGACTACTTATTGAGTTCGATTTATAAATAACGACAGTAGAAAGGATTATCAAGACAGTAACAGAATCAATATACTTTAAATATATTAGACACGAAGTCGATGTCACCGAAAAACAAAAAAATAAATAAGAATGTCTTTTTCTATTATACTTCAATTTTAAATTTAACAGTCGGTCATAACGTGCCTACTATGGCAAACTTGAGGACCACGAGACAACATCCACCAAACTCATCTACGATCATTCCAGAGAAGATCGGAGTTTGGAGTGCCAAAGACACTCAATGGTATCCTGGATCGGGAGAACAAAAGAGACGAAAGAAATTTCATAGTTAGATTGTCGAAATAAAACGTTTATACTTTTGTCTAAAAGTCTAAGTACTTTGGAGAGTGAGGTCGGGATTCTTGTGTAATAACTGGATTGACAAGAATTATAACCAATGATTAGGTCTCATAGTTCCGAAACTTAATTTTTCATTAAATGTCATAGGTGTCATAAAGACTCAAACTTTTGTGTGACAAAAGAAAAGAGAATCTACCTCTGTCTTTAATCGTTCGGTCTGGTACAGAGACAACGAAAAACAACTAAGATGTGGTACACCGTCACGGGTCAAGTCCGGTCCTTTTGGACCCAGATAACTTACGGACCCTTTCCAGAATGAAAGGAGTTGAAAAAAACACACAAAAACCAAGTAGACATCCCAGAAAACCAAGGGACACCAGTACCTTAACTTTTCCCAACCGTTTCGGAAGAATAAACTAAGTTTTTCACAAAGACACGAAACACCATAGACTCTGTACGAAAATGTATATTTAAACAAGTTTTTAAAAACCATCTATTATAGTATTTCGTAATCACCAATTCTTTGTCCAACGTTTCAACCGGTAAAGACCAAATCACCCTAAATTTTCTCCTGAAGAAGGGGTGTCGAGGGGGGTTTTAGTTTGTTGGAATCAGAACACTCCGATCTAAAAAGACTAAGTAATCACTTGCATACCAAAGATGTCACATGTTTCGAACTTAGTCTGACGACGTCCTTCATGACCGCTGAGGTGTCCCACTAAGAATCTTACTGTACTTGACATTCGAAGTGCACATCATGGACCTCCATCGGAACGGTCGATTGGAAAAACTTCACGTCACACATGAGTCATCAACGTCGTCGTCTTAAACCCAGGAAATGGTAAATTATTCTGGCACTATGACCCTTCCTAACTCCCGTCCTCCTCTTCCCCTACTGTCCCACTCTACCAACCTATCATATTGTCTAAGTTACCTGTACTCAAACTCGTTTGAGTCCCTATATATATCACTTCCTGTCCCTTCGGACCGCACGACATCAAGTGCGTCAGCGTCTCAGTCTGTGCTGACTCACTGACTTGTTGTTATCGGTGGTAAATTATTCCAATCCCTTTCTCGGTCCTATTACACTTACAAAGATTTACTCAGTACTTGTCTCAAGATATTGATTACGACCGGATAGTGTCGATTTCACTAAATAGAACCCGACACTGATTGTCTTATTTAATGCTTTATCGTTCACCATGAGGGACATCTCAACTGAGTCGTTTCAACATCACCCCTTAGTTATCATACGCAGGATAGAAAGACTTGGTGTATGATTCAAGTCTCAAGTTTCTTTCCTTTTTAGTTTACATGTAGATTTGAATATGAAAAATATTGTTTTATCACGAAATATGTATCGTGTGTCTAAACTTTTATCTTACTGTATCCAAAAGGAATAGTTCTATTATAGTACGAACCCACCATGTAATCAGTATGAAAAATAACACTATGAATTAAACGTCAACGTGATTACACATAACTACTACTACTACTTTGTTATGCCCCTTTTTACAAAGGAATACTTTTATTCTGAAACCTAAAGAGAGTAATCGAATAGATTGAAAAAAAAAAATTAAACAAAAATAAAAACTGACGGGACCCAGAAACAACGAAACGTGTCCGAAAGAGATCAACGTCGTTCGTCCCCGATGAGAGAGGAACACCACGTGTGTGAAGAGGGACGTCACCGAAGAGGACACACCTTTCCGAGACCCACGTGGTCGAAGTCATCAATGTTGTACCCCCGAGTCATCAGAGTCGAGCGTCCGAGATCTCGTACCTGAGTCTATCAACACCAAGTACCTGAATCAACGTGGTGTCGTACACCTTAGGGACTTAGTCCCTAACTTGGGCACAGGGGACTTAACCCCCCGCTTAAGAATAGGTGACACGGTTGTCGCGTCAGGGAATAGATTGAAAAATAACACTTAACGTTCCCTCATAAACCACTTTATTTTCAATTCTATTTACTTGTGATCCAGACCTTGTGTCATAAAAAGTAAATAATACACTTAAAGTAAACAATGTCAAAGAGTACTCTTAACAAATCATTTCTTCACAGTCGAATCCTAAAACAAGTCAAATAGGAGAAATTGTGAGATCAGTAACTAATCATATATGACTAAAAAAAAAAAAACATACCCAAAAACAAACTCGTCTCTGGCAAAATCCTTATCTTTTTTACTATAACTATAAACTATGGAAAAAATAAATTAGATTTTTATAGTACTCTAAAATAAACGAACCCCCTTTCTACCCTCTTCAATTCTGTTTTCTTTACCTTTCTTTAAAATTTGTATCGAACCTTCAGTGATATTGACATATGTTGTAAAGAAAGACTCGTGGGTATAAAAAATGTGTAAAATATCCCAACAAAAAATTTTTTTATAAAAACAAAAATAAATAAAGTGACGTTACCCGTCCAGAATCAACACCGAACACACTAGATCAAGGGGAAGGTCCTTAGTTGGGTCCGGGGGACGTCACCCTCACGTCTCAGGATAGGTGACCTGGTGGTCCCTTCAAGAATATATCCTGAAACCAGTAAACTCTAAGAAAAGTCTTGTTGGGAAACCTCTTTCACCGTAACAAAAGTATATCCTCGTTTCCTTGACTCCACAACCGTCTACTGTAACCGTACGAATATTCTCATCTGATCTTAAACTTGGATTTATAGAGACTGGGAAGGAAGAAAGGAGTTGGAGAAAGGAGACATTTGACATATCCATACAAACACATAAAAAGTAAGTAATTTGTCCCTAGTAATTTCCGGATTACCGAGGTAACATACAAAACGGAATATATCATACCGTTTATGATACCTTTTTCTGGGTCCGGGAGGACTTGTGGATCCGAGATGTCTTCCTCAGTCCGTCTACATGACCCTTCTTAAGTCAAGTGAAGTGAGTCAGTCCAGACGGAGAAACACTGGGGAACCTGACGTCGTGCCGTCCGGAGGGACAGGTAGTGGTTGAAGGCCTCAAATGAGTTTGGGTACAGGTAACTCAGTCACTACGGTAGGTTGGTAGAGTAGGAGACAGTAGGGGAAGAGGATGGCGGAAGCTAGAAAGGGTCGTAGTCCCAGAAAAGTTTACTCAATCGAGAAACGTAGTCCACCGGTTTCATAACCTCAAAGTCGAAGTTGTAGTCAGGAAGGTCACTTGTGAGTCCTGACTAGAGGAAATCCTACCTGACCGACCTAGAGGAACGTCAGGTCCCCTGAGAGTTCTCAGAAGAGGTTGTGGTGTCAAGTTTTTGTAGTTAAGAAGCCGTGAATCGGAAGAAATATCACTTTGAGACTGTAGGTATGTACTGATATCCCTTCTCACCGACACCCACTAAGTAGACATGACCTCATTCATAATTCTTTGTGTGTCTTTTTAAGTCAGTCACACTAAGTCATATACTCGTATTTTGTATTCGTAAGAACCTACCCTCTAGTCAAAATTCGATCTGACATCCGGGGTGGGTGGGTGGAAAAAGTGAGTCTCTATTTACTCTGACATTTATACAACACAATAGTACCACAGAGTAACACAAGATCCACAACCTCATGACCATTTGTTTTAGCAGGTTTTAAGGACGGGAACACCTGAAAATAAAATCTGTACCTTCTATCTTAATCTTATATATTTAATTTACATTTATGTACCTCACACAACCGGTCATGGACCGTAGTACTTATAGTCTCGTCCCTGAGTAGCTATTCTCACTTCACACCCCTTAACGTCAAAATTTACCAATCCCCTTACTTACAGAGTGGTACTTTCACTGTAAGCCCGTTCCTATATTCACCTTCCATTCCTTCCCTCGACACATCTGTAGGTTCTAGTCTCCCAAGTTCCGTACCCCACGTCGGTCGTATATCCGGAGACCTGTCCTCGACGGACGATATACCTCCTTATCGTTCTTCTTAGTGTCTGTCCATCGATCGACATAACGTCCCATCTCCTCCAGTCCCCTCTGATACTCCCCGGAATACCCAGAAACATTGTCAAATGGTAAATGAACCTCCACCTCGGTTTCCTCCCTAAACTCGTCTTCTCACAGTCCCACATTGGACACAAGATTACAAAGTAAGACAATCCGACTTTTATCTGGGGTAGATCCTTAACAATTTAACTACATAAAAACATTATTAATACATGATACAAACTTATAATTCTAAAAAAATAAAATAGTGGTGCGGAAAATAATTTCTTGAAGAAAAAAAGAAAAAAATTAAACTGGACCTTTATTTTGTCTTAACGGAAAGACTAGTAGAGAAATAAACATCGGTTCGTATGACTTTTCAACTATCCTATCGTATCACATCAGAGGATACGGAGGGTCAATCCAAGTTGAAACGGTAAAATTAGATAAATCCGTAGATTTATTTATTAAAAATAAAATAATAGAAATACTTAATAAAGTTTCATTCAACATATGTAGTACTAAGAAAAGTAGGGGTGATTCATTGAGTCGTACACAGAGGATTCTTATTCCTGTAAAAGGATTTATTTATAACATTATGTCACTAAGAATCAGTGAATTCCAGTAGTCGGGAAGGGGAATCCCACAACCTTACACGTACATATAAGTCCCCAGTCCGTCCTCAGACAATTTATGTATAATAACATGGGAGGTAAACATAACGGATTAGACTTCCGTTTATCTACACCTTTGTCATCTACTGAAATAAAAAGACCCGAGGTTTTAGTGACGTCTACCACTAACGTCGGTACTTTAATTTTCTGTGAATTGAGGAACCTTCCTTTCAATACTGGTTGGATCTGTCGTATAACTTTTCGTCTCTGTAATGAAACGGTTGTTTCCAGGTAGATCAATTCCGACACCAAAAAGGTCACCAGTACATACCTACACTTTCAATCTGACATTTCTTTCGACTCGTGGTTTCTTAACTACGAAAACTTGACACAACAACCTCTTCTGAGAACTCCCAGGGAACCTGATGTTCCTCTAGGTTGGTCAGGTAGGATTTCCTCAAGTCAGGACTCAACTAACCTTCCTGACTACAACTTCGACTTTGAGGTTATGAAACCGGTAGACTATACTTCTCGACTAAGTAAACTTTTCTGGGAGTACGACCCTTTCTAACTCCCGTTCTCCTCTTCCCCTGTTGTCTCCCACTCTACCGACCTACCGTAGTGGCCGAGTTACCTGTACCCAAACCCACTTGAGACCCTCAACCACTACCTGTCCCTTCGGATCGCACGACGCCAAGTACCCCAGCGTTTCTCAGCCTGTACTGACTCGCTGACTTGACTTAGACTTCATACCCAAAATGAAATAAAATAACAAAACGTACGACTGATCTAAGTGACAGACATAGAATTAAGACCAAATCTCTTTAAACTTTCTAATTCAAGTAACTACGAAAAAGGAATAATAACTGATACGAAAACCCCTTGAACTTAGTGTCTATAACAATATATATCTCACAAGTCTCTTCTAAGAAAATATAGTTACTCACTTAACAGGGGACTCGAGGACTTACGGAACACTTTATGACCTGAGTTCCTCACATAGAACTCGGTAAACAGTGTCGAGACACATCTTCTTGGGTTGAGTAATAAGGATCAAAAACTCTTCCAATTCTTGATCAGATCAGGTAGTCCTCTACTGCTCGTGTGACTATTATTATTACAACTTTTCTAGTGAAAGATCCTTGTATTTCGGGTCTTCACTGACAATTCAATATCGTATATTTATCGGAGTAAGAAGAGTGGGACTCCTAAGGGCATTGTAGAAATTTTAGTCCGAGAAGATTTTGTGGTCACACACTCTGGTACGATCCGAGCACTTGGATTCCTTTGTCCCTAGTCATAGACTAGAAGTTCGACGCAGTACACCTCACCTGAAGAGACAAGAGAAACAGTGACAATATAAAATTCCCGAGAAAGTCTAGACATAGTTCTCCGTAACTTTATCTCTAAGTCTGAAGACTCGTCGAGTCTTATCCTATAAATTGGAGATTCCTGATAGGTCCTAAAGTCACTGAATAGATTACTGAGTAAGTCATCTACTATCCTGTTCTTAAAAATCCTTCCTTAACCGAAGTACATATAATAACAGACGGAAATCCACTAAACATTTTTAGTTTACGGTACAATACGAATCAACTATATCGAGAGAACGATACTCCGTCAATACATTCTGTCCATTATGATTATTAACCCCGACATAAAATACTACTCAATGTATTTGTATCTTTTTATTAAGTAATAACCTCTTAAGCTCTATTTTACTTTATCATAACAAGTTCCTCCTGATGTTTCCTTCACTATATTCTTCCTTGTGTTACCCAACACATTAAAATCTGATTCCTTCTGAAGTGTTTCTTTCATCTTAAACTCGACTCATAACTTTTTCTCCAAATCTTACAGTGACTCGGTCGAACCTCGTTTATATTAAAAGACACGACATCTTGTTGTACTTGTTTCCGGGTCTCCATCTTTACCTTCCAACAAATTTTCCACTCTTCATTTGGTACAACCGGTATTATGTTTTAAGTTTATTCCTACATCTTTCTCTTGTCGCATGTCTTCGACCTCACTCCAATATCTCTTTCTGTGTCCGAGTACTCGAACGAACCTGCCATAACGGTCGAAATACCTTACAAACCTGAAATTGTGTCCCTTACTGGACTAATAAGAGGGTCTTTACAAGGATAACACTCAAGACTGGTACCCGGAGTAATAAGGGAAGGGACCCTTCTGTTTTGAATAACCTTAGTGTAAAGATTTTAAAAAACAGAGTCCTGAAAAAATTGATAAATTTTTTTATAGTCCCTTGAGGTTACGAAGGTAAATAGACCTAACATAACAACTATAAAAAATGATATAATTTCTAACTTTGACCGTTTCAAAGATTTTGTTTTACTATGTATCCACGTGTAAAGACATTGATGGAAGTAGTACATCGTAGACCTTTCAGTCTAAGGTGTGAATCTACTCTCAATTTTCCCTTCATTGTAGAAACACAACGATACATTTATCAAAACTGGAACCCTTGAGGATCCCATGGACCTGGTGTACAACACTGAGTCAGTGACTTAATTTATTAGTAGAACATGCACTTCTTATAAGTACCACCCTCTCCCCTGTAATAATATTTTTCTTTTTGTCAATATTCATCTCCGGGTACACCTCCTTCGTGTCAATGAATGTGAAGTAAGTCAATCCCTTCCGAAGTGTTTCCTTTACTGGAACATTGGTTATCACTTTTTCCTTCCTCACTTACATCCACCGTATAAAACTTTTTTTATGTTCTTTAGACACCCCTCGTCTCAAGGACCGGTTCACGTAGACACCTCCACACGCTGACCAAAACTTTCCGAAAATGGAGCATCTGAAATGGAACATCTCTTCTTCCGGTCTCAGAGACATCTTCATTGTAACAAGACAGATAAGATCTTTCACTGACAACTGTCAAATGTCTACTACACATTCTTACAAGAGTTGTTTATTTGCAGTAAGAAAAGGTTCCTCTTAGTACTGAATAAATATTGTATAAAATAATTTCCGTCCATAAAACGTTCGTAAATTAAGAAAGGAGTTTCGATTGAAGAGGTCAAGGGAGTTCTGAAATCCTTTACCAAAGAAATAGAGAGTAAAACCAAAACGATTCGTATAACAAATACCCGAAGGGACCACCGAGTCGTTAGTCGGACGTTAAGTCCTTTGGACCCAAGCTAGGGACCCAATCCTTCTAGGGGACCTCCTCCCGTACCGTTGGGTGAGGTCATAAGAACGGACCTCTTATGGCACCTGTCTCATATCAGGTACCTCAACGTTTCTCAGTCTGTGCTGGCGTCGCTGACTCGTACGTACGTGACCACCGAGTCTACCATCTCTTAAACGGACATCACGTCCTCTGGGCTCAAGCTAGGGACCCAGACCTTCTAGGGGACCTTCTCTTTTACCGACGGGTGAGGTCATAAGAACGGACCTTTTAGGGTACCTGTCTCCTCGGACCACCCGACGTCAGGTACCCCAACGTCTTTCAACCTGTGTTGATTCCCTAATTGTGAAAGTGAAAGTTCGTATAATAATGATCTGGTTTTTCATGTGGAACACCTTCGACCCTCTTTCCCCACCACTGACCCCTACTTTAACAGGACCTGATCACCTACTCTGGTAAAGAGACTTCTACAAGAATGCCTACGACCGATTAAACGAAGAGTCGGAACCAACTCCAAGTAAGTCTTCAATTCCTCCATACACATACAATCAGTGAATCAGAACAGGCTGAGAAACACTAGGGTACCTGACATCGGAAAGTCCGAAGAGACAGGTACCTTAAAAGGTCCATTCTTATGACTTCACCCAACGGTAAAGGAGGAGGTCCCCTAGAAGGGTTGACTAACTAGGACCCAGAGGACGTAACATCCGTCTAAGAAATGACAGACTCGGTGGTCCCTTCGAGCCACCTCCATGTCATCAATAGATAACCACGTTTTGTTTAATGGTGTTTTAATCACCGAATTTTGTGTCATGTAAATAATAGAGGATCAACGACACTCAGTCTTCAGTTTCAGATACGTATCGGATTGAACAGGAGACGACTCCTAGAGTCTTTCGTTGTTAGTTCAACTACCACCTCGATGTAAGAGGAGACCTCCGAACTGACAACTTAGGTAGGGGTCCGAGTGAGAACAAGAGTCTTAATTAAATGAATACCAACATCTGGACTTTCAGAACCAAAGAACGACCGACAGTCGGCCTTCGAAGGGAGCCGAGGATCCCGGTGACTCCTGAAAAACGGTAACTCCGAAGGGGACGTACCGTCGTATGAAGTAGTCAGGTTGTTCCTCAGAGGTCTCGCTCAGACCATTGTTGTGTCCCAGAGCATAGTAAATTGTAAGACAGTGAGACCGATACAAGACAACACCGATCTTCATTTAGTGTCTACGACGAGTGTGAACCTTCCCTAAATATGTTCCCGTACTTTTAGAGTTCCGTCCCTAGGCTACTTCGGTAAGAGTATAGAGTGGTGGTCACGGGGAGTTAAGGGTTGTAAGTTCAACTCTGGAGCTCTCAGACCGTCACAGAGGTTCTGATAGAAACAAGTATTCGTCCCGACAACATAATCCTACTTAAAAGATAGTGTCTTCAAACATTCGAGAAGGACATTTCCTGACTTACCAGGAAATGTCCTGGAAATGAAAATGGCGGAAACTACTGTCAAAGACAACGTTGATGAGTCAAGACGCAAACACCACGTCTTCGTCGGTAGTCAAGTCAAGTCACCGAGTCAGCACAGGTTAAGAAACGCTGGGGTACTTAGCGTCGTGCGGTCCGAAGGGACAGGTAGTGGTCGAGGGCCTCAAGTGAGTCTGAGTGCAGGTAGCTCAGTCACTACGGTAGGTCGGTAGAGTAGGAGACAGTAGGGGAAGAGGAGGACGGGGGTTAGGGAGGGTCGTAGTCTCAGAAAAGGTTACTCAGTTGAGAAACGTACTCCACCGGTTTCATAACCTCAAAGTCGAAGTCGTAGTCGGAAAGGTTTCTTTAGGGTCCTGACTAGAGGAAATCCTACCTGACCAACGTCCAACCTAGAGGAACGTCAGGTTCCCTGAGAGTTCTCAGAAGAGGTTGTGGTGTCAAGTTTTCGTAGTTAAGAAGGTGTGAGTCGAAAGAAGTGTCAGGTTGAGAGTGTAGGTATGTACTAGTGTCCTTTTTGGTATCGGAACTGCTCTACCTGGAAACAACCGTTTCATTCCAGAGACGAAAACTTATATGACAGATCCAACCAGTATTGAAAAGAAGGTTCCTCATTCGCAGAAAATTAAAGTACCGACGTCAGTGGTAGACGTCACTAAAACCTCGGGGGGTTTTATTTAAGATTGTGACAAAGGGGTAGATAAAGGGTACTTCACTACCCTGGCCTACGGCACTAGAAGCAAAAGACTTACAACTCGAAATTCGGTTGAAAAAGTGAGAGGTGAAAGTGAAAGTAGTTCTCCGAAAAATCGAGGAGAAGTGAAAGACGGTATTCCCACCACAGTAGACGTATAGACTCCAATAACTATAAAGAGGACCGTTAGAATTGTTTACTCGTGCCGACACAGGACTATTTTAAAATAACTGTTTTCGTCGGTAGCAAACGACTGGGGAACAGTCAACCTAACTAGTCTATAGAGAACTCAGCAATCATTGTATTCTCTCACCCTCGGTCCGTCCAGTAAAATATTTGACTAGACCAGGAAATGTCTTTTCTAGTGTACCACTCCCCCTTCAGTGTCTACTGTGTGGTCTAACGCTTTCTAGAAACCGTCGGTCCCTTCTAACTCTCAGGAAACAACAGTGACTTCGTCGTGGTCTCCGGTGACTTTTCGAGTGCACGTCGGTCGACTCGAAAGACTAAAATGATTAACGGTAACTTGTGAATGATACTCGGTCTGTCAATAATCGTAAAATGTACTTGATTAATTTAGGAATCCAGGTAGGGACACTTCCTTTATTATGAGAAGAAAACACATAAACGTTTGAATTCGGTGACAGCCGATTCATCGAACGAACCACAATGAACTCGACCATTTAACAGCCCTGTCCTAAGCTCGGATTAATCACACATAGGTCTCGAATAGGATAAAAAGATCTCGTCCCAGAACCCGGTGTAGGTCCAACGGTGGATACAAATAAATCGGGTGTTATATACTCTTACCAAAAATGCAAAAATTTACAAACCTACTTTGGCTTTCTTATTATAAAACACCATGTATCTTTAATATACTACAAATTTAAACTCACAAGTACTTCAACATAATCTTGTGTCGGTGCGGGTAAGTAAAGGTTCGACGAAAACATCGGCTAAAGACGACGATATCGTCTCAACTCATCTACGGTGATTCTGACATCCCGGACGTTTGGACTTTTGTCAATGACAGACTGGGAAATGTCTTTTTCAAATGGTTGGGGACTAGACGACGATTCTCGATCAACATTTGACACTACAGCTATAAAAGGGAACCGACTACGTCGTAATTCATAGACCAGTCTCCTCAAAAAAAAGAAATAGAAAGACAGAAACCAGGCACCGAGTGATCAAATACAGTTCACGAAAGAATATCCAACCCTTAAAAGAAAATAAGTAAGATCATAAAAATTAATTGAGACGTCTGTACCCACTCCGGTATATAAACATCCCTTTCCAGGAAATGGAAGATCAACTAGCCGTTGTCCTACTGTAATTCCCTATACACTTACCGACGTTGGAGAAGTCTAAAATGTGGAGACTGGTCTAGAGTCTGGTTCTGTTTCGCGTACACACGTGTACGAGCGAGAGAGAAAGGTCCTTCTAAAGATTATCGGTGACATTGTTTTACAAAATATCTGATCTTTGGTAATGAGAAGGTGTATCGTAGGACTCTTCATATGTCGAGTATTAATTTGAGAATTATTTGTAGAGGAATTTTCAGACTTGTGAGTAGAAGTCTATCAGGGGGAATGTCTCTCAGACAAAGATTGAGATGGTAGGAAAATACTTATCCATAATTATAATATAATTATATAACAAGTAGAACTTTAATATTCTCAACTATAGTTTAAACCGAACGAAATGTCATCTTTCTCATACAAGAGAAAAATCTTACGTCTGGATATCTAACACTAATAAATAAAGTTTACATCTAATGGAAGTAATTTTTTTTATGACGGAAAGAGGGTGCATCATGAATAAGTCATACATTAATTCAACTAGGTCGTTTCCGCCGAATTACGTGTAAGTTAATTTTCATTGAAAACTCCAAAATCCCAAATTTTTTCGAGGTAGACGTAAACGAAAAAACAAGTGTAGTAAAATAATATAAAATTACATAGAATTAAGAACAATGTATAAAGTAGACTTGATCCTTAATCTTGTAATGGACATCAACAATAAAGGGAGCATGGACTACAAGAGTGAAAGGATGAGGGTCCCGACTCTTAGCACTTAAAAACTCATCACAAGTCGACATGTGCATGTATGTTTCAAAAGGAATCTATACCATAACGAAATGCACATCAACGGTGTGACACAATTCCACTAACGTAGTGATTAAGTCAACAGTAAAAAAGTATTTCATCTAAAGAATTATTTCCTTTCCTCTCTTCTCTTAACTGGTAAAAACTTGTCACTTGGAACTTGTAAGAACGAATTGAATAAAACAACACTTGACGAAGACACTCATCGTGACAAAATCCTTTAAGGATCAAAGAGGGATTTCAACTGGTCATTGTGAACTAGGTAATGGAAGGATCATAAGCTAAGACGACTACATCGTCCACATTTACTACAAGGCAATACCAAAATTTAATGTAAAGAGACTACTGACGTCATAGAATTTAAATAGTCAGTATACAGTAAGACACCTTATTGACAAGAACAGAATATGAGTGAAAAGGTATCACAAACGGAAAAAGAAATATTTAGACTCCTTGATTAGATCAATGACACTCCGTACACAATCAATGAACAAGAAAAACCATAGAGTTACATTTCTTCAGGAAATAAAAGTAAAATTATCAAAAAAGAAGACAAAATACCCGTGTAAAATACAACACTAATTCTCTAATAAGTCCCAAAAAAAATTACACAGAAATAGATCTTAACTAAAAAAAAACAATGGTATAACTTTACGTCAACTAAAATATACAATTAAGATATCGATTGACAAAACGTTACGACAGAAATAAAGACCATTGAAAGGACGTCTAAGAAGATCCATGTAGCAAAATAAAAGACGTCTAGTATTAATAGAAGAAGAAAGGAAAGATGGGGAAAAAATAAAGAAAAAGAAATAACTGATGGATCCGACACTGGAGATACCGTTATAGTCTCCTTTCATCATATGACCATAAGTACAGAATGAGAACTATTATTTACCTTATGATATCCGTAGAGAAGAACTTCTTACTGTATATAATATCCTAATAGTGACTGACAAAAACCCCCCGAGTCCTTGAAAGGAAAATAAAAATTGGGAACAGTATTTTCTATGACTGAAAATAGTCTATGAAAATACGTATACTCGTTTATTCAACTATCTTTATAATTACCATTTAGTGAGAAGACAATAACAGCATAATAAAAAAGTATTATATAATGGAAAAATTTATGTGATGACAAAAGACCATAAAACGAAACCTCAAAGAGTAAACACTGATACTTACTCTAAATCGGATCCCCGGACATATTATAAGGAATAGACAACAGACATAAGTTAAACACTTAGTTCCAATAATGACCGGAATATCTTACTCAATCCTCTATAAGACAGAAGGTATAAGAGACCTTTTTAAATACTTCTAATCTTAGTAAAAAAAGGGGATTTATAAACCATCTTAAGGGATCATTTTTGTAGACCTGGAGACCACAAAAACAGAATTCAAAAATTCGAAAAAGTCAATAATATGAAGAAGGGTCTAGACAAATCCTTTTAGTCAAAAGAGTATTAAACAATTAAACTACATCAAAAAGACAAAATAAACCGTATTTGAAAAAATCTCACCAAACAGTGAAGAAAAAAAAAAATTCACATCAGTTAAACGTTATAATCAAAGTCCACCTATCGTATCACTAAGTCATAAAAATATCGAATATTATGAAATGTTAATAATATTTTATAACCGATACAAGAGACGATATATTAGAAAAAAACGGTGAATTAAAAATTTTAACTTACTATGAACGAAATGTCTTAAAAGACCAAAAGATAGTATGTAGTTGTTCTGAGTCAGTATCCATGTCGGTACAGGAGAGGAAGGGTTGGAGACAAGGTAGAGAAAGGGGTAAGGTCGGAAGATCTAACAGCGTCTCGGGGACAAACTCAAGGGACTCAGTATGTCGTTTAACGGTAACCGACAGATAAAATGTATGTCACAATATTTAAAGAAATAATGAGACAGGTAGGTAGAGTGGGAGAGGGAAGAGGGGAAGGTGGCACAGGTATCCAGACAAGAGACACAGACAAAGAGGTAACGACGGGATGTTTATTTAAACAGTCATGGTAGAAATATCTAGGGTATATAAACACAGTCATATGTTATCAATATAAGAAAAAGACTGAATGAAGTAAGACATATTTTCCCAGATCCAAGTAGGTGGAATGATCTTGATCCACTGAGTTTACACAAGGAAAAATACCGACTCATCATAAGGTGACATATATACGTGGTCTCGAAGGATTAGGTAAGTAGACAACAACCTGTAGACCCAATGAAGGTACAAGATCGATAACATTTATCACGACGAACAACGAATAAATAAAATATATATGTCATCAAACACGAGAATTGGGGGAAGGGGTAGAACTGTGAGAAAGGAAGGGAGAGGAGGGACCATTGGTGATTAAATAAGACACTCAGAACAAAGACAAAATAAAAAATATAAAGAGTATATTCACTATTGTCTTATAAACAGAAAGAGACGGACCAAATAAAGTGATTTACATTACGGGAGGTCCAGGTAGGTACAACAACGTGTCACACTTTAAAACAAGAAAAATACCGATTCTTTATAAACACACACACACACACAAGGTGTAGAAGAAACAGGTAAGTAGAAAACAACCTATGAATCTAACATAGGTATAGAACCGGTGAGATTTATTCCAACGAGGTTTGTAACCTCACGACCATAGAAAAACTTAATCACAAAAGTGAAGGAATTTATAAATGAGTCCTCACCTTAACGATCTAGTATATCACCCAAAAACAACAACAAAAACTCCTTGGAGGGATGACGTGACTAAATGTAGGGGTGACTGACACATGATCCTAAGACAGAAGAGGTGTAGGAGCGGTCGCACACAATGAACATTAGAAAAACTACTCTCGGTAAAACTGTGCACACTCTGCTATGGAGTAATCCTAAAAATGAGAGTAAAGAGACTTCTATACGTTGAAACTCGGAGAAAAGAACACAGACAACCGACAGACAAACAAAAGAAACCTTTTCACAAATACGTTCAGATTACGAGTAAAAGAGTAACTTAATAAACACAAAAAATTTTATAAATTAACATACTCGACAAATATATAAAACTTATGATTGGGAAGTAGTCAGTTATAATAAACATTTATAAAAGTGGAGAAGTCAATCCAACGATGGTGAAGAAAAAACTGGAAACGAAAAAATAGTTATCAAGACCGGAAAGAAGGTAAAAATTATAATTAAAGACGGAAGGGAGAGAAAAGAACTAGACAGTGTCTTCTCTATGGAACTAAGATAAAATATAAAAATTTGACAACATAAAAACAAACAAACAATATAGAAATTAAAAAAAACGGGAACAATAAAAGACGGATGGAGGAGATAAGACAAAAAGAAAGAAAGAAAAGATATTTCTTACATGTCGAATATCTGAAACTGGTAATAAAGAAAAGATTAGATTCTTATTTTCCGTATAAAATGGAAAAGGGTATTCACCATAAAAATGACTTAGAGTTTTAATGTAAAGGTTTGTGTCTCTTCACACATAAAATTCGAAGACTAAAGTAACGTAACACCATTGTTTCTGTTGAAATTGAATTTTTCACAAAAACTTGAAAATTAAAAATACACATGTCTTTTTACCTCTGGGTGTCACCCGTCAAGTCAAGTAAAAACGCGTAATTTGTGTGAGTACATTCGTCGGGGTTCTAGTTCTTTTGACTAATAATGGTCGTGGGGTTCGGTGGGAACTTGGGTGGGAAAAGGACGACTTGGTGACAGGACTAAAGATTGTAGTGTCTAATGAAAGTGGACGAAAACTTAAAATTTAATGATCTCAGTATTTCATACACACCAAAATACAGTTGGAAGACCAACACTCTAGACAGGTAATATGACACATATCAACATAAAGTCTATGAGAGTCTTAAAATATTATCAAAAATGAAAAAGGGGTGTAACATGATAAACAAGAATAAGGAAACAAACATCTTCCTCGACTTCTCCTTTTTTACCTTTGTCTATGACTACGAGTCGTCGGACTTTTCCATTTTACAGTCAGACAAACTTAAGAGGGTACTGTCTTTTCGGTATCTCTCGTCAGAAAGTGTGTTTCGTCAAACCCAAATAAAATTAGAAAACTCAGGGAGAGCCCTGATATTCACTAAGACAGTCGGTAAAAGTGAAAGGACCAAATTCCACGTCAAGGGTATTCTGTATTATGTCCTGTAAAAAGTAAACAAAATAAATCACTCCTAAATAGGTGAGAAGTCCAAGGGCCACCCGAAGGGACCACCCAGTCGACCATTTCTTAGGTGGACGTTACGCTCTCTGGACCCAAGCTAGGGACCCAACTCTACTAGGGGACCTCTTCTCTTGCCGATGGGTGAGGTCATAAGATCGGACCTCTTAAGGTACCTGACATATCAGGCACTCTAGTGTTTCTCAACCTGTACTGACTCACTGAAAGTGAAAGTGAAATCACTCCTAAATAGATAGGTGAGAAGGTCGATGACGAAGACATTAAGAAAGTCTGTCTCAACCCCTTACACTTATGTTCTCTGATAACTTTTGAAATTTGATAACTTAAAACATCCCAAACCCAAGACATGAATACGGCCTTCTCTTAATCTCTCATAACTCCTTAAAAGACCCTCTGAATCGACAGTCGTCTTTTTTTTAACCTTTTGAATTGTTCTTCCACTGTAAACTTCATACAAAATTTCTCGTGTATTTTAATATTGCGAACTTTACTTCTTACCCCTTAGTCTATAAGGTTCACCGTCACCTCCCTCTCTGTGACGTTGGTCACACGTCTTCCGTAGGTCCACGGGTCGTACAAACACAGGACTGGTGACAGAGTACTTCCGACATTTACACTCCATTCGGTTCGTCTTGTCTTAACAGTTCGGAGAAGTTCTAGTCCTATGTCTTATTAGTCAGTCAGTGACAAATTTACTTCGTTCCTAAATTCCAGAATTAATGTAAAACACGAAACAGTAACATATATCTATTCCTCTCCTTCCCTTAGCATCATTTTAATTACTAACAAGAATGTCACAGAGTTTAAGACACGAAATATGAAATGTAAATACTTAAATAGTTCAACGATTTTGTCGGAGTTCAGTTACTATCAGAGAAGTAAAATATCTACTACAATATATTAAACAGGTTCCTAAAGTTTTAACCATTTACTACGGTCGAGGACTGGTATCTCGTCAACTTCGAAAGTCAGAGGTCTTTTACTAGTGACTAACGAGACAACACGGAGAAGATTCTCGGTAACATTTACGGACACAACTTCTCGAAACAGTTGAAAATTAAAACCGTCGTAAAGTAAAACGAAGAACCAACTATGACATGTAAAATACATAAAAATAAAATATATAACTTCATATCAACTAAATGTCATAACACAATTAAAGACGATACGTCGTTTTACTAATAATATGTATATATGTGTAAAAATTATAATAAAAGGTCATACCAAATAATATCGTATGACTTATACTAAGAGACGACATGTCATCCTGGAAGAACATGACACGAAAAATTTATGAAAATCATGAAAGGGACCACCGAGTCTACCATTTTTCAGACGGACGTTACGTCCTCTGGACCCAAGCTAGGGACCCAACCCTTCTAGGGGATCTCTTCCCTTTCCGATGGGTGAGATCATAAGAACGGACCTCTCAGGGATTCTTGTCTCCTCGGACCGCTCGACGTACGTCAGGTGCCCCAGCGCTTCTCAGTCTGTACTGATTCGTTGACTCGTAGGTCTGCTGATTGATACACAAACAAACAAATTGGTCATTTATTCAGTGTGACTGTGAGAAGACCTGTGACACAGGGGTCGTAATACCGTCTCTCCCACCCTGACATGAATTCTTTGTACTTCAGAGTACTCGAAAGTCCTCAACACCTATCACTCTCCATAAAAAGTCTTAAATAACTGAAAAAAGGTCGATAAGAGCTGTTCTGAAAAGACTTGCATCAGGTGGACAACGGTTTTTATCACCTTTGAAAACAATAAGATTCTATTGTAGTGAACATTTTCCTGGAAAATAAAAGAAAAAGAGTTCAGTTCAGAGACAAAAAAGAAAACATGGGGAAAGTCCGTCTTTTGTTCCCCCTTTTACTTTGCCTACTTCCACTATTTCGTGTTCTACCTCTTTTACTTTTTTTGTCACTTTTCCTTGTCCTATCACTTCAATCGCTCCTATGGTTTAGTCCATTAAACTCCTTTGAGAAACCTGAAATAATACATTTTGTGATTTTCGTGACCTCTTTACACTCGTCAATTTAACACATCTTTATCAGGAAGCAAACGATGCACAAAGAATTGTCATTTGTACTTAAACTCAAAATAAAACGTGACTCCGTGGTACTACCACTGATGTAACAAAAGTCGCTATGTCTCTGTTCGTTCAACAAACCGACACTGACTTCAGTCATGAAGTCATGTAAAAGAAAGGTCAAGCAACGACCGCACAGGGCAGGACGGACTGAACTTTCCGAAGGTCTCCACGGACAAGAGCCGAAGACTAAACGAGGTCTGGGATCCTAAAGGGTCTCGTAGAGTAACTGACTACTTGTTTGTAAAACCAGAATCCTGAATCGAGGGGACTTAAAAGGAAATATAGGTTCCCTTTGATGTATCTCTCGAGTCTCTTCTGTCTCACAGGATAAATCTTTTAGGTAGAGTTCATCTTCGGCTGATTGTACGTGCCTCACCTAGTTGTCTTTGGAATTCTTCCCTTTCCGTGACCCTAGAGAAACATTATAGTCAGGCTCAAGCAGTACACCGTCTCCACTCTTCATTCTACCGAATAAGTCTGACCCGTGTGACCATTATTTCGAAGGACTAAAAGGGGGGGTCTTCTTTTCCTCCGACTTCTCTTGTTCCTTGAGTGACTAAGAACATTTCTTTCTCTTTCACTACAACCCTTCTTCTTTCATCTTGTACTTTAAAGACTTCCTTTGCATCGGTGTCGGCGTCGTCGACGAGAACGGAGTCGACGTTGCTTTCGGTTCCAAACGCGGACTGTCGAGAAAAGGATGACGAGAGAATTAGGTACTTACCGACATAACAAAACTGCAATGACCCTTATAAATCATATCTCTCGGAACGTGGAGTATCTACTGACAAACAAACTTACTGTAAAGATCCAATTCTTAAGGTACCCGTCCACCTACCACCTTTATCGTCTGGACCCGGATTCACCACCGACGAAAGCTCAGTAAGTAACACAGTAAGTAAGTCAGAAGACTTCTGACGTCACTAACTTCCGTCTTAAATTTCACAGAGTTTACACGGACGTCTTGAACAGAACCTGACATCAAGGTTATTAAAGATGGTCTAACTTTATAAACATTAAAAATTCTGTTTTTAGACAAAGGAACATATTTATGAAGTGGGACGAAAATGTCTGACCTCCCTTGTTCTTCCTTGGATTTTATCGAGAAAAAGAAGAACTTAAACGGTCGAAAAGACCCCCACCAAAAGAGATAAATATTGTACCATAACTGAAGGGTCGTATAAATTCTTCTTTTCTCTTACAATAAAAGGGACGAAACACAATTCAATCGTGAAATTTCGTAAGGTCCGTACTTATACAGTTCAAATTTTTTAGATAAGTGGGGAAAAGATAAAATGGAAGTTTTCATCAGAGGAAGGTAATATCCAGTGGTGTAAAATTCGTCACCAATCATCCTGTACCGATTAATAAAATAGACCTGGACAAGAACTAGGTAACCATTTCTACAAAAAGTACCACAAATTAATGGGGTCTGATAAATCGACAACATTTGACAAAGAGGTTCACAAATTAGACACACCGTACTGAAATATTGTACGGTGTGTCTAGGTAACTACTGGGTCAAGTTTGGTATTCTCGTGACAAACCTCACGGACGGGTAAACTATGTCCACGTCTGCCACAACCCCTCCCAACGAGTGGCCAGTGTCTTAACAAGTCAGTCTATGGGGGCGACTTACGATGAGGTGTTATCTAACTCCAGAACGTATAAGTATGATCCGTCAGAGAAGATTTCTACACAGGACTAGGAGTACCAAGAATTCATATTAAAATCCATAAGAGAGAACAGACGGTGGGGGCTACAGATCCTTAAACACTCTCCATGAGAACAAAATCACTTATGAAACTGACAACAAAGTATAAACAAACCAAAAAAGAAGGAAGTAACCTTCGTCAAAAACTCAGACAGAGGACGCTCCAACCTAAGGACCGATAGAGTAACAAAGATTCGACAGGTTCAATAAAGACAAGTACAACAGTAGTTAACCCGTACAAAAGAGATTTTTCCTCGGTTCGGTCCTCCCGAAGGGAGGAAATACGGAAACTTAACTTTCTGTGTCGACAGGTGGGTCAGAAGTGAGTCCAGTGGAAACGTAACTTCATATTGAATCTGTGTTTATTCATCTATGTACACAGATGTTGATCATGTAAAAAAGTGTCCGACTTGGGTGATATCCGAGTATTTGTCGTGGACACAGTTCGACATATATATTGGAATGGACGAATCGTAATCGGAGAAGTATAGGGAAGGTCACTGACGAAGGGAAGTCTTCATCTACGACGTACGGAGGATTGTTCAATGAAGAATACCTTCCTTAGTATACGTCTTTTTGGAAATTTTTATGGCTATATTCGTACCATGAAAGAATTTATTGGAGAGACAGAGAAGTCCGAGCTTGCGGAATCCCTCAAACCCCTAGAAGGGACTAGTCCTGGGAAGAGTCAAGAGTTCCCAGTAAAGAGATGGCAGACAGGACTTCAGAGTGACAGAGAAGGGTAATAAAGAGGAGAGACATGATGATACACACGAAGTAACATTCAATGGTTTCTTCCTTAATTTCACCATCTACTGGTATTTTTCGGAGTTTCCAGAAAAACACGAAACCTGTGTTTGCAAACATGGTGACTGGTGGAACGGTGACAACAAACTAAGGAAGTAATGTCTCCTTGACGAGAATGCCCAGTTAATGGCACCGGGAACCTATCAGGCATGTTATAAATCTTCTCACAGGTTTCTTGTAAAAGACAGGTCCAGTGACTTAAAGGTGAGGGAGTAGTTAGTAAGTGAGAAATAAAGATTATCTGAACCTTGAACCCAGAAGTAAGAACCTTATGGACACAGAAGGTGATTTAACACTTTCACAATGTCTACAAGTGTGATGTACTGAACCAAGCACTTAACAAGGTACGATGAAAGTGTCGTGTGTATTAGTAAAAACACGATGCAACATTAATTCCTCATTCCTTAAACGAATTTAATGACATTAATCATGTTGAATAGATCGGATAGGTTCGAAAGACAAGAACAAAAACAAGAAGACTCAGATATTTGTCGAAACAATAATTCTCAAAAGGAACTATGTAAAATTATCAAACGGTGTGAGACTGTACCTCACCATTAATCTCCAAGATCTCGATCGAGGCTTTGTATGTCTCACCAATACGAAAGACCGAAAGGAGCAGGAACGGTCTACTCCCCGAAAACCCACCTCTCTATCCGAAAAAGTAGGGTGGATGACTGTTCGACACCTGATTGAGTGGACTTCTCACCCCACACCCACACTCTTTCGTGACAACCGGATCACGGCAGGTACGGAAGGTAGACCCAAATCGACCTTCTTTGGTAGGTCTTGATGACGACCTATTTGAATCTTTGAGGTCTTTTATCTCATACAGGAGGAAATAGTCATCGTCACCTAAGTCAAGAGTATTCTATCGTCTTTAGTGAAAAAAAAAATTCGGGTGTATCTGTAAATGAAACCTCTTCCGTTACCGTAGGGTGAGGTCATGAGAACGGACCTCTTAGGGTACCTGCCTCCTCGGACCACCCGACGAGGTACCCCAGCGATTCTCAGCCGGTACTGACTTTACTGAATCGTCATCGTCGTCATCTGTAAATGAAGTCCAAAGAAAAGATGACGGTACGGTATGGGTGGATGAAATTTTTCCTCTAAACAGAAGTACCATTGACCCACAATCAAAATCCTGTAGTCCTTCTAAAAAAAAGAATAGGGAGTCTTTATGAAGTATTGAACGAGGGAATACGGACTTTAAGAGAGAGCTCTATCCTTTTAACATAGAAAGAGAGTAAAATGTACTTCAATTGGTCTTATGTAAGAACTTATCGTACATATCCTAAAACTCAGGAACTAAAACCTTCAAACAGAAATAAAACATGGATTAATTCAACATGAACTTTAAGATCTGACTTCAAATAATAGATAGTTTTAAACCTTCCGTAAAAATAGAAACAAAAGTTTTTAGATCAAAAGGAAAACTTTTCAGATTGTATCAGACTTAAAAACAAACATTGGAAAAAAAGAAAAACCAGACAGACTTTAAAAAATCTTAAAAGTCAGAAAACAAGAATTTAGAGGTTTCAAGTAACAACACTTAGAAAAAAAATTACAAATAAACGAATGTACCATTATTAGGGAAATACAAATTATTGAACACTAGAAGTCAAAACTCTCCTTCATAAA
The DNA here is from genome assembly GCA_006410555.1 of Capra ibex. NCBI lineage: Eukaryota > Metazoa > Chordata > Mammalia > Artiodactyla > Bovidae > Capra > Capra ibex. Next base: position 46,432,207 of record SJYO01050590.1, read on the forward strand.
ACGACACAAATAAACGATTACTCACCCCTATAGGGATTCAAGGGGCCGAAGGGAACGTCGAATCGACCATTTCTTAGACGGACGTCACGTCCTCTGGACCCAAGCTAGGGACCCAACCCTTCTAGGGTACCTCTTCCCTTTCCGATGGGTGAGGTCATAAGACCGGACCTCTTAAGATACCTGGTATCAGGTACCCAGCGTTTCTCAACCTATGTTGACTCGCTGAAAGTGAAAGTAAAAGGGATTCAAGGACATAATGAGAGTTTTTTCATCTTGTAAAAGACGGTTTCGGTCGTCTCAAGATCCCAAGGGTAAGAGTAAAGTTTTTCGTTTTGTTTTGATCTTTGGCCATTGTCATCCGAGAACTCTTCCCTCTCTGTGTTTACTCTTTCTTTCGGTGAAGAAGAAAATGTGGAGGAACGTGTCACTTAAAAAATAGTCTTCATGTCTCAATGTCGTGACAGCTACTATCGTCTGAATCTTAGTACATTAGAAGTAAAATTGAAAACCATAACAACTACGTCGAATTATATCAAATTCCTCCCTTTGTACTGGTAATTATCAATATCTAAGAAAGTATTTTAGAAAGCGGATGTGAAGACTTAGAAGAACGTCCATTCAGAGGTTTTCATATTTTGACAAAAAGAAAGAGTTGATATTTTCTTACTTTATATTCCGAGAATAAATTAGTCACAAGAGAAATCCAGGGGTTTTGATATAAGTTGAGGAACACGCACAAGTGAGGAAGATCTAAAATATTCTTTATGTCTAGTCATTCTGTCGGTGGGACACAATTAAGAGTTTTGGAACACATCTTCGTTCTATTCGTGTGTTTAAGTCGACTATTTTATCACCTTTTATCACAACCCCCACACAATGACATTGGAGAACCTACCATAGACCTCTTCCACCCTGACTAGGAAACGTGTATCAGCCCTGTAACCGGTTCATACCCTAGGAGCAGGAGAGACCCCCTAGGAGTAGAAGAGACTGACTACACCGTAAAAGGAGACCCACGACGACTCAACTGTCTTTTACTCTTATCCTGGGTAATCAGGACAACGTCCCTCACTCACTATGTAAGAAGGTCTTACAGAAGGACAAATAGAAGTTTGATCCCCACTTCATAACAAGTGGAGGAAAGGAGGGACAAGGGTCATCTGGGAGTGATCCCCGACACGTAGACGCACAACCCGCGACTCCCTCTGGTGACGAACGGACGGGGGACCTGTCAAGAGCTCTTCCCTTCCCGTCTCAATGTCTCACTCCCAACCTCCGTCCGAGCCGCCGTCTACCCCTTCACGGGACGCCCGGTAACACAGGAAGACAAACGGGTAGTTCCGGGACTAAGTAAGAGGGAAAGGACCACCCGAGAAACTTCTCTCATCTAAAAGTACCATCTTCAACGGAAAATTAGGAATTTTTCCCAACTAAATATAGACAATTCATGATCTTTAACTCCGTACCTATCAACAATTTAACTTTATTTACGATCTTTGAATGTTTCTCCCGTAGATCCCGTGGTAAGAGTTAATGTATTAAGGATGAAAGTCATCGTTAAAGTCGTAACAGAATGACAAAAGATTCGTTTACAAATGGCCTTATGAAGTTTACTAAAGAACGGGAATCGTGGACCGACGGCACCTTCTCTCTTTCTAGTTCAGAGATCATCGAGAAGACCAACTCTGTGTTTACTTCTTTGACCTCTAATTTGAATCTGTAAAACTTCTTGATCTTTGATAGTACCTGTCTCTCTTTCTTCGACATTCATTACCCTTAAAATATCACCGAAAAACTGTCAATTGAACCTAGTGAAAAGTATTTTGTGTTTGCTTTCTTTTATACCATTGGATTAAACAACCAGAGGTAGCGATAGTAAATTGAAAAAGACATAAACGAAACGAGAAAGTTTTCCTAATAGTCAGTCACTACCATTTAATTTCCTTCAGACTTTTATTAATAGATTTGGAGTCGAAGAATGTGAAGAACCGAAACGTCTATGAACTGTCATAGTCTAAGAGGGAAGAAGTCATCAGCCTAGAATATGAATGACATAATGGATACACAATACAAGGGAGAGAAGATACCTCTCGGTCCAGATCTCCTCATCAATCTTCGTCGTAAAACACCCCCACATGTAAAGACTATACGGGGTTTGTCCTGGTTCTCTTAATGTCGTTTCCGGTTCTTATTCTTCTCTTCGGTGTTCTTCGTGTCTTCGTTCCCTTGTAAACTAATAGACTTCCTTGAAAAAAAAAAAAAAAAAAAAAAACTCTTTGTCTCTACTTCAAGAGACTTCTTCAAAAAAACGTACTCAACTGGTCCTTTCCTTAACTACAGAAAAGATTTATTACCGATTCAAACTCCTAAAGCATCAATCCTTAAAAAACCCAACAAAACCGAAGAAACACTCGTACGGTATACGACTAAGACATTTACTCTGTTGGAATTTGGTAAGGTCTTATCAAAATTAGAATTCCTAGATAAACGGAGACAAATTGAGAAAGAAAAACCAGTCAGGTCCGTTCAGGAGACCGTCTAAGTACAACTGATCCGAGCCTGTGCTGACTCGCTGAAGTGAAAGTGCGTAACCTCTTCCTTTACCGTGGGGTGAGGTCGCAAGAACGGACCTCTTAGGGTCCCTGTCCCCTCGGACCACCCGACGGCAGATACCCCAGCGTGTCTCAGACTGTGGTGACTCCGCTGAATCGTCGTCGTCGAGTCATTGATAGTGTCATCGGGTAAAAGTAAAACAGGATTCTGAACAAGACGGAGAATGTAAGACCGGGGTACTCCTTATTCGACGAAGCCATTGATGGGACGGGTGTGGGACAGGAGAGAATAGGGGTCAGGGCTTCGGGACAACCATAGAGAGTGTAGGGGACGGGAGAGGACAGGGTCCTCGACGACCGGTGGGACAGGGGAGACGCAGAGACTCGTGGTCGGTACGGCGGCGTGTGGTCTACGTCCGAAGGAAGTACCGACACAAGAGAAGGTGGACACACGTGGACGAAAAGGTGGTCGTTCCACAAAAAGGACGAGGAACGGTTGGAGGACCTGGACACCCACTACACAGGAGGCAGAGACGACGACACCGTCGGATTGTCTCGTGATCGACATAACATTTACGATCAAGTACGTGCACTGAGGGAATGGTCTCACATATGAGAAGGAACTCACAGAGGCAAGTGTGTGGTGACCGTGTAGTTCCCACGAACACATTCACAGACAGCTTACTCGCGTAGTCACAGTCTTCGACCCTTTCACCTTTTCTTTCAAATTGAAACCCCTGAACTGAAATCAAATTGTCCCTTCTGTCTCTGGTCCACTGTCATGACACACAAGTCAAGGACACCCTTGTATGGACCTTCTACGCCTCTCCTACGAGTTCTTTTGGAGGTTCTCCCCTCGACCTTGAAACTTCTTACTCACCAACACAAATAGAATGGGATTCTTCGACAGTACCCCGAGAAAAGAGTCGAAATTTTTATTTTTGTGAAATAGAAGTCTCCCACTCGGACACCTACGTAGTGAGAATTTGGGGGATCACCTTCTGACACAGGGGACCTTACCGTCTCGGGAATCAGGGAGGAACCAAGAGAGGTGCCTAAGAGTCTGTAGATCCCCATCACATACTACCAAGAATCGGGAAGGTTTAAAAGGAACACGAGACCTCAAAATTATCAATGAATAGAGATTAATTGACGAGACAAAGAGAATAAACTTAGAAAAAAATTACAATTTAAGATTAACTCGAGTATTTTGTAAAATGTCTTATCAGACTTATTTTTTCATGTTGGTTTTTGCACCCATTTGTAAGACGACTTAGAAAAAGTGGTGTGTTCCAACGAGAAGAGTCTAGGAAACCACTAGTCGAACAGAAAACATTTAGTTGTAAACCCCGTCCTTTCAAATAACACATTCTGTCAGGGATGGGGATCCGTGACTTACAGTCATTGGATAGACATAATCAATGACGACACATTTTTTAATGGGGTTTCGTCACTGACTTTTGTCACGGAGTGTGTGAAGAATCCCCAATCCTTAGACGCTCGTCGAAAAGATTCACGTAGTCCGAGTCCCAGAGACTAATGCGACGGGAGAAGCATTCCGAGTCGACCCCGACCACCTGTGTGGAGGTTCGAACAAGTGTACCGACACCCGTCCTCTGAGACCAGGGAATGACGTACCCGAAGAGGTATCACAAGGAGCACTTCACCGAAGGGAAGAATCTCGGTCGCTGACCTTTCTCGTCGGTTTCACCTTCGGTGTCATAGAAAATGTTGGAGTCAAACAGTCAGTGTCGGGACACGAAGACGACATAAGAGAGTCGGGGTGTCGGGTCGGAACTAAGACCGGACCCCCACGGCATCCAACCGTCCCGAGTCACCCGTTCCGGAGTCACAATCCTTCGTCTCAGTATCCCTGGGCGAACCTCCGAGAGACAGTATTGTCGGTCTTGCAGGAGGTTTGACATTTTACCGAGGGTAAGTAAGGTACGTGTCATTCTGTACGAGAAAAAGAGGACAATAGGACACCCGCTCGTTTCGGAACCGATAAAGGACGACTACTAAAGGACAGGAGGGTCCGGACAACACTTCTAATTTACTCTCTTGATACCGTACACGAATCGTGTGACGGATCTTGTGTCTCATTCACAAGTTATTTATAAATATACGGGGGAAATACTTTTAGTCAATAGTTCTTAATATCTAATTTAACAATTATAAATATTCGGAAACGAACGAAATACTTGTAAAATCTTAGGTCGTCCCTACGATCCACTCTCGCACTCCGATAAAGACCAATTGAGAAGAGTATCTGTTTCCAAGATCTTGAACTTGTCTAGTGTGTCAAGTATTTACTGTCTCGACCCAGAGTTTGTACAATCAAGTCGAGATACAAAATTAGATAATGAAGTATTGAACATTCCTTTACTCGGTAAGAATGGAGAAAAAGTGGACCTCTGACTCTATACGTCCCAAAATTGTTCGGGGACAACACTGAGAACTTTCAACTTTAACTCTTCTCGCCAGTCGACTCGACCCTCGTCGTACAATGTTGGGCGCCGGATCACGAGACCGGGGCCGAGAGTCACGCGACAGTCAGGCTAGGACGAGTAGAGACGGATGTCTAGTCATCGAAGTCCTGTATGAAAAAACTTAATTTGTAAACCAAAACAAATACATCGTTATCCAAAGTTTTTAGAAAAAAATCTGAAAGTCTTAGTCCATACTATAAAGAAGATTAATGAATTTTTAGTCTACAAGAAAACTCAGAATGACTCTTTAATTCTCATTCCGACAATTGTTGAGTCATAGATCACATCTATAATACTTATGTCGATATTAATCTCGAGTCATCAAAACAATGTCGGGCAAGTATTTTATGACCATGTCCTCCTTCCATCAATCCCTTATATGTCTCAAACAGACCCTTGACTCTTCTACTTTTGATGACTGGGGTCAAATCCACTCCTACGACTCGACCGGGACCCAATCTTTGAGTCTCAGACGGGTTGAGACGTCGCGAGGTACGGTTTGGCTACCGTGTGCAGTGGGTTCCCTTGTCCACTGTCTGTACCCGACACAACGTCCACCCTCTCTCGACCTCCCGGACCCGGGATGGATGTCGGAAGAATGAGCTTAATTTCCCCTCCTTTATGCACCTCCGGGTACTCCTAGACACAGAACTAAAGAAAATATCGGAGACCTGAACTACGAGAGTAAACCGATCCATATCTTTAGCACATGGAAGACTTTTTCTCTGTAACATCCTTCGACACTCTTTGGAAGTCCTTCACTCTCTCATCTACTCTCTAACTGTGTTTCTATGGCGTACTCCATTTACTCCGGATCCCTCAAGTCGCCTCTGATATTTCATTTTTAAGTACAACCGTTGTGTCTAACAGACTAGTATCAACAAAGTCAGTACCGAAAGAGTCCGTTTGTATGGAACAAATAAAGATACTCTAAATCTTTAAGACGGTAAACTCTTTCAGTCCAGTAGGCAAACCGTACCTTCCAACGTGTCAACCCGTCTGAGAGACTCAAAGATTGGGTCCCGGTCGAGTCGCAGGAGTGGAATTGACCCCAGTCATCAAAAGTAGAACAGTCAAGGGTCTGTTTGAGACATATAAGGGATTGATGGATAAAAATAAAGTGGGCTCGAGACGTGCGGAACCGGTCTCTCGGACGTAGGGTGAGGTCTTTCATGTCTGAAACCGGGACCTCCATGGACTGTGTAAGGGTATTTCATGGATTTTTTAGAATGTCCTTCTGACAACGATCTCGTTATATCATGTGGTGTGTCGGTGCATATAATGGAATGTCCTTCCCTTCCTTATACCCCTCTCTACGACGTCAATTTCCATGTAAAATTCAAAATTACTACAGTCATCAATTCAAACTTTCTTAACACTCGAGCTGAAAGTTCCATCAATTTTACACCAATTTATCAACGGTTGAACTTTCCAGTAGGTACTCGATTTTCTACCCTGTCAAAGTCCTAACGGAGGCTAACAGTTCCTCTAGAAAGACCATCTCCTTCCTGACTAGACTCGACCAATAAAAAAATTTTTTACCGGGTTTACGTTTTGACACTTCTCCTTCCACACTAACGATTCCTCTGGTTCTCAGAGGAATCTGATGAATCTAGATGACGGATCTAGACCGTCATAAGTACCGTATCTGTCACCTAATTCAAGTAAACAAGTAAATCGTTTACAAATAACTTGTGGATGAAACAAGATCCGTACAATACATGACACCTATGTGACCACTTATTTTGACAAACGGAATCATCTGGAATTTATAATTACTTCCTACGATCCACGGCACACGACACATAAACATGCGTACACATAATGACACATACATATGTATGGTAATACAAAGTCCTACCCATCCACTCTGACCCTCTCCGTTCCCTTCCCAAACGCATAGTTGACTACAGTAGACTCATCCGGAACCGTTTGACTGTTAACCCACTTACAGAAATTCCGGATCTTTGTCGGTCATAGTCTCTGAGAACTCCGACTTCGCACTGACTGTACAAACTTTGATTCCTCATCCGCCCACCCGTCCTCAATCCTCCTCCCTTGTCGTACTTCAGTCCCTGTCACCACGAGATTAGTGTCTTCAGAGAATACTGTTTAATTCCTTTTTAATCGTTTTTTTCAATGAAAATATGACGGCGTCTTCTTATCAAAGGACACATAAACATAACTGTCATCAAGTAGAGACACGCACACACACACGATTCAGTGAAGTCAACACAGGCCGAGACACTGGGATCTCAACCTGCGCCCTGACGTCAGGTGGTCCGAGGAGACAGACACCCCAAGAGGTCCGTTCTTATGACCTCACCCACCGGTACGGGAAGAGGTCCCATAGAAGGGTCGGGTCCCTAGTTTGGGTCTAGAGGACGCCGTTGACGTAACGTCCGCCAAAGAAGTATGGAGACTCGGTGACCCCATCGGAGGAAAGTAGAAACATGACGGACAGTACATTAACTTAGATTACCATCTGTCCGTGACACTGTAATACCTATCAAAATAGACTCTAATTCTTTCGATATGAATCTTCGCTCAAAAGAACTTTTCTGTGTCCCGAAGTCCGTCGTCCGTGAAATGTTCCTGAAATGTCCACTGGCCAGTGTTTTTACTACAGTCGAGACGAAACCCTAAAGGTGGAGGTCTTCGTCCACACCTTCGTCTTTCTACGTCAACTCAACAAAACAAAAAGGTCTCCACATGTTTCCTTACTAATACGGGCGAATAAAGAATTCACCTAAAGACAAGTAACTATAGTTTGGAAAGTTTCCTTCCACACAAACAAATGAAGCCAAGACTCCGGTTGATCAGTCTCAGAAGTTCCGAGACGGTGATGGGAACCGTCACATCTACCTAAAAACTCCGGCGGTGAAAGAAAATGACAAAGGGTGGGAAGGAGGGACAGGATACGTTTACTTCAACCCTCTCTTCGAGACACACTTGAAGTCGACGTCAACGTCGACACACACGCAAACCCCAGAACAACATCTTTTCACGAGACAACACAAGGCTAAGACGAACCTAAACGACGAAATATGTATGTGTCGTAGCCTTACTTCTCCCTCTCCTTCCGTCTCATACTTACGACACCCCCAGCTCCTACAGAAGGCTAGTCTCGGTGTCCGTCGAAACACACTATAACCCAAGGGATCTGGGTATAACCTCGGCGCTTTCTTTCACTTGTCTAAGTAATCGAGGGACAAATGTCCTCATTAGATGTGATAAACCGAATCGGCACCCCTGAATAGATATCAGAAACTAGTATCTTTTTCCTCTTTTCTTTCAGTCCAATAGACTTCGTACAATGAACCAGTCAAAATCACAAAACAAAACACCAATGTATCTATTATACTTATGTAATTTTTCACTGAAGTTTAAATAAGGATCCTTATTAGTGAATTATTAAATCACAGAAGGTCTTGTAAAAGTTACTCATCTATTACAAACATACACTGGTGTTTCACAAATATATATATATATATATATATATATATACTTTAACTATCTTTGTCATAATAACGTTGAACAAAGAAAAGACCAGTCACATAGAGTCTCTATTTACATGTAGTTTTTATTATGTAATTACTGATAGGAATATGTTTGTATGTATGTCAAAAGATCGTGTCTACAGGTGTATATCTTAGCGACCTAATAACCAAAACACTTAAAGTTCAAACGACTCTTGATAACATGAGAGGAGTTTTTAAGTGTCAAGTGTAAGTGTAAACTAACGGTGTCTTCACCGTCAATCTAACGTATTGTCACCACCACGATCACCATATCTTGGGTGGACGGTCCTGTCCAATCTACATTCTCTACAAGCTAGGGACCCAACCCTTCTAGTGGACCTCCTCCCGTACCGTTGGGTGAGGTCACAAGGACGGACCCCTTAGGGTACTTGTCCCCTCGGACCGTCCGATGTCAAGTATCTCGGTGCGTCTCAGCCTGTGTTGACTTCGTTGAAATCGTACGTCCGTCGTTATCAGTCAATGGACATTGTTCTCCCTAAAGAAAACATACCACCCCGGTCATACACAGGTATTCGAGACGACGTCCGAGGGGTCTTGTCTTCACCAGGAGGACCTCGGTCGACCATTGGACGGCACTTGTAACGAGAGTGAAGTGTCCTCGACAAGCAACGTGTAAATTAGATTTCGAATTTAACCCAAGAAAGGTCCACACACACACACACATACACACACATAAATTAGTGTAGGAAAAATTAAGAAGATTAATAGTAAATTAATGAAACATACAAAACTTCACTATTAACTTCGAGTACTCTTTTATCATATTAACTCCAGTCAAGTAAAATCTGTTCCTGACCTGAAGGGACCACCGAGTCTACCATTTCGTGGCAGACGGATGATACACCCTCTGGACCCAAGTTAGGGACCCAACCCTTCTAGAGGACCTCTTCCTTTACCGTTGGGTGAGGTCATAAGAATGGACCTTTTGGGGTACCTACCTCCTTGGACCGTCCGATGTCAGGCACCGCAACGTCTCTCAGTCTACGGACTCGTTGAAGTGATCTGTTTCTTCCACCCCGTCTAAAAAGAGAAGTTCTAATTATGAAACTAGGATTCCAGTCGAGGACTTCTTTCCGATCAAACTAAATTTCTGTCTGTTTGTGCCTCTATCCATTTTAAAGGGAAGTCTCTGTGTTTTAGAGGGAGGTCATTGTCAAGTCGAAAAATATTTCGTCTAGAACTGGATATAAGATCTCAAGAATGTATTGACGTCCTGAAGTCGGTTCGACAGGTCTCGTTATCACCGAGTTCTCCTTGCATCCAACTCCAGGAAAAGACCGTTGGAGCATTCAGATTGAAGTCCCATCACGATTTAAAGGACCTTTCTTGACAATCTTCTTTCGTTTTGGATCCTGAATACCAGTCTTAGAAATCTAAAGAGAGAGAAAAAAAAAAAACTAAATAGAAAATGGAGGGAATAGAGTGACTAATCAGTAGAACGTCTCGACCTGAAGGTCTCCTAAGAGACCGACAATTCTTAAAACAAGAGAATGTCGAGGGAAGGTTAAGACTTTTCTTCCCATACAATGACTCGGCCGAGGACGGAGAAGCCAGTGACAATCCTTCTCGGGGGTGGTCGGATAATCTGGCACCATCGTCATCGTGGGACAGAGGAGAGAGGACTAGTGGGAGATGACGACGATTCAGCGACGTCAGCACAGGCTGAGACGCGCTGGGGTCTCTGCCGTCGGGTGGTCCGAGGGGACAGGGACCCTAAGAGGTCCGTTCTTGTGACCTCACCCAACGGTACAGGAAGAGGTTACGTACTTTCACTTTTCACTTTCACCTCAGCGAGTCAACACAGGCTGGGAGTTGGTGGGGTACCTGACGTCGGATGGTCCGAGGAGGCAGGTACTCTAAAAGGTTCGTTCTCATGACCACACCCCACGGTAGCGGAAGAGGTGGACTAGTGGGAGTTGGTGAGTGTCTTAGGAAAACAAAGTCTAGAGGTAGAGGGTTACCTCTGAGAGACGTTCGGTCGATTTGTGTGAGTACCATATTCACAACGGTAGACAAGAGAGGGAAAGAAGACGAGGAGTGGACCGGTACGACCAACCGAAGTGCGACACAGGTGCCGGACAGAAGGGTTTGGGTCAGGTAGACACCTACAAGGGAGGACCGATTGAGGACTGTCGGTCACTTCGAAGAGTGATCCGAGGAATCCCTGAAGAGGGGTTCGACGAGGGACGATTCTCGGGTCTAAGCGTTCGTTTATGAGTACGTATAAGATGGATCTAAAACGATTACTATCATACATCATAAATAGATATTTTGACTGACGAGGACTTTCGGTTTTGCAATGTAAAGGAATTGAACCTCATCACGAGAGGTCGTCGTTATATCACTCGGTATATAAATTAAATTTAAAAAGATCATCGGTGTAATTTTTTTTATTATTATTGTAGTATTTCTATCAAACAAATTACGTTATATACATACAATAAGAATTGTACATTAGTCATACTTTTCAATTAAAAAAAGTCTAAAGTTTTAAGTAACGTCTACAATGTAACTATCATGTAGAGGAAAGTCTAATCGGTGTAAAGTTTACGGGTTCTCGGTAACACCGACGATATCTAGTTACGGAGGGTCACTTATTCTAGAACGAGAGCTGTTACCACCCCATCTTGTAATATCTCATCTTTATCTAGTTTGGGAGGAATACTAGAAATATTACGAATGAAGATCTTTGGACTTAAAAATAAAAACAAGTACAATTTCTACTAAAAAGAGACAGTCGAGACCCAAATTTAATTAAAACTACCGAAAATTCCACTGGTGGGTAAGACACGATGACAAACCGTATACCAAAGACTTAAAAGATCGTGTATATTATTGAATGAAGAGTACATAAATATTATTACATAAATAATAAATAAATATTATTGATTGAAGAGAATAAAGAGACATAAAATTAAACCCAGGGTCTTTCTAATAGAACTTATGACTTTACGAATAAAAGAAGTCTGGTGCTCAGTACATTTAAAAATAAATCTGAAACTTTTATACGAAACTTACACAGTGGGTCATATTAAAACCGATGAACCTTCGATTCTAAATGTCACCGTCACGGTCTCAAGGTAGCTCTTCTACACATAGAAAAGTCGATTCCGGTGCAGGTGAGCACGTCTCCTAAATTGACACTACAGTGTAAGCTTTTATCATCGGTTTTTCCTAGTGAAAGTTTTCTCTCGTGGATTTTACCAACCTGAACTTTATGATCATAGAATTCCTTGATAGTTCTCCTGTTCTCTACGAACACAGTGGACTCTCTGATTCCACCAGTACCTTCGATAAAAAATTTATAGACTCCCGGACGGTTGTTTCCCTAATGGTCACGCGACTCATGTCAACGGGGTGTACCCCACTTTCAAGGTTCCTTTCCGTTTAGAATGTGAATTGTATCTCTTTTCGAACTGAAGTCACGATGAGTTCTTCGTCACGGAAAAGAGACTGACACCACCAACGTCCTCTCCTCCACTGATACATTGCCACTACTCCAAACCCCTTGAAGCCGTGGCACATCTACAGGACACAACCGTAAGTTAGGACTCTCGGAGAGGACCACAGTAAAGAGAAGCGGAAAGAAAAGGATTGTCAATCTTGTTGTCTCCGTCGTCAACGAATGCCTCGCGGTCTTGAAGGTGTACCTCGTCGACTTTATGCGACTCAACGCTCGGGCTGTCGTTTACCTTGTCGTCGTCGTACCCGGCTTGGGAGTTGTCCGTGTGGTCGTGAGTCCTCCTGGGCCGGACCGCGGCGACCCTCGTCGTCCTGTAGGGTCGTACTACGGAGTAGTCGTCGGGGGAGGGATGGGAGACTACGTGGTGGTCTACGGCGGCGGAGTAGGTGGGGTCGGTCCACTCTCCTTCGACGAGTGTCTACACCGACCCGAGTAGGGACACGAGCCTCGTACTCTCCCCGTCTGGAGTGACAACCCCTAAAGACTGACTCTGACCCGTCGTACAGGTAGCAGTAGGTCCTGCACCATCTGTTCACTTAGACCGAAACATCGGTAGTCGTGTACTTCGGACGACCCAAGAGAAAGGTCCCAGGAGAACCGTACTACGGAAAAAGAACCTATCCAACGGTCATATAGGGTTTTCAAGGAATTTTTAAGTAGGAACCTAACAGATGCGATAAAAAAATTAACTGTAAAGTTTCATGTCACTAGAGAATGCTACGTAAAAGTCACTAGTACTGGAAACACGGTAAGAATCGAAAAACAGCATCTTCAGAAGGCATCCACTTTCATCTTATCACATTATTCGGGGGTTTATGGATACTGTGTCGAAGTGAAGTACACGACTTCTTTAGATCTAGAACGCGGACACCGACACGGGCTAACACGTAAGTTCCACGTACCACAGTAAAGTGTACCGGAAGAGGGGAGAAAGGAGGAGGGTGTGTAGAGGGTTTTTATTTGGTGTCCCACCGCGACCTATAAAAGTGTCCAAATCCCAGTGAAACCCCTACGTCTGTAAAAAGGACACCACAGGCAAGAGAGAACCACTGTAAGTCCAAACGGTCACCAAAACCACAAGGATTCAAGGGGTAATTTACTGAGTGAATTCTAAAGTGGACGGTTACTCTTAACGAAGGATCTAGTCAATAAAGTAGTCCACAACGTTTTACATTCCAAAGACTTAATTAACAGGAAAGACGGAAATAAATAAATATAAGTAACTAAACAATCGTCACTAAGAAAACAATGTTTTCGAAAATAAGTGGTCAGTAAAATAATGGGACTTTTAGTCAGGAACGTTCTTTCGGACCTATTTACGAAGTAAGAAAGGGAAATAAATAGTCAGTAGACTTATTACTCAGGAGGGAGGAGGGGGTTCGGTGGGGAGGTGAGGGGGTGTTTCTCAGAGGTTTTCACTGGTTATTCCTAAAAAGACAACGCACACATACGAAAATCATAAAACTTAAACATATAGGACATAAAAATACACAAAGTCACAATACCTGGAATGAGTAAAAGTAAGACTTTAACAGGGTAGAAAATCAAGTACCCACGGGAAGTTCAACCGTCGAAAAATGGTGGAACTTTCAGCTCGAGTATTAAGAAAGTTTGAATTGATGACTGTAGTAATTTTGAATTTTACATGGAAATTGATGTAGAGAGGGGTATAAGGAAGGGAAGGACATTCCATTATATACACCGACACACCACATGATATAACGAGATCGTTGTCAGAAGGACATTCTAAAAAATCCATGAAATACCCTTACACAATCCACGGGGGTCCCGGTTTCAGACATGAAAGATCCCACCCTACGTCCGAGAGACCGGTTCCGCACGTCTCGAGTCCACTTTATTTTTATCTTTCTAGGAACCTTCGGACTCTTCTAAGAGTAACAATGATTACAGCCAACTGGACTGAAGAGTTTACCGTCTTAAAGATTTAGAGTATCTTTATTTGTTCCATACAAACGGACCCTTTCGGTACTGACTTTGTTGATGCTAGACTGTCAAATACAATGGTTGTACTTAAAAATGAAATGTCGGGGTTTGCACAAATCCGTAATCAAAAATAACCGAACTGAGTTTTTACCCCGAAAGAGAGAGCGAGAAAGAGAGAGAAAGTGTGTGCGTGCGTGCGTGTGCGTGTGTGTGTGTGAGACGTGAACACCTCAAATGATGGTGATAATCTGACCGACGAACTAGACATACTGCAAACACCTCTAGCAAAGTCTTCAGACGGTCCGAGTACTGTGCCCTAACGAAATAAAGAGTCAGGAAGACAGACAGACGAACTCACCCAGAATTTTAGATTAAAAGATTGTACAATTTTCGATAGTTACGAATTGTCTTACTACTAGGGTTTCACTAAAAAAAAGTTTTTGTCAATAAATTTTAAAAAGAAATTTGAGAACCCTATTTACAAATTCTTCTCCAAACGACACCGTAAACAAGAATTACCACAACTTCGTAGTGGTAGGCGTCATTGATAAGTGTCTTAAAGAGTCCTTCAAGAGGTGGTAGACGTAAATCCTTTTCATAGGAAGACGGAAAAAAAGATTTAACGTAGGACCCCTCTTGTCCACAAACATACGGTCCGGGAAGTGGGTGTCATAAAGATGAAGGTGACAGGAGGGAAATCTTCCCTTCTTGATTACGTACAGTTCCGATACAACGGAACGGCGTGCCACCTCGGTCCGAAGGACGGCCTGAGGGAGAAGGACGTTTCACTGTAGTGCTACGGGGAAGGACACTACCTCCTGGTTCCCCTAACCATTATCTGAGTCTATGTCGATATAAGAAAGTCCCTCTGTCACCGCTTTTTGATCTCAAGCATTTTATCAGACTTCTTACGTCTATCCAATACAAAGAGAAAAATGAATCTCTTTATTCGAAAAGAATTCACTTAAACCTTCTTTTCCTAGTAACACACACATTACTCTCACAAAGACACGGTTCGATAAGAGAGACGGTACACCATACACTCTCGAATCAAGGGGTTGGTCCCTAGCGTGGGTGTGGGGGACGTCACCTTCACACTTCGGAATTAGTGACTTGACGGTTCTTTCAGGGAAAAGAACTTTTTAAAAAATAACTTTACATTGTATGTATACTTTTTTATCTGATCGGGATCATTTACGAACTACTAAAAATTGTTTCTCTTGCATGGAAACATTGGTTGTGAGTTCTGGGGAGTACTTCAGGTTGTGGTATCTGGTCAACCCGACCACCACTTACTACGGACCTACCCGAGAGCAGGACCAACAACAGCCAAACCGAAGAAAGTGAGCTATGACGCCTACACTCTACGTAGATGTAGCAGTGCCGACCAGTATCTAAACGAGAAAGAAGAATGACGGGCACAAGGTGACACACCGAGACGGCACTAAACAATATATGGTACTAGGTAAGAGGACAACTACCTACGAGCTAAGAAAAGGTAAAATCAATAATCTTTATCACGACGACACTTGTACGTAAACGGGAACAGAAAAATTCCGTAACCATATGTAAAGACAACACACGCGGGACTTCATCACTTTAAACAGCACACGGATCTTACTCAGAATCCTTTAGGTACATAAGTGTAATCAACTACGACGGTTTTAAAACGGTTTTACCATTACGGTCAAATGTAAGAGAGGGAATCCCATGTTCTCAAGGTGGTGGAGTTCCACCAGTAAAAGGTATCAAAGGGGAAAACACCCCAACGAAACCTCAAACTTATATTTTTAGTCTACACAACCTTTCATTTTAATATTTATTATTTAACTTGGGTGATTAATTTTCGATTGAATTATAATCGTCAAGTCTTTTCTGACCAAAATTGGCGATTCAGACCATGTGGTCTAAGATCTTTGACCGATTTCCCCGAAAAACATAATTCCGTTCGCTCCCTCAGAGATTATAAAATCCACCTCTTGTTGAAATCAGAGAATAAACAGTGTCCACATTCAAGTATTGACACTTATATCAGGAAGACTGATTATAAAGGATCCAAATCTTTTTAATCGTCCGTCGTTGTAAATACAATATTCGACCCCCATTAATAGGTCCAGTCATCTGTTCGAAAACCATAAACCGGTCTTAAATACCACACACTTCCTTCCTCTTTTTAGTCGGAGATTTTTGGTCGGTTCAACCCTTTCACCACTTTCTACCAGTTCACTACTTAAACAGGTCGAGAGACTGAAGTATCTTAAACAATAAAACATCTATTTTGTGTACATTAGAAAGAGGTGTATTAACCGGTAGTCAAGTACCATCTTGGGTAATTTTATACCGAGATACAACACTCTGACAGTTCGGGAAAACCCGGGTTCGTGGTCTCCCCGATTAAATTTGGTTGTGGACATTTATAAGGTAAATCAAACATGGAGACGTCAGGAAGGTAGGTGGGGAAATTAAGTAAGTACACGAATCTTAAAAACATATGTCTTATGTAGACAAACGACGATAGACAGAAGAACCCGAGAATGATAAACCAGCATGGGGAATGAGTGGACGCTTGAGATCGAAAAACATCCAAAACAAGAAGAGGGACTATTTCACAGGTTTCTACTAAACAAAAGTAGTTTGCTTTTCAGTTTCCTTCTTAGAGGTCACATGTCAACCGTCCACCTTTGACCTCCACGGGTATCGACAGGAGTATGGTGGGAATCCAAAACAGTTAGAAGTATTTTATGTGTCGTGACGTGAAACAGAAAAGTAAATTTAACTTTGTGTCAAACTAGAGTATCTTCACTAAGCTTTTAATTTCGGTATCGATCAAGAAGGACGTGCTGAAGGAAAGAGTTAACCGTGTCTACTTTCTCAGTACCGTCGGTCGTCAAGAACTTGTGTACGAACGGGTGTCGGGACCGGGTGACGCAAGTACTGTCGTGTACCCCTCGGTTCCTCGTACTGCCCCATCACCGACGAGAAGGGACCCCACAAGAGTTAACACTAGTTCCTCCTGTGGACAATGACATCCCACAGAGGGGGTCCCCGGAACCGTGGATTTCCGTAGGGAGTCAAAGGTGGTCCCCAACCAAGCCCTAGGGTCAGCCCCCACGTACTCATAGGTATCTACGTGTGCAGAGAATTTCTTTTACTATGACTTGTCACTTATGTCAGTCGGGAGGTATGGGCGTCTACAGCTAGGGTACCTATGCCTCCTTGTCTCCCGGTTCACATAAAATCCCTCTAACGGATTTTTAGATCTTACACTAACGTCACATTCGAGACGGAAGGCGAGCCCGAAAATTATCATTTACTCCACGAGAACTCATAAGTACGGAGTGCCTAGACCTCACTCGGCGGACGTAACCCCTTCGGAAAAAAACACAAAGACATACACTTTTTGTCTCTCTTTTCCTGTACAACCAAATTTATTGGACATAGTAAAGGAGTAATTATCACATTCTTAAAAATCTTCACGCCGTGGGGGGGGGGTTTTAGTCTCATCCTTAACTAGACTAGATCACTCTTGAGTCCCTACTATCTCTACACAATTATTATTTTGATCTTATAAAACGTAGTCACTTATTTTATGACCAACAAGTTACTTTAAAGGTTCGTCCCGTAATTCGCGAACTGAAAGTCCGGGGGTGCAATCTAGGTGAATGTGTTGGGAGGGACACCCTTCATCACGAGTCCTTTCCTAATGTCGGTGAGTGATAAAGGATCGGAGAAGAGAGGGGAGTTGAGTCTCGGGGTGTGACTTTTCCCTTGACCTGGTCGAGTAGTGCCGTCGGTTCAAAAATAATAGACGCCACGGAACCCAGGACGAGCGTAGTACACTATTGTTCCGACGGTACGGCGAAAGGCCTCACCGTCCAATAGGGGTGTCTCTCTTGTCACTCCCGTGTCAGAAGTTGTTTCTCGCAGACACCCGGAGGGGGGAGGGCCTTCGACGGAGGCCCCTCGGGGCCGAAGGGGAGGGAACCGGGAGTACCAATAAAGGCAAGAGACCCCCTGAGCGGTCGCCCACACAACACCCACCAATCTTTGTCGTTCCTTTACACGAAGACCAACCTTCAAGTACCGAAGGGAAAGCAACAAAACACAAGAAAATGGGTGGACGGAGAGGGTAGGGTCTCTTATTTATACTTCAGGAATCTACTATGAGACAACTCACACTACTGACATTGTGAAGTCATATTCCAGATTATTTGGACTCTCACTCTCCTCAAAAAGGTGATCCGTTTCGGATTAAAATCGTTTGGAAGGTTAAAAAGTCCGAAGTCTACGGATGACGAATTTTTTTTTTTTAGAGCATACATCCAGTCTGAGGGTGGTCAAATACGAAACTACGACGACAAGACTTCGGTGTAGAGAGAGAGTGGAGGGAGAGATGACCTTTTCCTTCGTGGACTCAAACAAAAAAAAAAAAAAGGGAATTATTTTTATGTACGGGTGTGGGACATAAAACAAACCATTCCGGACGGGGATAAGTAAAACCCATGGACACTCGGTCTGAAGAATTACAAGTCATTTTTACTTTACGGAAGTGTAGAACAGTAGGTAAATTTTTACTACTCTGGATATAGTTTTTGGTCTTTTCGGTTCCTGCAAATCTAGCGTTTTCCTGTCCCCAACTGAATATTCTTCAACCAAAAACCGAAGAGGAGTCAGGAGAATTTGAGATGGGGAGAAGTTTAAAACAGGAATCTTTAGTCGAAAAGGTCCCTTTCCTTATGGGAAGATTCCGTCCTACTACATGTCCTTTCCTGTTACTTGGAACCCCAGTCTGTCGAGTCAGGGAACAAGGAACACTGAACCCTGGTTTAAGGTAACGGAGAGACTCTGAAGTAAAGGAATTAATATCAGACCCGGGAGAGAAAGTCAGAAAGATTGTTGGACTTTCTAAGGTACTCCAGGGACAGTAACGGACGTTCATTGTGTGGGGTTGAGTCTCGTCGTAAGACAGAGGAGCGATAGACAAGAGATTTAGGTGACGGGACCCGTGTGGTCGCGGAGGCCTACCGTGTCTCTGTAACGGAGTGAGTGTCACAAGGAACGAAAGGACTCCTTACAGACAGACACGTTTCAGGGTGTTCGTCTTCATTTGACAACAAGGAGATTAGGAAGGAAAGACAACGGTCGAGAAGGGTTCCTCGGTAGCAGAAGAGTATGGAATTTATGGTCATGAGGCCACCGAAATACCGAGGCAAATACTGTCCTCCTATCTCCTTGAGACAACATGTCTTTCGAAGTCCTAAATAACGTTTTCTTTCCCAAGCAACAAAACAAAAGGTCGACAACCCATATATCAAACCAGAATTTTCGGATCTCGCGGGGACCGGGTCGAACAACAATATGTCTAAATCCCATTATCTCCTCAGTGGGTGACGGAGACTCGTCCACCGAACCTTCGTCGTGAATGTCGAATAGGGTCACAACGAAATCATCTATCGTGGAACACTTCCAACTTTTACAGTCAACGAGTCAGCACAAGTTGAAAAACGCTGGGGTACCTGACATCGGGTGTTCCGAGGAGACAGGTACCCTAAGAGGTCCGTTCTTACGACCTCACCCCTAAGACAGGTACCCTAAGAGGCCCCCTAGAAGGGCTGGGTCCCTACCTTGGGCGCAGAAGACGTAAGGTCCGTCTAGGAAATGGTAGACTCGGTGGTCCCTTAGGACACGCAGACACAATTACACGGTGACTAAGGGGAGAGAGGTTCTGACAAAGACCTCGATTCACAAATAACGTTGGCCCAAAGGTAGTATATCAGATGACCTTCTGCCTACGAGGTGTGAAAGTAGGAGTCTCACAAGACACAATGCCCGTGGTACAGACCTCGGTCTCGGGGATCCAGTCTCGGTCCGAGTGAATGAATACTGTAACCTACTCGATGAGTTCAGAAACAGAAGGGGAAAGTATTTGTATCATTGAGTATCCTTGTCTTTACATCCCCAAAGTGTAAAGACCCTCGACGACCTCGTTCCAGTACGAAGGGAGGTCCTCGAGAGTTCCTCTAGACAAGGAACGGAGAAGGTCGAAGACCATCGACCATCGAAAGGAACCGAATACCAGTGTGGAGAGAAATGGGGTAGAAAATAGAAGGAAGGACAGGGACACAGAAAAGGAGGTACACAGGGAATACTCCTGTGAGTCGTAACCTACATCCCGGGTGGCTCTATTAGATCCCACTGACGTTCTAGGAGTCGATTTTAGACGTTTCTACGAAAAAGGTTTATGCCAATGTAAATGTCCAAGGTCCATAATCTTACACACACATACACAAACCTCCGGTGGTGGGGTGGGTGACGTTCCACGATCGTTCATACAAACAATCTCAATATATAACGTCCTCCGTCTCGTCAGAGAAATGACAACTATGTCACTTCTTCTTTTGTACCACGAACCTTAATTTCAAATATAGTAAAAAAAAATTACGACTGACCATGTACTTCAGGAAAGTGTACTGGACAACCTAAACTCGTGTCTTATTATACCATTTCTTAATCTAAATCTTAGTTTTCTGAACCTAGACTAAGGAGAATTTTCAAACTTCTGGCATTTCTTTAGAGAATTCAAAAAGACTCGACGACAGATGAGATTGAACTCTTACAAACAAGAAGGAGGGTATTCAGTCTCGGTATCTGTATCATTCCGTAGTATTGTTTGGTAAAGGGACTAGCATGTCTCTTGACCTACAATCTCATGTCGTACATAAATCGTAACGACAAATATCATTAGAGTCCTTTGACTCCGAACCCAGTAGAATTTGTCGAACAGGTCTTGGCGAGTAGATCCAGTCGCACTTCACCTCTAGCGTGACAAGTCAAACGTCAGAGCAAGTAGAGACGAAAGGGACAACTCTTACCTTAACATCCCCGAAGGGACGATCGAGTCAACCACTTCGTAGGCGGACGTTACGTCCTCTGGGGTCAAACTAAGGACCCAACCCTTCTAGGTGACCTCTGCCCTATCCGATGGGTGAGGTCATAAGAACCCGAAGGGAACACCGAGTCGACCATTTCTTAGGCGGACGACACGCTCTCTGAACCCAAGCTAGGGACCCAACCCTACTAGGGGACCTCTTCCTTTTCCGATGGGTGGGGTCATAAGACCGGACCTCTTAAGGTACCAGACATATCAGGTACCCCAGTGTTTCTCAGTCTGCACTGACTCGTTGAAAGTGGTCATGAAAGGGGAAACTCTCACAATAACCTACCGAATGACTGCCCACACGAGTGACCAGTCGGTCCTCAAACCCGTCGGGTATGGAACGAGTTCTATAGTGTCACCTTTTGAGAAAACACGACGACGTCTATTCTTACCAATCGTGACTCGTCAATGCACAGGCAAGTGAATCGTATGTGGACCAGACACGAGAAGGAAGAAAGAAAGAGGGAATGAGTCAGACTGGAAAAACATTTCCGTAATAAGTCACGAGATTACAGTCAAAAGGTCTCTCTCTCTAGACTCTTGCCGACCGTTTTACAAGAAGGATTGAACGAGTTTCCGGAGAACAGGTCCAACTTGACCCATCTTCCCCCGTCAGACATGGGTAATTGTTGGTACTCGACATAATAGACGAGATCACTTGTCGAAGGTAAGTAGTGTCGTCCAACTCTAAAACATCCAGACCTGAGTTTGATCCGGAGGACAGGGGTTGTTGTCGTTTCTAGAGAGAAGAGAGGGACGAGTGGTGGACCTTATGGTCATCTCTTAGTCATCTCTGCCTCTCAAAGGATCCACCGAGTGGTCACTTCTTAGGCGGACGGTTCGTCCTCTGTGTTTAAGTCAGGGAGCCAGACTTTCTAGGGGACCTCTTCTTCTACCGTTGAGTGAAGTCATGAGAACGGTGTCTTTAGGGTACCTGTCTCCTTGGACCACCCGACGTCAGGTACCCCAACGTCTCAGTCTGTTCTGACTCGCTCATATACTGTTGTCATTGCTCTAAGTCTCTCACCCTTTGTTTCGGAACAAAAATCATTACTGGAGCGTGCACACACCATTCTTCCTTTGACCCTCTCAAGGTCTCCTGACTGGGATTAAGAGTCTTATTACTCCGAGACACACACGACGAATGGAGGGTAACCTTTGAAACTCCCAAGACGCGGAAGGGAAGCGGGGTAGAGTCGCAAGGTGACCTTACCGTCGGTCAGTGCATGGAGGACTGGCGTCTCACTTTCAGGAAGGGGTAAGAGAAGTGACGTGTACGGTCAGTCTACGGTCTGAGGGTAAAAAAGAGGAAGAGTTGAAGTACGAACGGGGGAAGGAGAAGGCGTAAGAGAGGAGGTAGAGGTCCTACGGACATCCCACGACAAGGGTCGAGAAAAGACGAGTTGGACGGGAGTAAGTCGGGGATGAAGAGACGTTTTCGAGAAGATCTGAGTCTGAGGAGACGTAAGGAAGAAATTTTTTTTTTTTTTAAAGAAATTCCGACACGACCCAGAAGCAACGGCGTACACCCGAAAGAAATCAACGTCGGGTACCCTCAATGAGAGATCAACACCACGTACCCGAAGAGCCGAAAAGACAACGACTCGTGCCCGAGATCCCACGTTCTCGAAGTCATCAACACCGAGGGGCCGAGATCTCGCACCCGAGTCATCAACACCGAGTGTCCGAATCAACGAGGTCCCGTACACCCCAGAAGGACCTGGTCCCTAGTTTGGGTACCGAGGAAGTGACCGTCCGTCTAAGAAATGGTGACTCGGTGGTTCCCGTGGAGAGGGGTAGGGAGGAATAGCGAAACGTAGTGTGTCTTTTAGTCCGCGAAGAGGTCTTGGGAAATCGGTCCGGGGTCATCGGAATGACCGGTGCAGAAAGTGGAGCAAGACACACGAACTGAGTAGGTTAGGGAACACGGAACTAAGCACCTCTGTCTGGTTCGTACCTGTCGAATCAAGATTGGACCCTCAAAAAAATTTTATTAGAAAACTCGAGTAATGAGGATGTACATGACGTCCACCATCTATCATTCCACTACATCAATAGAGTCTCCCCTCCCGTCCATACTTCTTTCACTTCACTTCAGCGAGTCAGTACAAGCTGAGAAACGCTGTGGTACCTGACATCGGACGGTCCGAGGAGGGAGGTACCCTAAGAGGTCAAGTTCTCATGACCTCACCCTACGGTAAAGGAAGAGGTCCCCTAGAAGGGCTGGGTCCCTAGCTTGGGCCCAGAGGACGTAAGGTCCGTCTGCGAAATTGGAGACTCGGTGGTCCCTTCGGGTTCATACTTCTCCAACGTATATGTACTTTGTTGTAAGTATAATAGAGCACTGAGACATTGAGTCCGATCCGGAACACGAATGAAATCAGAGGACAATGGAACAAGGATTAAGAGGAGGTAGTCAAACATATGTGTAGTAGGTTTTAGGATTTAACAGGTGTCTAACCAGAATTAATCGGTGTTCCATAGTTCAAGCAAGCGAACGAGGAAGGTATCAAAAGGGAACCAAACGGACGGATGGGAAGTACACAGGAGTAGGAAACATACCGAACATCCCGTGAACCGGAAACACAGAAAGTAGAGACACAGTGGGAGAGGTACCTATCTGAAGTCGTGACGGATTTAGACAGGAGTGGGACACCGGGTCCGGGGTCGTCGAAATTACTGTACAAGTCACCACACTCCCACCGTCAGTACAGTCGGGTCGTCGATGAGAACGAAAGAGATTCCTCTAAACTAGTTGAGCAAGAGGTCGTACACCTCTTCTGGAGACCCTGAGAAGACGTGAAGGAGTCTAACGTATTCTCTCGTCCCCAGGGGGTCTCGGGGTCTGAACGAGAGGACAAATAAGACTCCGTATTCCGGTTACATAATACAAAAAATTTTTCGTCAGAACCCTAAAAGGACCACCTGGTCACCTGGAGGTACGAGGATCACGTCCCTCGGTCCAACTTAGGGACCAATCCAATGATCTAGGGTGTACGGCACTGATTCTGGGTCACATCGGTGTCCTTAGTTATAAAATTTTTAGTTATAAGAATTTTTAAATTTTTTTTTTTTCAGGGGGTCTCTGTTACCTGGTGGAGAGAAGAACGGAGAACACAAAGTGACTCCAAGAGAAGTACCTGTGGGACATCATTTTCCGAAGAGAGAGACAAGGGACTCAGGACCGAGTCCCTTGTCTGTGACCTTTATCTACCACACTCCGAATTTCGAAACAGAAACAATTCTGTCCGGCAGAAGATTCGTGACGATTTGTCGAGACGTGAACTCGACAGAGGAGAGGACGAGATGGAGACAATCCACGGTCAATCTATAGACCATCACACACAAGCACGATTCAACAAACTCAGTACAGACTAAGAAATACCGGGGTACCTGACGTCGTACGGTCCAAGAAGAGAGGAGGAGATGGGGGTCTCAAACGAGTTTGAGTAAATACGTCTGATGTAGTACTCTTTGCGACCCGATTTTCTTCGTGTTCGACCTTAGTTCTAACGACCCTCTTTATAGTTATTGGAGTCTATACGTCGACTGTTGTGGGAATACCGTCTTTCACTTCTCCTTGATTTTTCGGAGAACTACTTTCACTTTCACCTCTCACTTTTTCAACTGAATTTCGAGTTGTAAGTCTTTTGTTTCTAGTACCGTAGGCCAGGGTAGTGAAGTACCCTTTATCTACCCCTTTGTCACAATCTGAAATTAAAACCCCCGAGATCTTAGTGACGTCTAACACTGACGTCGGTACTTTAATTTTCTACGAATGAGGAACCTTCTTTTTAATGCTGGTTGGATCTATCGCATAACTTTTTGTCTCTGTAGTGAAACAGTTGTTTCCAGGTAGATCAGTTCCGATACCAAAAAGGTCACCAGTACATACCTACACTCTCAACCTGACACTTCTTTCGACTCGTGGCTTCTTAACTACGAAAACTTGACACCACAACCTCTTCTGAGAACTCTCAGGGAACCTGACGTTCCTCTAGGTTGGTCAGGTAAGACTTCCTCTAGTCGGGACCCTAAAGAAACCTTCCTTACTACGACTTCGACTTTGAGGTTATGAAACCGGTGGAGTACGATTCTCAACTGAGTAACCTTTTCTGAGACTACGACCCTCCCTAACCCTCGTCCTCCTCTTCCCCTGCTGCCTCCTACTCTACCGACCTACCGTAGTGACTGAGCTACCTGCACTCAGACTCACTTGAGGCCCTCAACCACTACCTGTCCCTCCGGACCACACGACGCTAAGTACCCCAGCGTTTCTCAGCCTGTGCTGACTCACTGACTTGACTTGACTACAGGTAACTCAGTCACTATGATAGATTGGTAGAGTAGGAGACGACGGGGGAAGAGAAAAACGGAAGTTAGAAAGGGTCGTAGTCCCAGAAAAGACTACTCAACCGAAAAGGGTAGTCCGTCGGTTTCATAATCTCGAAGTCGAAGTCGTAGTCAGGAAGGTAAATCAGAAGTGCCAACTAAAGGAAATCCTAAAACTGACCAAACTAGAAAAACGTAAGGTTTCTTGAGAGTTCTCAGAAGAGGTCCTGGTGTCAACCTTTCCCAGTCAAGAAACTACGAGTCGGAAGAAAACTAGGTTGAGAGTGTAGGTAAGTACTGACGACCTTTTTAGTATCGAGACAGATATGTGTAGAAACAACTGTCAATATGGAGACGAAAAATTATATAACAGAGAGAAACAATATCGAAAGAAAGGTTCCTCGTTCGTAGAAAATTAAAGCAAACAAACATCAAATCGGTCAGGAACGAAAAGAAAAACTTTAACTTTAATTTTCCGTCCTAACCGATTAGTGTTGGTTTAGACCAGATAGAGGACACAAACATCCCCGGTATTCTATTCTTACCGAAAACGTCAAATTCATCAACCTCTTTTGGTTTTTTACAAATACAGTGTACTTTTAATACCCTTTAAGTGTAAAGTCTCAGGTATTCCCACATAATATTATGTACAGTGGATAAGCCATACCGAAGGGACCACCGAGTCACCATGTTGTTTAGGTGGACGGTTGCGTCCTCTGTGCTCAAACCCTTCTAGGACACAGCCCTTCTAGGGAACCTCCTACTTTACCGTTGGGTGAGGTAACAAGAACGGACCTCTCAGGGCACCTGTCTCCTCGGACCGTCCGATGGCAGGTACCCAACGCTTACTCAACTTGTCACTGATTTGTTGTCGTTTTGAATAAACAACGTATAAGAGACAGAAGTACGATGTCATCGGTTCAACTTTTCAACACTGTCTCCGGTATACTGGACACTTCAGGTTTATAAATGACAGACCAAGAAAAGTCCTTCTCACACGACTTTCAAGACGTCCAAGTCACACTCCGACTTGTGTCCTCCACGAAGTGGCAAGAACACAGGTCGCAGAGGGCACAAAGTGTAGTCTCGTTGTCCTTCTCTGCTTCCTCAACAGACAGGGAGCACACAGAGGGGGTGGCACCAAGAGGTCCCGGTCACGAAGTACCGGCCCCCTCTCGCTCTCTATAAAACACACACTTTTCCTGAACTCTGAAAGTTAATCCTAGGGAAAAATTACCACTAAAGTACCATCACTGGTTAGGGGAAAGTCCGTATGGAAGGGTCTATCGGACACGCACTTCGAGCCAGACCTGACTCGAAGTCAAGAATCTGACGTGACTGAACGACCATTCGGGAGATAAGGGACACCAGGCACGAACCATAAAGCACAGGAGTCCTTCTATAAACTGTTAGGTAACAAGTGGGTTTGAGTGGTCTCACTTACGAAAGACAATCCTAAAAAAAACCATTTTCGCAGAATTTTGATGGACGGATATGGTCCCAAATCCCATCAGCAGCTGGGGTGTCTCGCCGGAGGGAGGTACGGTAGGGAGGTACAGGGGCTGGGGTGGGACTTAATTTTCGATCTGTTTAATAAGGTCTCATAACAAGACAGCTAGAAAGTTAGGAAAACCTCCAATCTATAGACAGACATAAATCGTGAGAGCCCGTCACTCAACTAAGGACAGAAGGAATGGAATCATGAGACTTAGAGGGAGGTGTCCAGTCTATGGTCCGGGTCCAAGGTACTACGGACCCGTCGGGTACGGTCCGGCGTACTACGGGTGGCAACGTCGGTCGTAGGTGGGGGGACCCTCACCGGGGTGGGGAGGACCATACGGAGGTTAGGGTCCTTTGTAGAATCCTGGGGCCCATGGGGAGTGCCGTGGATTGCCGTACACATTCATGGGTCCGCCCCCCTCCGTGATGGGAGCCCTGAAGACCCCTCTCGACATGTGTTCCCTCCGTTCGTGGCAAACAAGGGAGACCCCACACTGTCTAGGGACCTGTCCTACCGGACACTCCCCGCGAAGATTTTCGACCCGAAACCAGTAACGCGAAGTCGTAGGGACCACCTGTCCATGGGTACACCGCTCGTGTCTCACGAGGGTCAATCAGACCTCGGAAGGTATCGGAAGCACCTACGTAAGCACTGTGGTTCCGGAGACCGCTCCGGTTCCCGTGCGGAGAGGGTACGGACAAACTCGGATAGATTAAACTTAGGCTCAGCTATGTGTCTTGATGACCATCAATAAAAGAGATGTCCTCGGAAAATACCTAAGTCCTAAATTTTCTCCATTCACATTTCTTTTCTTATCCCAGACCAAATCCCGTCCTTATTATTATTCAAAAACAGGTTATATAACCATCACCGACGAATCTGAATCTTTCCTCATAAGTCCCGACACAACTCTTCCTCAAACTTCAGAATCGCCCGAGGTAGCTCGCCCGTGTATACGACGACTTGTCACAGACACCGTCACACGTTTTGGTCGAGTCAAAGCGGTACCTCGGGAACAAGACGAGGTTGGCACCGGAGGTCTCCCCACGTAGTCTCGGACCGGACGGGAGAATGGGACACCTGGTACCATTACTAAGGTTTTGCGTCGACTGTCACCGGTACATGGGACGGTGTAGACACTAGGGTCCAGGAAAATCTCCTCCTGGACCCAGGAGTACTCCACCTCAGTCGGGGACAAACAAATATCATTATGTCGAATATTATTTTACTATTACATAAATATTATGTTTTTGTATTTCATTATTATTACTTAAATATTATGTTGTGTCTCTCGATCCTACGTCTCCATAAGGACCGGAGGTCCTCGAAATCAACCCTTTTATTTTGTACTTGTTCACCTATCATCACATCCTAAATGGCATTCAATGTGTTCCGATAATTCACCGAACTCGAGTGATATCAAGAGACCCTCTGAAGGATCCCGGTCCTCTGTTCACGGTAGTTGTGTCCACGTAGAGGAAAGAGTAACCTGGGGATCCTTGTTCCTGTCTAAATCCACGTGTCTTCTTCCTGTCGTGAACTCGGTCCAGTCATGTCCTAGTGTCAACTCTTTGTTCCCTGAAGGAACCAGGTCACCGATTATGACGCGAGGGTTACGTGCCCCAGGCCCAAACTAGGGACCAGTCCCTTGATCTAGGGTGCACGACGTTGATTACTAGGACGTACGACGTTGATTGTGGGCCATGTTGGTTTATTTATTTTTTTAAAAAATTTCGCTAGAAACAACAATTCAGTTCCTAGTCTCTAGTATCAGATCACGCATGGAGAAAAGGATCGGAACGACGGGGTGTCCGTCACATTTTTACACGACCGACTGACCCTCCGAACTGGTGCGACGGTAGGGGCAACGTTTGTATTATAGAAACCAGAAATGGTGACAGGACAGGACGACTATTGTGGACTAAACATATGTGCTAAGGTAGGACTTCCCGGGAGTCACGTCATGGAACTCCCACACCTTACAAACCCCACGAGGGGTAGTGAAGGACGGGGTCTACTTAAAGTCCCTAGGACTCGACGACTAAACCGAAGTCCCGTAACCCGTCCGGAGTAGTCCGTTCAGTGAAGGGAGAAGTCCGGAATGAAACGAGGGGACTTTCCACTGTGATCCCTCATTTAGCCACCCGAAGTCTTGCGAAACTTCTCGGAATCGTTAACCCACCTGTGGAGGACTCCCCTTCCAACCTACTTAATCGACCATTCGTTCCTCCACGAAATTAACAAAGTAAGCAAAAGTAGGGACCGTTTTAGAACTTCAAAAATTTTGGGACCTAACTTAATAGAGATACCAACGAAACATGTGATTTCGTCAGTTTCATCTTTATCCTTTCTCGAGGAAAGGATTAACAAGGGAAGTCCTGGACTGGATCAAAACCGGTTTTTAAATCTCTGATGTCAAGTCCTCAACGCCCCGGAGGGGTCCGATAGGTCGAACAACCGGCGACGGAGTTCAGTTAGAGACACTGGGACCACCTCTGTCAAGTATTCTCGGTCGTCAAAGACTATCCGTCAAAGCAGGGGTCGATCGGAACCGTGAGACTCTCTTGCGTTTCTTCTGTGTCTTGAACAGGTCCTTCCTTGAATAGTAAATTGACTTCTCTATCTTAATCGTCACTCTTGGTAATTCTATTACTACTTTAGTTTTATATTAATTCAAGACGTTTCCAGACCTCCCTAACTCTCACCCCGCCTGAGTCTGTGAAGGCGTGGGGGCTCGGCGCGCCCAGTCCCCTCGGTGCGCCCGCCACTGCACCTCCAAGTCCACCTGATGGGGTACATCGGGCGTCGCCGTCGGCACGGAGTGTCCGGTATTTCTTTGAAGGAAATATTCAGGACAAAGAGACGTACCCGAGAACGGGTCCGGGGAACACAAAGGCCGTTACTGTTCAAGGAAAACCTACACAAACGTCTAGGGGGAGGCGGCGTCGTCGTCGGTGGTGGAGGTCGTGGACGCCTGCCTCCGGGAGGTGGAGGGCGAGGACCGGGTGGTCGGAGTCGACGCGGCATCGGGCTTTCTGCGTCCCCTGCAGGCGCGGGTCACGGGGGTCGACCTCACCCCTACTGTTCTGAACACAAGGAGGCGAAGGAACCCAAAGAAAGTCCTCAAAAGAAGAGTGTCGGGGTTCGTGCGTGGGACTGAAAAGGGGTAAGGAGAACGGTGGGGAGAGGCACGAGACTGTGGACGACACAATCAGGAGGAGGTCGTGAGTTTCCCCTTCGGTCACACGGGACCAGTGGGACTTTATGGACCGCAGAGGGACTGGGCGACACCCCATACGACTGTCACACAGACGTCCAGGACAGTTGCAATCACCAGACACAGACTTAGTAAAAAACGAGAGGACGTCAAAACAAGACAAAAACGAAACAGAATACGAATATACCTATTACGAAATATTAGTAATAGTGAAAAGAAAAAAAAAGGAAAACCAGTAATAACGAAATTTCCTCTCGTAGGATTCAATTATCCTTGGTTTTTTATCACTACCCGTCTCCCCTATCGGTCTCCCCTGTTTGGAATTCCGTAACATTCACTGGAATAAAGACGAATAGACTCGATTCTTACCACGACTACCACTTCAAAGTACTCTGAAAACGGTGTGTACCTGCGTGGTTTTAAATTTCTCTACCCCTTTTCACTGGGGGGGACTACAATAGGAATCACTCCTGGCACTCTCGGAGGTCGGACGGACCGTCTTGTGGGGGAAAATAGGGACCATCCCCTCTCGTGTTCGAAATCTTCTCTAGGTGAGGAACGGGACCGGGTGACCAAGACCAAAAGATACGTCTGCCAAACAAACTAACGATCCCCTCCCCCACCCGTTAAACAAAAACAGTTTTCACATTCGTCACATTCGAAACTCCCGACGCTAAACCCTCCGTAAGGACTCAAGGGACTCAGATCCCTTGAAAGGGTGGTCCTTGCAAGACTCCCAGAACCCGTTACCAGTAGGTCACTTAGATCGGGTGACAAGTGACGAAACACACGTAAGAAAAAAGAGGGAGAAATGTTCTTTCTTTTTTGAATTTTTTTTTTTTTCATCTATCACGACTCAAATCGAGTACCTGAACCAATCCAACCGACCCCAATGTCCAGGGGTTTGATGGAGAACTTCATCAGTCCCACTCACCCTAAATCACTTCGCCATGAATTCCAAACCCCACCCTAACCTCTTCACCCCGTTCTGGTCGTCGGAGAGTATGGAAGAGGGAAAGGGCAGACTCTAGAGTGTAAGTAGATAGTGTACCAACCAACAGTTCCGCTACGACACCCATGGTCTCTTGAGTGAACCGTTAGTTTCGTAGTACCAAACTCCCACCCCACGAGCCCGACCCTCTCACCTTACGGTAAGGTCTCCTTCTCGGTGTTTTTACGGAATTATACTCGGGTAAAGATGGGGAGGACTACTCACTGAACTCTCAAGAACCAAAAGAGAAGAACAGACAGAAGGGAGAGGAGATAGGAAGGTACCCACCCCTTTGCCACAAAACCCAGCTCGAACCAAAGGCTTCGTGGACCGGGGAAGTGTAAGAGTTCACCGTCAAAGGAAATCTTACGTTTCACCTTGTAGAAAACCTATAGAAAAGATATATAAGATATTTCGAAATGTACACACTCCCACACCCTTCCACAAAAATTTTGTGGAATCTTGGAAAAAGGAATTATAGTCTTTCGTTTTTTTTTTTTTAGTTTGGTGTTAATTCTAAACGGAAAGTTTGGGAGTCCACAATGGAGATTGGTCCACCGGGACCAGTGGTAGTCTCATGACCTTGGTTCCTCTGGAACAAGGAAGACACTCAAATAAGGTCTGACAACCTCACCTTTACTCGAACAAGGATGACCTCAAATCAAGGTAACGAAAACTGAGGTCTTTCTGGGGTCACGGAAAGCTGTTACCGGTCCCAAAAGACTTAAAAGGGCGGTCAGAAAGGGTTTCCTTTGAGTAAGGTTTATGGAAAAGGTGACTCCAGAAATTTCCTTCTACCTTAAGACCAAGTATGACACCAGAGAACGTTGGAGTCCAGAAATTACACTAGTGAAAGTTTAAATTTTCTAGGTCCACCTTTATAAAATTGATACGACCATTATTAAGATGTCTTATGGACTTAAGAATTGTGACAACACAAAGTCATATTCACCACTGAAAAAGAAAAATACAGAAACTAGACCAAAACAAGGACATTATGTCGGTGGGTTAAAACACTCCCCCCTTATTATGCACCAAAAACATGTTTTTACAAAGAGTCACACAATAAAACCTTTTCACTTCCCTCCCTCAAACCCCTCTGACCTTCTTTAACTAGTTCTTCCGGATTAGAGGGAGAAAAAGTCACTTATTTACCTTGTAGTAAAGACCTAAGACCAGGGTAAGAGACGCAAACATAGTCAAAGAAGTACACAGGATCCTCCTTAGAGTTGTAAGTCGAGTGGAGCAGAACCAGTAATCAATTTCAAGTCACCAAACTCAAAGGACTGACTGACCGGTGGAAGAGTGGAAGTACTCCGAATTCCTTGCAGACCAACTCACAAGGACCGCGTGACAACTAAAGGCACCAGTTTGACTTCTCTGCACCCACCTATACGAAGTCCTTTCCACCGGTCGTAGGGTCGTGGAGGTCGTCTCACCATCAAGACGAACCACGTGTTCTCTTACAACCAGTCCAGCGTCAAATCTGTAGGGGCTCAGTCTCCGTCCGTGACTCCCGACTACTAAGACACTTGAGACCGTGTAAGAGTACCGGCCGGGAACTCGTGGGTGTCCACGTCCGGGACGTGTTTTTTGTCTTTGTCACGAAAGTTCTACGAACACTTGGGTCGATTCGTTTTCTTCGCCTAAGAAACAGAGGGTCCTTCACCTGTGAACCAGGAGGTACTTTCATACAATCGACTACCACGACACGAAAGACTGGATAAGCTGGGAAGGGAGGTCACCTTCTCACGACCTTGGTCGACCCAGAGTGTCCTGAGCAGGTGAGGAGAGTCCCCCACTACTCCCTACAATTAGGAACTAAGTCTGCTTTCTGACCAGACAGTTGGACCCACACTTAAGAAAAATCTTGTGTGGTTCTGAACATGTCAATTGATGCAAAGGTGTCCAAGGAGCTTAGGAGAGACACCTTATTGGCGGAGGGTGGGGGTTTACGTTAATTCTTGTCGTCAAAAAGGTTGAAACCACGTCTAGTCCTTGTAGATGTTGAAACAATTGTATGTTCGAAGACCCGGGCTAAGAGTTTCGAAGACTCGTCCAGACAGACCCCAGGTAAGACTTTAAGACGGAAAAATTGTCTAAGAGTCCCTTGAGACTACCCAGAACCCTGATGGGAAACTCCTAAGGACCCATTCTTTCAACATACTATCTCGTTCGAGAGACGTCAAAGACTGTCAGTGAGACACTCGGGTGATCAGAGTATTTGTAAACTCTCGGATAACACATCGTCCGTGATCTTGGCCGTATGTCAGTATTAATACTTATTCCATTCCGTTCTGGGGACGTGAGGTCCAGTGAATTCAAAAACATCTATCTTTACCCCCTATTGCATATACCAGACCCCTTATGGTCTGGCAGTTCTCCAAGATATCACGGTCCACAGGTGCTTCGTTTTTCATTGCCATATTAGTCAACAAAGAACCCCCTATTACACGTATCAGACACTTAATTTACAAGAAGTACTAAAGACAGGAAGTTCCAAACCATTTGACTCCCAACTGGAAGTTAAGGGTCTCCTACTGATTTTCCCATTTTCTTCTCTCAGGTTTCTTAGTCGGTTTTGTTTCAAATGACTTAATTAGTATTGATGGAGAGAGAACACGGTGGGAAGGGATGAGGTCGACAGTCCCCTGTGGTCGCCATCTCTTGGAACACACCGGGGGGTAGAACGAAGACCGAGCGGGACGTCTTGACCTCGGTAGAAATGAGGAAAGACGGAGGTCTCCGGAAAGGTCCGGCAATGTTTGGGTACACCTAGTCGGTCTACGGACCAACGACCGTCGGTGGATTATGGTGGTGTATGAGTCCCATGTCGGAAACACCCAGAGTCGTCTTAGTGGTAAGGATTATGTCATGTCACTGTGGTGACAGTCCCCTAGACGTTCCCGAAACCTTCACCCGCCTCGAGGACTAAAGAAACCAACAGTGACTGTCACTACCGAGAGGGTACCGGTAGGTTCAACTGGTCGTAAGGAACAAGGTCAGTGGGACGTCCTCGACACCCCAAGAGATCGTCTCGAATCCAACGGACGACTCCACCGTCCTGAGAAGTCCGTTCGGACCGACGAGGTGTAGTCTCCGACACAACCGTACACGTCACACGGAAAGAGGGTTGACTACACCGAAACTCCATTACTTCAAGTCCCGGAAAGGTTAAACTACCGTCGGGGTGAAGGTTTGTCCTACTGGTGGAGGTTCAACATTAGAGAAAAAGATTCTACTAAAGTGAACACGTTTAACTCTTACGGCTCGAAGACCATCACTCCTCCACCACCAGTCGTGTTTCTTGAGTCTGGGGACGGAAAACCGAGAAACGTAGAAGGACCATTACCACGTTCTTCCTAGTAAGGGTCGTCGAGTAGTGGTTTTTCCAGTGTCTCGACTGATGGAACATCGGGTCTTGGTCCACACAGATGAGAACTCGCGACCTCTCATCCGGTACGATCTACAGGGAAAGACCGACTAGGTCCTGTACTCAGACCTGCCGTCACAATATGGGACAATTCTCTTGTAGCTGAGAATTTTTTTTTTTTTTTAGTCGAAAAAAACAAACAAAGGAAATTCAAAACCGGTACGTCACGTCGTACACCCTAGAATAAAGGGGTTGGTCCCCAACTTGGACGTTCGGGACGTAACCTTCGTACCTCACAATTGATGACCTGGTGATCCCTTCTGGGGTCTCGTAGTTGAGGATTTTGTGGGTCCCCCGGTCCCCCTCTCCGACCCCAAGGTAAGACAGTTCACTCCGGGATGGAGACGTAGGACTAATGAGAAGACTTTAATTCTTCGTTCTTACTTTTCGGAGGTATTATTTTACCCTTCTAAACTTTAGTTTTACAACCATGTTCAGGACTAGAATCGTCAAATAATCGTACTAGAGTCACAGGTAAACGTTCGTACATTTCACTGGTCATGTTGTCATCATCATACCAACACTTCTCATTCTGATTAATCTCGTGAACCTTTTGATTTTGGAGTCCTTTTACAATTACCAATGAGGACTCCTGAATTTCGGTCCTTGACACGGTGAAGGACAAGTCTGACTTTATACGGGATCGGTGTCGTTGTCCTCGTCGATACGGGACCTCTCGTCGGGGGACCGAAACAGTCCCCGGAAGATACGTGTCTCACCGTCCGACATAGATACCGTCACCCGGAGCACGGAAGGAACCAAGGCGGTTTGGGTTACCCTTGAAGTCTCCGTACGTCTTCGGTATCGGAGTTTGTAGGGACTACGGGTTTAGGTCCTCTGAACTTACACCCCTGTACCTCACATTCGAGATCTGTCATCAGAATGAATGGAAAGAAAGTGAGAGGTTAAAGATGTATAAGAGCGAGGAGAAAAAATCGGATGGGAGTGTGACACGGGTCTTTTTTTTTTGGTGTAAGTATACTGTGAGATACCCAATAACCAGTGACGGAACTACTCGAAGATCGAATACCTCCAATAGTGGATTGGTCCACACGACACGAATCAAGACTTTAACGACCACTCTAGACCTCTCCTAGTCTTACTTCGACTGTTATCAACTATTTTTTAGGGGTTTACTTCTTTCATCATTATCTTACAAGTAAGGTCTCTTCACTCCTTCCAGTGACTCCTTCCTCTATAAAGTATAAAATATGGTATACGAACAAAATGTATTTAGTTTTTAACTTAAATTTTCCTATATAAATTCACAATTGTCTTATATACTGTCCTTTATATTTGACCCCATTCATCTCGAAATTGTCTCCCCACACCTTTCTCGGGGGTGGGTCTGGAAAGAACACTTTTTGTGTCCTCATTAACAGTACGAGATCCGTGGTTTCCTGGGTAGATACTCCGGAGGAAGGGTGTCTGACCGGAGTCCTTCCTCCTCCACCCGTACAGGTGGTTCTAGGAGGTGGAACTGTTGGGATGAGTTCTGAGTTCCTCTGTGTGTGTTTCGTTGTGTGTTCCGGAACTTACATTCCGGTTTTTTTTTTTTTTTTTCTACGTCTCTTTTCGATGTCCTTTCTTCCCCACCACAACCCTCCAGGTAATCATGGAAAGACCGATGTCCGTTCTCGTTTGGAGACGGACCGGGAGACGAGTCTCTTTCAACATAAAGTTTGACCATATATGACAGGGGTCTCCGTTATACTTCGGTACTTTTCTCGAAATCGTGTAGTCGGGGAAGATCTGGGTGTCAGGATACCACCCTGATTCTACCAACGGTAGGTAAGTAAATACGGAGGATGGGAGGAATTCGTCGACGTGGACAACGGGCACGTTCACAGAACGTCAGATCATCCCTTAGTAACCTCTGTCTGTTACTCTAGTCCCGTTTCACTCACTCACTTCAACGAGTCAGTACAGGCTGAGAAACGCTGGGGCACCTGACATCGGGTGCTCCGAGGAGGTAGGTACCCTAAGAGGTCCGTTCTTATGACCTCACCCAACGGTAAAGGAAGAGGTCCCTAGAAGGGCTGGGTCCCTAGCTTGGGTCCAGAGGGCGTAACGTCCGTCTGCGAAATTGGAGACTCGGTGGTCCCTTCGGGGTAGTCCCGTTTTCATAGATTGATGAACCCAGTCTGTCTTCCGAAGGACCTACCCTTCCAATACCCTTGACTGGAAAGACCTAATTTCCTAAACGGTCCATCTACCACTCTCCTCCCTGGTTGGTCCTGCTCGTTCGTCTAGATCAAGGTCACTTTCTTTGTCCGAAACTTAGTTCCGTTGGGGTAGGTCTCTGTACATGATCACTATCAAGAACCAGTCAATACACCCAGGGTTCACTGTCTTTACCCTCACAGAGTCTCACGGGTGTAGAGACCGTCACTGGAACTTATAGTAGTAATCCCAATTATCTAGTTTTCCGTCTGTCAGCCAAACCACCTGTTTCATCCACTGATCCGACGCTAAGGATGGTGGTTCGTCCGTAGACCTCTACTCACCGAGACATGGCGTCTCGCCCGAATC
Organism: Capra ibex; assembly: GCA_006410555.1. Classification (NCBI taxonomy): domain Eukaryota; kingdom Metazoa; phylum Chordata; class Mammalia; order Artiodactyla; family Bovidae; genus Capra; species Capra ibex. The sequence goes on from SJYO01050590.1 coordinate 46,469,140, forward strand.
CTGTCCTGGGTGTCTGACATTGTGGACCGGACCGTATCCGACAAAGGGATCTGAGACTAGATCAGAGAATCCCTATCCATCGAGTCGACCATTTCTTAGACGGACGCTACGTCCTCTGGGGCCAAGCTACTAAAGACTCAGCCCTGCTAGGGGACCTCTTCCCTATCCGATGGGTGAGGTCAGAAGGACCCAAAGGGACCACCGAGTATATCATTTCTTAGGCGGACGTTACGCCCTAGCTAGGGACCCAACCCTTCTAGGGGATCTCCTCCTGTACCGTTTGGGTGATGTCATAAGAACGGGTTTCTTAGAGGTACCTCTCCTCGGACCGTCCGATGTCAGGTGACCCCAGCGTTTCTCAGCCTGCGCTGACTCGCTGCTTCGCGGCCCTAATGGGTGGTTGGACTCGAAACCACCGGGCCTTCTTACCCCCGCTACATAGAACCTCTCCCTGGTTCCTTGGCCCTAATGTCCAGCGTGGAATCCGACGGAACTCCTCCCTTTAAGAACGGGGGACGGGGGTCCTACGCAAGACCGCCCGGACCGACACGCTCCAGACCCCGAAACCGACGTCTGCCTAATCCAGACTAGGCTAATCTCGGACCCTCCAGGTGAAGCGGGGGAACGGACCGTGACAGTCGCGGGAGGGGCGGGAGCACCCCAGAGCCCCTAGAGGACCTCTGGGAAGCGGGACTTGTGGCCGAACCACGTCTTTAGGCTCTTCGAGGCACACGGGACCCAAGCCGAGTGACCGTGTCGCGCCCGACCCCGAAGGCGGGGGACGCCGGGAAGGCTCGGGGCGGGGCTCGGACGCCCACAGACCCGCGGGGGGAGACACGAGCGGCGAACCGCCCACCCAAGGAGCGACAACCCCACGGGCGCGGTCGGGGAGGTGACCCTTCCGCCCTGGTGCCGGGGCGGGGCGTCCAGAGGGCGGTCACGTGGACCGCCGATTACGGTGCTCGCCGTGACACGCGGACAGGCGCGTTATGGGGCGCAGGCAAACAGAGGCGCACGTCTCGGCCCCCAGACAGACAGGGGTGGCGTCCTCCTGACTCGTCCCGGCCGCAGTCTCGATGCACGCCGCCCCGCCCGCGCCGCCCGCCCCACCCCCGCCACGACTCGCGCCGTCGCCGCCGCGCCCTCCGCCCCTCCGCGCCGCGCGGCCCCTGTCGCCGCCTGCCGCCGCCGTACGCCGAAGAGGGAAACGGGTAGCACCCGACTCTGCCGGCGTCGTGCCCGCCCTCCGCGCCGCCGGCCACTCGGCTCCCGCGTCGGTCGGCCCGTCTGGCGCCTGTCGCCAGCCCCGCGGCGCGGTACCCGGCTCGGCTCCCGCCCCCGGGCCCGGCCCCCGGTGGCGGCGACGACGACGAAGACCCCCAATGCGACCACGAGCGAAGACCCCGGCGCGGCCCATCCATGTCTGGCGATGGCCCTGGGGTCGCCGAGACCGCGGGGTGGAACCCGGTCCCAGGGCAACCGAAGCCCACGTTCTCCACAGGCGCTCGAGACGGTTCCCCCGCCCCGTCGCAGAACGGACGTCGAGCCCGCCCCCTTCCCCGCGTGCTCCTCTACGCCCCTGAACGACCTCCGCTGAGCCGCCGGCGGTGGGCTCACACCTCTGTCTCCACAACCGACCCCCACCCGGACAACCCCGCCCCGGACTCCCACTCTAAAGCCCCGCCCTGGACCTCCACTACCGCCCCGTCCCCTTACGCTCAAGCCCCGCCTCGGGATTCCCACTCTGAAACCCCGCCCCGGACGGACCACACATTACCTCGGGGCTTCCATTCTGAAACCGTCCTCGGTCTTGACTCCCGGCGGGCCCAATCTCGCGCCCACTACAGCCCCCGCCCCGGAAAGCGAACCCCCGTCCCGGGTTCGCTCCTATTGCAAACCAGCCCACACAAGAGGCCGAACACCCCGCCCGAGCCCCGCCCCGCATTACTACCCCGCACCGGAACCCTTTCGAACCGCGACTCCGAATTCCAACCGCCCCCAGACTCTCTCGTCGGCGCCGCCCCCGCCCCGCGACGGGGTCGAGATTGCGCGCGCGCCAGAGACTGCGGGGCGGGGAAAGGGAGGGAGGGTGTCACGGACTCCGCCCGTCGCGGCAGCTCCGTCTGTGCGGACACTTCTCGCAGGGCCGCACCCTCGGCGCACGATTGCTGTGCGCCCTCTTCCGGCCGGGTGGTCGTCGACCCTTTCTACTCTGAAGAGCCTGACGCGGGCCGCCTCTCGTCCGGAACCACCCGGGACCCCAGCCCCGACTCCTCCGCGACCTCCGCAGCCGCCGCCACTGTCCGTGTCGGACCGACCTCCGGCTCTCGGGTCCGGACCCGCCTCACTGGCGTCTCCGCCCGTCGCCGCTGTGGGTCCGGGAAGGTCGGTGCGAGGGCTGAGGGCTGCTCCGGGAACCCGGCAGGAGCTGCAGGCGTCGGTGGAAGCTCCGATGCCTCCGGTCACTTGGTGGAAGGGCGTGGGGACCGCTGTTCGGCTCGGGTCCGGGACTTGAGGGGTTCCTCTCGGGGTACCTCCAAACCGACTTGGACCCTCCGTCGTGTGGACTGGGAGTGCCCGGCCTCGGGTGCATGGGGAAAGTCCCGTGTGACCTCGGGGTGGGTCGTAGTCTATATTAACTGTAGCTGATGAAGCTTCCTAACCTACCACTCCCGGCACCGCGGCTGGACCCCTCGAAGGGACCCAGCGGTCCATGGAGTCTCGTGGTGGGACTAGGGCCCCCTCTCTGGGGAAGGACCTCGGACGAACTGAATATGCTACTGAAGTGAGGGAAACTACTCAGACTAAAGATGGGATGATGTAGGAAGATACTACTGAACCTACTTCTCCTCCTTCTTCTCCTCCTGTTCCTACGTCACCCTCCGCCTCTGGACCTTCTACTTTTACTGGAAGATCACGGGTGACTCTTCGGACCAGACCCCGGGCCCTGTCCGGTCGGGTGGTCAGCCACCGTGCGACAGGGAGGTGTCGTATGAGACCCGTACCAGGGCCCGTCGTCGTAACGGGAGTCCGGGGCGGGTCCTCTCGGTCCGTCCCTGGACCGGGGATCGCTCTTACCGTGGCACACGGCGTCACCGAAACACTCTGTATTGCCGAGGACGGCCAGTCACACGCTGGAGAAGGGTTCAATGACAGTGTTACCGCCGGTCACGATGGACCACCTCTTGTAACCCCGGAAGACGTCCATTCCTACACCGTCCGTCCACAGGTCCCCAAAACAGTTCTCTTGAGGACTTCCCCCGTACCCTCCGACGGAGTCGTCTCTCCCCCCACACTGTCCAAGGGTCTTGAACACACAAATACCCAGTTCTCTACCAGGGTCATTTATAAGATGTCTGATTGTCGAATTTACATGAAGACACTCGAGTAGTGATCCTCTCAAAGGAGTCTTCATTCTAACACGTAAAGGAGATTCACAACACGAGAAATGGTTTGGTCATTTGATATTTCCGCTTTGCTTTCCTGAACCGGTTCCCAAAACCTTTTCCGGAAACGACCGAACTCCCGTTCAAGAACAACCGTTCAAGATCGATTTAAACGTCTTCCTCTTTCAGGTATCTGCGGGACCCTCTTCTCTCTTGACGACTGGTGAGGGAGACTCGGTACACGCTCCGTCTTCTTCCCGAGACACTGGGTCCCCCCGTGCGTGAAGTCCACCGTGCTTACTCCTGGAAGAGTGACCTATTTCTGGGTCTCTCGTCGGTGAGTTTGTCCAGTTCAGTTTGTCTCACAGGAAGGAGTGTGCTAGAACACACGTCGGTGGTCGGGTACGGAGTAATCATTAATTGGCGTATATGGACGGGAGTACCGTTCCATCAATTGGACGACCTCTTGAGTGCCCGAATAATAAGACCTCCTTCGTGTACAGGTCCCGACTCACCAAACGAAGAGAGGTAGGAGATGTCCGGGATCTTCACCGTTCATCTGGAGTCTAAGAAGACCCTAAACAAAGGTGGTCAGGATTCTCACTTTGTAAAGACATTAGACCCATAGAGACAAAAAAATTCACGGTAAGGGATACAAAGAAAAAGACCCCGAAAAACCTCAACATATTTCTTAAGTCTAAGATATCCAGAATTACAAGACTATCTTCTTATTATATTACGTACGTACGACACGGAAACAGTAATTTCGAACTCAAAGAAAGGATACTTCAAGAAAGGATATTTACTAACACAGTAATCCCAGTGATTATATTTTACACAGGTGTGTCGAGACTAACCTCGACAGGTCGGTAACGGTTTTTCTTCTTGACACTAGTTCTATAATACCGTTGTTCTGGAACGACCAACGAATTCCCGATGGTCTTTATGTTCCTTTAGGACTAAAACGAGGAGTCTGAGATCAACACCTCCCTCCTGATATCATTACTAAAATCGGACCCTCGATACCTTAGAGACACGTTTTAATCATAGAAAGTAGGATAACCTCCGGACCCAAAAGTGGAAGTTTCAATCGAGGGGTAGTCTCATAATTTAAACCTCCGGAGCAACGGAGACCTCGTGATCTTGTCAAGGGTCTTGGAGGACCTCGATAGTTCCCTGGGGGGTCATCATTCGTACTGGAGTGACTCACCGTACGGATTTGACTGGTACCTAGGAGGTCACCTAGGACGGAATCCTCCTGAAGAGTGATCAGATGAGGTCGGGGGGAACGTGTCGAAGGTAGGGTCCTAGTAGGTGGGACCCGGAGGGATGGTATTTACGGAGGAGACTGCCCATTGGGTCCGGGTCGGGGTCGAACCTTTGACAAAATGTAAGGTGAGTGTCCTCCGACGGCTCGGGAACCAACGTCTGACGTCGTACGAAAACAGACACAGTGGGCTGGTGACGTCCCTTCGCTCGTCTCGATACCGTCTTGAAGAGGTCTCGTGACACAATCTCCCTGGAAGAAAGGGGCGACAGGAGGTTGTCAGAGGGTGCTGACGTCTCCCCGACGACCTATTCTCTTAAGTGACGAGCGGTGTCTCGGGGTGGGAGAAGATCCACACCTCATCGATTAAGAGGGCCCAAACTAAAGGGGTAAAGACCTGAGGAAAGAGGAGACAGTAAGTGGGACTCCAAGTACAGGGAGGAAACGGACGGAGACATAGGAAGGTGTAAAAAAGGAGAAACTTCGTCGAACCAAGGGTACCTTTGTCGTTACAGTAACCTTCTCAACCTCGGACCCTTACAGGGGTTCCCGTCCTCTTTCAGTGAGTTGTTTTCCTGACTTTGGGTGGGTCTCCCAACTAAGAGTGAGACGAAAGTACTGTCAAGAGTACCACTGTCCTGTCCTTCGATATCCCCGCCGTGAACCCCCCGACGACTCTAGCCCCTCTTACATGTAGATAGAAACACGAACAGGAACAGACAGCGAAGGAATAAAAGTCACAGACCAATCGGTACACTTGATCTACCCTGACGTTACGGGGTCCTATCCCGCCCAGGATGATGAAACACCTCCATCAAGGATAACTAGAACAAAAAGTAGGAAAAAAAAAAAAGAGGTGGTCTCGGGTCCCGTCCCCGAACCCCCACAAGACCCCCTTAGGACACTAACAACAGTAACTTCACCTTTTGCCCCAAGGGAAGGGAGTCAGTGAAGTGTCCGGACACTTACCGGTCACACGAGTCAAAGAGTCGTGGGGTAAATGGAGTAAACACAGTTGGCGGGAACTACGTAAACACGGTGTGTGAGAAGGACCACACCAACATTTCTACTCCGTTCTTATCGTTGGGATTTCAGACGTGTCTACTCCTGTGGGGTGAAGGAGATCGACGAGTATCCTCGTCCTACAACTGGATTCGGGACCCCAGTCCCCAGTCTGTGAGCGACGCCGGTGCCGATGGACGGGCAGCGGAGTCGGAGTGGGACAGTGGCGACGTCCACGTTGTGCGTCCTGATGTAGACCGTGTTCCCCTACGCGACGCTTAGGTAGTAGTGGCTGAAGGTCCACTACACGCACCGGCAGCCGAGCCGGCGGGAGCACGACGAGGACGAGAAGTACTACTGCCACAAGAAGCGGTTCTTCGAGATGAACGAGTTCTGGCTCTTGTGGTTCGACGCGTCCTGGTTCACTCAGACACTGACGGTCGGGGCGGGACACCCTAGATCCTTACACCAGGACTCTCAAAGACCGTAGACGACAGGTAGGGACGAACGCAAAAAGTATGGTCTCTAAGTGGGTTCGAATGGGTAAGGATGTGTCTTACACGACCTTAACGTCGTCTCCAATCCGGGAACACCGTCTGACGTCGACAGGTCGTGGTAAGGTGTGTGTGTGTGAGCGGTGGAAGAGAATCTTACGAATCCTTTCCGTTGGTCTCATATCGTCGAGGACTGAGACCAGTTCATTGACCAATTCATGACGCGAGTCGGGGGGTGGGGGTAGACTAATGTGGACGAAGGGTCCAGAAACTGTCGGTCTCCGGCCATACTCCTAAAGCGAGGGTTTAGTCGTACTTCACTGAGGAGGTCGAGGGAGATAGATCGACGAGTATCCTCGTCCTACAACTGCATTCGGGGATCTCCTACACGGTAGGAGAAGTCACTTTCCTAAATCGTCGTGTAACGAAAAGTTTGACCAGGTGGGACCAGGTCCGTCTTGTCTCCCAAGTTCCTTCAGGGGCAAGGGAGAGTCATCCTACACCCCTCACGATCCTGGAGCCGGAGTGAAGGAGGTGAACCTAAACTTCCCGGTATACACGTACACCTCAGAGTAAAGTCGAGAAGAGGCCCGTCTCCTCACTGTGGGCACGTGGACACTCTTGGTCGTACGCAAACGGGAACTTCGGGTGCGGAACTTGTGAACCTACACTGGAATGGGTGGTACTCTGTCAGTGACAATGGTGAATCGTTTCATTTCTTGGAAGACTTTACAGTGTCCTCAGTCTGTTCGTCCTCTGACCTCAAGTCGAAGGAGTCATGGGTTCTCCGTTAAATACGTCCTGGCGGGGAGGGGGGAAAGGGGGACAACAAAGGGGGGGTCAATTAAGGGAGGGGGACTGGGCTCTGAGAGGTCTCTTACCCTGACTTCCTGAACGGGACCCAGGACCCTTTCCCTGTTTTGCGGTAGACAACGAGGAAACGACCCATTTGAGCACCCTGCACGTCTACGGTCGTCGAGAGACGGCGGAAAGTCGATTGGTAGGACCCCGACGCTCCCGGAGAGGTAACACGGACACGTAACTCCGTCCCGACATAGACACGTACACTAGTATTCGGTTCCGGGAACCGAGGAGTGTGGTGGTGACTCCCCAGCCCCCTCCCAGTCCCACCCTTACCCGGGTGGATGGTCCCGACGACGACTGCTGGCCCCTCTCTTCCTTGTGACGGTCCCGTCATCTCTTCGTCCTCGACTCCGGGTCCCTTCCTCGGAGGAGATCCAGAAGGAGGACCTTGGTCAAACGCAAAACGTGTCTCGTACCGAGGGGGTCGGGAAGTCGAGTTTACGGTGGAAGGAATAAAGGAGACGTGTGGAGGAAAGAAAGGGTTCGGAACAACGGTGAGACGTTTGCGATAATTATGTACATGGGTCACGTGATGTCTATGACGACATCGCATAACTAAGATTCTATGGGTAAAAAAGGGGTGTATAATCGTAGAGACTTTAACCTAACACAGAATGTCAGCGACCGTAGAATATTAGTGACAACCGGTCTACCGTCAGTACTACATCAACATTAACAGACCGTCCGTGTTTGCACCAGTATCGACAAGTATAGTAACAGTCAAGAAATAGATTTCAGATTTACTCACGGAATTTCACACATTACTTTTGAGATCCACTATTCTTTCCTAACCTGGTACCAAATTTACTGTCTTCCAAAAAGAATCACCATGTCTTTTATCCCCATGTGGGTATTGTAAACTGCTTTATGTCACAAACGGGACACTTCGAAGATAGTCTACAGCGACACTAGCAAAGTGAATGTAAAAGGGAAGAGAGAAGACAGGATTGGTCGTTTAAGGCCTGGGGTAGACTCGAGGTGTTACTATTGAAGAGGGACAGGTGGTAACGGCTCCCGAGAGTGGGTTTGCATTCCTTTGTAACGCTGGGAGGCGCAAGGGGAGGGAGAGTGACGGACACGGACCCGAGCGATACTTTACGATAGACAGTCCATTAACCAGAAGCGTAGACGGGAACACGGACGAGGGCGGCGACGGGCGTAGAGACCAAGTGAAGTCGTATACCTGGGTGACGAGTCTCGAGACTCCCAGACCTATCACACCGGACATGTCCGGTACTCTCACTCTTCTTCCCGCACTACGGCACAGTGAAGGACCTGTCCGTTTCATCGTGTTTCATGTCTTCTTGGCAAAGACCCTACCGCGTACTAAAAGTCGAAGTAGAGTCGAAATCTTCAGACTAAAAACAGAAGAAAAGATGTAACTCTTCTTTCGGAGACGAAAAGAACGATCCCTGAAAGAGCGACCAGAAACTTCGTCTACCACGAACAAGAAACCCCACTTACCCTTTTGGAGACCCTAACGGTCTTTTTGTTAGAGAAACTGTGACAAAACTCTCGGGATTTTTACTCGTCCGAATATATGTGACCAATATATGTGGCTTTCTCCGGTTAGATCCTATCAAAAAATTTCAAAACTATATTTCCCTTCGTATCTTGTGACCGTCTTGGTTATCACATCCCTATTTAGACAGGAATTGCTCCTACCCAAATATTTACATTCAACTTTGGGTTATTCTCCAGAGGGCTATCTGGCAAAGGAAAAAAAATATTGACCCCTTTCACGTAGGGGTCTTCCGTTTCCTCTTTTATTATCAGATACTCCGACAAGTGGTTTGGGGTCTTTTCTTGTTCAACTGGACGTCTTCCTCCTCTTTTCCTCAGTTAAATTTATTCTTTATTTTTTCCGGTTAAATTCGATTAACAATTTTCTGAAACGATATTTCCTATCTCTTTTTTGTCTATATAAAATGCACTATACATGGTTCTATGATTCAAATTCTACTCGTATTGACAGTTCCTTTGTTCTACAGGATAGTGCAGACTCTAACCACTGGTGAGGTTAGTTGGGTGTTCCTACATCCTACACGGAACAGAACCTTGTGGGGTAGGGTTGTATGGGTCGGGGACCGTCACTACACGTACATCAACGGTAAATACTTAATGGCCACTAGTCACCGGACGGTACTCCAGAGAGTCTGGGTGACAGACCACACGGTATAGTATGTACTCCCTGTCGTCCGGACTGGACATGTCCTCACGGACGTTAGTCCTATAAATAATCGGTGTCTCACGTTCCCAGGAACCGTTTCGAAGACTGAGTACGTAAAGACCGTCGGAACCATACAGGTGGAAAGGAGGAGTGTTTCTACCTCCCCTTCCTTTATCGCAGAGAACCTCCGGAACCAACGTCCTCGGTTGTCTTTCCAGAGGTCAAGAACGCCTGGGTTGAAACCCTTTCGTTCCGTAAATAGGTCCTTTTGACGGTGACTGGAACTCAAGTCGTATACCGTCTCGTTTTTGTCTCACCTTGTCCCACCAGTCGGTACCACCTGAGACGGGTTCTTCGCGGGACCCCAACAGACCCGCCGCGAGTCGAGAGACCGAGGAGCCCCTAGGACGCCGGGTAAAGGTACCCGTAGCAAGGGAGTCGAACACGGGGTCCCATGTAGGATAGTGGAGACGGTTTCGGGACTCGGACACCCCCCACCGAGAGGACAGGTCGTCGACCTAAAAGGTGAAGTGGAGAGTAAGGGAGGTGGAGTGGGTCTTCAGTCTGAACCAGTATCAGTTCTAGAACACGTGACTGTCACTTCTGTCAATGGTGGAATACTACTTCACCTCGGGACCGGTAACGAAGTCGGTGGCGTCACTGACGACTGTTCGCGACGACCGTCGTCCTACTTTCACTCTCTTGGAGGTCTACTCGACCCTCGGCTTTGTCCCCGTCGATCAGAGGGGTAGGGAGAGGGAAGTGGGGAGTTTTTTTTTTTTTTGGAACAACTAAAACCGTAGAGGATTTTAAAACATCTCAAAAGAAATAGAATCATCTCCCCAATAAAGAAAATGTATTCAGTTCCTCTATCTTACCCAGCAAAAGGATGAGTCAAGGTTATTAGAGATATTTGGTGACAGACTTTTCTAAAGTTTGTTGTTTCATGGTGAAACCCAGACCAACCCTTTCCCAGGTACCGACCACAGACACAGCCCCGTGCAGGGAGAGGGGAAGATGTGAGTAGTGAGACACGACGAGGACCTGACCCGGGAGACGTCACTGCACCCTGGGACACCGACCACTCGGTCGTCGACTCACACACTCCCAGAACACAGTGACTCGTCGGTCGGAGCCTTTCTTTGAAGTCTTCCTTTTCCTTTTCGGACACCGAAATGTCGGGGACAATACTTCCAAACGGGAAAAGGCCCTCCTTACCGTTCACACACCTTCCGACCCGTGGAGGGGGACGTACCGCACTCACTGCACTCGCTTCACTCGCTTCACAGACTCGCGGCCTTCGGCGGGACGGGTAGAGGGTCGACACGACAGTCGTCACAGCACCGCCCCTGAACCAGGAGGACTCTCACCTACCTAGAAGGTCCTCCGGGGAATCACAACGGGTAGGAGTGGGGTGGGACGGTCAAATTTAGAAAGGATGAAGGGTCAGAGACAAAGGAGGTATATAAACCATTTTGTGACCGACGGGCGGGGGAAGACTATCTCCGAACACAGACTTGTTCTTCTGTAGGTCCGGACTTGGGGACCACCTTCTTACGGGTATACCGACCCTGTCTTTCGACCTTTATCAAGGGTCCCGAATCCGGTCCCCCTCCAGGTCAAAGGAATGCTATTCCCTGAAGGTGGTTTAGTTTCGGTCTCCCCGGAAGTCGAGCTCCCTGAGTCGGTGGGATCCGGATTCTCCTACCGCAAGACCTCGTTTGTGCACCTACTCTTAGCGAGGTAGGACCAGATCTGTACGGGAGTGGACAAGATGGACGACTTCCGTGAATCGAACAGAGTATGGTAACAGCCTACCTATGGACACAAGGACTCGACATCCTGACTGAAGAGGATGGGTAACCGGACCTTCCGTCGAAAGAGGAGACAGGTTCAGGAGTTCTCCGGTCCAAATTAATCCAAGGGGTGGAAGTACCGTAGTCAAAACTACGGGTCCAGATATGTTGAGTGATTTAAGTGAAAAAGTACAATCCTCTTATAGGGACACGGGGACATACGGTTCCTCTCACACTACCCGGGTCCCATCCCCACCAATAGAATTTTTTGCACTTTCACTCAAGGTAAGAACGGTCTCCTCTCCACTCACATCCGGTAGGACAGAACGAGGTTTAAAACGACACTAGGGGTCAGGGAAGAGGAGTCCCAGAGTCCACAAATACAGGTTGCAGAAGGGGGTTGTGGAGTGTACTCGAGACGGAGTAGGACGAAGGGAGAGGGTATTTTTTTTGGAGACACACACACACACATGTATTATGTGAATTATATAGTCCAGGTAGAAAGGTAGAGTCGTGTATATGTAAATACGGTGACTGGTCAAAAAAGAGTCGGAGAGGTTCGTTCCCATCTTTTATGGGTGACGGACATCCGCGACACACGTCGCCGGAACGGACTTTAGACGGAGTTGTGTCTTACTTCAAGTAAAACGGAACACGGACAGAGTATGTGTGACCTTCACCCCTCGCACACAAGGCGACAACAGACATTTAGTGAGGACTTCAGAAACTTTGAGAGTCTAACGAGACACGTTCGGCCGGAAGACGCTGTCACGAGTCACTCCGACCTCACCCTCGTCCAGTATCACCAAAGATGTACCTGTCATGTGACTTGTGGACATCGCAGACTACGTTCGGATCGCGGAAAGGGATGAAAGGTTGATCAGGGAGGGGACTGGATCACGGTAATGTCCAGTCTGAGTCCTGGTCCGTCGTACCTGAGCCCGAGTGGCAAGACATCTCTTACAGGACCAGGAATTAGTGGTACTCATGGAACCGAAAGTCTTCACTAATTTCGTTCTTTCCCGACTCGACCGACCAGTCTATCCGTGTAATGGGAAGAACGGGAGGTACTTAGACGGACCCACCGATGTATCGGAGAAACTAGACGTTTCTAAGACTCGTGAATGTTATCGATAAACCCCGAAGACTCTTTCTTGGCTCCGGGGGACCCATTTTAGACGAGTCCCTGAGGACTTCCTTCTCATCACCCTTCTTCCACAGCGACATCCTCAAGAGACTTGCGTCTCGACCTCCTGACATGGCCACGCCCAAAGGACCCTTCGTAATTGTTCGAGTCGATCCGAGTCCTCGAACAGGACCCCAACGTCCGTTGTGTCTCTCCGTCCCTCCACGCCCCTGGGTAGTCTCTCCCCGACGTTTGGTCGTCGTGCCCCGAATCCGACTCCCTCGTGGTACATTCAGCCGTAGACACACCATCTATTTCAGACTATCCGAGCGTGTAGAGACCGGAGATCAGTCTCTTGTACTTAAACGACACCCCTCACCCCGGGACTGAGACGACCTTAGTCGAGACGCGGACTGGTGTCGGGACAAACGTGTGGTTGTTCAGTACAAGGACTAGTTCTGGAAAACCGCTCTCGTCTTGAGGAGTCCTACCTCCCGGCACACTTCTCCCCGGTCCGTGTCGAGTGGTCGTCCACTCCGAAATCTCCCTGGTCCGACTCATAATTTTCCCTGACAAAGAGGGGTCAGACCGAAGGTAATGTCCATAAACATTGCGTCAATGGACAACCCAAAAGTAGGCATGTACCGGTCACAAAAAACTCCTACTACAAGGTTTTTTCATCGACGATTACTCAGTGAAACCAAGTAGGTTCGGGGTCGTGAAAGAAGGAAAAGAGTCATAATGAAAAAAAAAAATTCATTTTATCTTTTCAGACTCTACAATGAACTAAGGAGGTGGGTAACAGAGGAAGGGTGAGAACGGAGTCGAAAATAAAAAGAGAAGGTCCTACTAAGATCGCGAGGGGTGTTTTAGGTCCTTCGAGAGTTCAGGACGGACTTTCTCCTCCTTGGTAAATTGTAGGTCTTGAGGTACAGCGGGTTTGAGCTCCCACCGTTCCCACTGGGCCGACTGGACCTTCACTTGACAGAAGTCTTGTTGAATTGGACTTCGGTTCGTTCTCTCCTTTACCCCCCCGCCCCCCGCCCCCTTCTTCGTAATAGAGGAGAACATGTCTAAGATAAAGAACATTGGTAAACAATTTGAGGAAAGAAAAAGACTAGAGTACCGTACGGAACCACATAAAACATGTCCTCCCTTTTTTGTGTGGTATTCGTTTCTTGGGCTTCTCTTAATGTTGCGCAACCTAACAGACAGACACGACAGACATGGAACGAAGACGACGACACTAAAGATTTGGATACGATAATAAGTTGACTGAAAAAAAAACATGAAACTGGGTGGAAAAAAACTCTATGGCCAATTTTTTTTGTTGTTGTTTCAAGAACTTTATTTTGAAAAATTTTTCGGTAAAAGGGACCACATGGATACAGATGAGGGATGGGAAAGAACAGTGAAACTCAACTTAAGAATGGAAATCACTCCTACACACAAGTATGTGCAAAGTATAGGCTCTTTACCACGTACATAATCAGACGAACTCGACGGTATTGTTATGATATGTCGGACCCTCCGAATTGGTTGTCTGTAGATAAAAGACTTGAAAGACCTCCGAGCTTCAGGTTCTAGTGTAGCTGTCTCAACTAAAGGCCACTCCGGAGACAAAGCCCGAACGTTTATCGGTGGAGGAACGACACAGTGTTACCGGAAAAGATACACACGTATACCTCCCTCTCTCGAGGGACCACAGGGAAGTAGAAAAATATTCCTGGGGTCAGGATAACTTAATTCCGGGACGAGACTACTGAAGTAAATTGGAATTAATGGAATAGAGGTTTGTGTCAGTGTAATCCCCGAAGTTGCGTACTATAAACCCCTCCTGTGTTAAGTCAGGCATTGTCAGGCATCGTGGATAATAAGTTTTATGAGAGGGAGAAAGAATCTTGTAAATAAGTCGTGTATAAGTCGGTCCACGATACGATCTACGGTCCTCGAGATCTACTTATTCTATTTGACATTGGAGTTTTTCAATTGTCACATACACTCTTTATCAGAAAATTGGTAAAAATTATGTAACACAGTTGTCTCAGATCATATATGTTTCGACACTCTCAACCTAAATACTTAAGTCTTTCCGAAGTTCCTCTCTCCAAATGTGACCTGCAACTTCCTACCCTCCGTAAAAAGTCCTGCTACTTCTTCTTTTCCTGTCAGTGTCCTCTCAAGACGACACACTGATCTTCTAACACTCCCCCTCTGTAGAATCCCCTACCCCAACCTTTCACGTAAAATCCTGTCTAACGGTTCCACGAACAACAGATCAGTGATTCAGTGCAGACTGAGACGTTGGGACACATGACGTCGGACAGTCGGAGGAGACGGGCACCCGAAAAGGTCCGTTCTTATGACCTCACCCACCGGTAAAGGAAAAGGTCCTCTAGAAGGGCTGGGTCCCTAACTTAGGTGCAGAGTACAAAACCGTCTGCCCAAGAAATGGTGACTCGGTGTCCCTTCGATTAACGGTTCCATCCACTACCATTTCCGTCTACCTTACTACTGACATCGTTAGGTCCGTCCTTTACTCTTACCTAATCTCTGAATTGTCAAGTTTATCAGTCTTAAAACGACTGATGACCACTCCTCTCAAAAGATCTTGAAACGGACACAAGGGAGACACTATTAAGGTATTGACCTTAGGGACACTCACAAAGAAAACGGATTAGAGACGACGAAGAGGGACTAAACAGAGGACACCACGGAGTAATAAAAAATCAAACACGACCTGTGACATAGACTTTTTAACAAATAACGTCAAAGGTCTAGATCCTACCTATCTCCCCGAAAAGTCAGCGACGACAGTGTACGGGTCCCCGTTACCTTAAGACTCTAGTGCAAGAACGTCTAAGGTCCAACTGTGAAGGACCGGTGTTTTCCGTCTGACACCTAAATCGTCTAACACGTTCCCGACCAAATGAAGCCAAGTAGGACTGGGGAATCCCCCGAAGGGGACACCGAGTCGACCACTTCTTAGACGGGCGTTACGCCCTCTGGACCCAACCTAGGGACCCAACCTTTCTAGGGGACCTCTTCCCTTCCGAATCCCGTGTCAGACCTCAGAATCGGGTTCCGTCCGTCACCAAATAGTCACAGGTTGTGCAGGGGGTCGGGGCTAGGAACTTCTGAAAGTCTTTGTGTTAAGTAAGAGAATCAGTGGAGAGGATTTTACCCGTTCGTGGAGGTCCCTTTTCCCCGGGACTTACGAACCGAGGGGACAGATCTAAGGACAGGAGAGACCCTACAGTCGGATCGTTAAGAAATCTTAGAGCAATCGAGAAACTACGAAAATTCTACAAGCATGTCGGAAAACTAACAGGAACCACCTTTTCAACCAGGTTAAGTGGATCAGAGGATAAATGGCTGTTGTATTCAGGAGACAAAAGTAGAGGCCTGCGAGAGGGTCTACCGTAAGGCGACCACGGACACTCGAGTCGGACGAGAAACGACAACCTGTTCCGACGCATGACCCCGCAACCAGACACACACATAATACCAAAGGATTGGACTGGACATAGGTGAAGCCCTCACAACCGCACCAAGACGAATCCTGAAGGACATTAGAGACTAAATCCCCTGTCTGGACAGAAAGTACCTATTCGTGAAGAAAAGTGTTCCTCCGGGTCAGTTCTGCCTAACATACACCTTCGTGAACCATTTAAGATTTAGGGTAGGTCTGTGTTCCCAAACAATCAAAACACAAACAAAAAGGGTGTTCTTATAATACTTTGCCTCTAGTTCGGGAACCGAGAGAGGATGGAGGTATCGTGTACGTTCTCTCTGTCCCCTTGGGTCTACCCTTCCCTTGGTCTCTGTCACGTCCGGATTGCTTACCTGGATGGATCACGACGGTTCCCAGAAACTGGTGTGCTTCCCCGACTACACGACCTTATCCCATATAACTACACATAGACACGGCCACCAGGAGAAAGGACGGAAGACGGACACGAAGAGTCATTAAGACGAGGTACCCCGACCGGTCGTAGGACAGAGAGAGACGGCAAGGAAGGGAGTGGACGGGGACGGGTGGTCACTAACGGAGCGTCACTCAAGGGGAAGTAAAAGGGGGAACCACGGAAAAAAAAAAAAAAAATTCTCCTACTAAGAGTCTCTGGCAGAAACACAAAAAAGGTGGGGTGAGGTGTCGAACAGGACACAGGAGGAGGGATTTCTTTCCTGTCTGACTTTTACACCCATTGACTCCGTCGTACCTTCCTTTTAGTAGTCCTTCGGAAAACCGTGGCTACCCAGCAAAGTGAACCCTTTGTAAAGTGGAGACACGTCACCACTTGGTAGACACCTATGTTCCGTATAGCAAATGTGTGTATTGTGTGGACACAATCAAAAGACCCCGACGGTATTGTGTACTGGTGTTTCACTTGTGGAAGTTCGTCATCTTTGAATAAGAGGGTGTCAAGACTTCCGACCTTCAGACTTTACTTCCCCAGTCGTCCGATACGGGGGAGAGTGTCGAGACCCCTTCACAGGAAGGAACAGAAAAGGAGCGAAGACGCCCGACGGTCGGTAGGGACCGCAAGAAACTGGACATTAATGTAGTGACAGAGACGGAAGTGCACGAGCCGAAGGCAGACACACACAGACAGATGAGTGTTCCGGAGGAAAAGAGAAACTAAACAAATACATAAATAAAAACCGAAACAGCCCAGGAGTGCCGACGTGTCCGAAAAGAGGTCAACGGCACACGTCCGAAGAACGTCACCGAAGAGAACAACGCCTCGTACCCGACATCCTGTGTGAGTCGTCGACATCGTGCACCCGAATCAACGGGGCACCGTACACCTTAGAATCAAGGGACTGGTCCCTAGCTTGGACGTAGGGGACGTAACCTTCCGTCTCAGAATTGGTGACCTACTGGTCACCAAATATCTGTATTTTTTCAATAGGACATGAGGTTTTCGTCGGCCTTTGGACCCTGAGTCCCGACTTTCCGGAGAGGTACATCCTTAGTCCACCGGAGAGACTCGGAGTCGTAGAAGTGGACATTGTAGGGACAGAAAAGTGTCCTGATAGACCCGTACCCTATCTCGTTCCTGGTTTCACCTGGTTTCGGGACGGACCACCTCGAATGAGGGGTGTTGTACTCCAGTGTGCTCCATTTCAGGTACCTCTCTAAGACTCTGTGTCCTCCCCGACACGTGTGGGTGGAGGTCCGGGTCCCTTTCCGACTTAGGAACCTGTCCCTACTTCCCCGAAAGGACTCCACACACTCGTGGTGGTGACGACTCTTGATATCGTCTCCGGGGAGGGAGTGGGGTCCTTGAGTTGTGTCCATGGTCTCATCGAACCCCTTTCATACCCCGAGGTGACTTCTCTTGAATGTTATTATAACAGAGGACTCATACAATG
The DNA here is from genome assembly GCA_006410555.1 of Capra ibex. NCBI lineage: Eukaryota > Metazoa > Chordata > Mammalia > Artiodactyla > Bovidae > Capra > Capra ibex. The sequence continues at coordinate 46,486,624 of SJYO01050590.1, forward strand.
TTACTCTAAGACGGTACGTGTACCTTCGTTTATATACGTTTCAATAGTCTTCCCTAGTCTACCGGTCAGTCTGAGGCGTCATGAGGCCCGTTTCCAAGTAGTGTCGGGTCCTCCTTACACAGGTAGTATCCGCAATCGGAGGTCTCTGAGTACAGGGTTCACATGTGGAACCCCACCTTAACGACCCTACCTTAAATCGGTCAGAAATGTTCTATCACAGCTTTCACGAACAATAGTCGATTATTGAGGGTGGTTGTCACCTCGACTTGACGAAATGAGGTATAAGAAGGGTTGAGAACTATAACAGTATGCAAAAGTTAAAATCAGTAAGAATGTCCGAAGGAGTACCATGCGTTAACACAAAGATTGAACACAAGGGATTAATAATTACTCTAACGTGGGAAAAAGTATATAAATAAGTAGTAGATATAAAGATGAAAACACTACGTGGGCAAATTATCGAGAAATCGGTTAACAAGATAATAGTAGAAAAGGAATCAGTAAGTGCCCGTAAGAAAAACAAAAGTTACAATACCTTCATATCAACTAAATATTACACAAGTAAGGAAAACGTGTCGTTGCACTGAACTAATATGTATATATAAGAAAAAGTGTAAGAAAAGGTAATACCAAAAAGTGTCCTATAACTTGTGTAAAGGGATACGATATGTCATCTTGGAATAGCTCTTATCTAGTCACCAACGGTCCCCGACTCCTACCTGTTTCTCGACTGACGTTCCTACGTATTCCTTTGAACATCGCTACCTTTACAAGACATTGAACGAACACTACTACCGATATGTTTATACATGTAAACAGTTTTAAGTACTTTGACATGTGAAATTTTTCCACTTAAAGTATGGAACACAGTCCCGACGGGTTCTAATAAGGGTCGAAATTACTGAGTGATCGTCCTAAATATGTCGACCCGTACTCCAGTCTGAGTGTACTCCAGTACATAAGGGTCCTTTCCCAAGTTTCGTTTTAGTCGTTTAAATTTTCGGTATGTGTCTCTCCAGGTCTCTTTTGGTCCTCGAAGGTCGTCTACGTTGTGTCCTGCACGAATTAAAGAAGTCGTTACTTAACACTGTTGTGGAAACTCTACCACAGATGTCCCTTTCGAGTACTCTATAGGTCTCAAAAATCGCCCCTTACCAATACATCTGTAGGTGACGAAGTCAAGTCAAGTCAAGCCAGTGAGTCAGCACAGGCTGAGAAACGTTGGGGTCCGGACGGACAGGTAGTGGTTGAGGGCCTCAAGTGGGTTTGAGTGTACGTAACTCAGCCACTACGGTAGGTCGGTAGAGTAGGAGACAGTAGGGGAAGAGGAAGACGGGGGTTAGGGAGGGTCGTAGTCCCAGAAAAGTTTACTCAGTTAAGAAGCGTACTCCACCGGTTTCATAACCTCGAAGTCGGAGTCGTAGTCAGGAAGGTTACTTGTGGGTCCTGACTAGAGGAAATCCTACCTGACCAACCTAGAGGAACGTCAGGTTCCCTGAGAGTTCTCAGAAGAGGTTGTGGTGTCAAGTTTTCGTAGTCAAGAAGTCACGAGTCGAAAGAAGTGTCAGGTTGAAAGTGTAGGTATGTACTGGTGATCTTTTTGGTATCGGAACTGATCTACCTGGAAACAACCGTTTCAGTATAGAGACGAAAACTTATACGACAGATCCAACCAGTATTGAAAGGAGGGTTCCTCATTCGCAGAAAATTAAAGTACCGACGTTAGTGGTAGACGTCACTAAAACCTCGGGTTCTTTTATTTCAGACTGTGACAAAGGTGACAAAGGGGTAGATAAAGGGTACTTCACTACCCTGGCCTACGGTACTAGAAGCAAAAGACTTACAACTCGAAATTCGGTTGAAAAAGTGAGAGGTTTGAAAGTGAAAGTAGAAGTATAGACTCCACCAACTATAAAGAGGGCCGTTAGAACTAAGGTCGAACACGAAGAAGGTCGGGTCGTAAAGAGGACTACATGAGACGTATCTTCAATTTATTCGTCCCACTGTTATATGTCGAATCGTGTATGGTTTTAAGGTCAGAGGGCCTTTCTTTGGCCGATAAATCGTATTTGATGTAACAAATGTGTCGTCAAATCCGTGTCGCCTATCACAGATTTGAGAAACATGAATCCCTTGTCACTCTTGGGAAGGTTTGTGATGCAAGGGTCTGTGATCGATTCCCGGTTAAATATTCGTTCAGAAAGATTCCTGTCTTACGAGTCTGGACGATCTAATTGTGAAAAGACGTGTGTGGAGTTGTTTGGATGGGGGTTTTCCTTTTCTTCACAAAAGGATAGAACTCTAGTACTTTCACAAAATGATTTATTAGAAAAGAAAAATATCATTTGAAGATTTCTAACTTCTTATTAAGGTGTAATTTATTTTCTGACACGGAAAGTGTAAGTCCAGATTTTCGTCACCATGTAATCTTCACCGATTGTGACCGAGTACTCTTTCAACAATTTAAAAGTACATAAAACACTTGGTCAAAGTTTTATGTCGTTACTAATTTTTAATTGGATATTAAATGTTATTTATTTTTATAATTTTTGTTTCCATTACCTTAAGGGACCGTCAGGTCACCAATCCTAAGACGCGAAGGTGACGGTCTCCGTTCCCAAACTAGGGACCAGACCCTTCATCCTAGAACGTACGGAGCTCCATACCGGTTTTTTGTTTTGTTTTTCATTATCAGTCCTAAGTAGTGTAGAATAATATAGATACAGTTAACTTAGACATACAACTTTTATAGTAGATACATCAGGAAGACACGTAAAAAAAAGGGATGAGCCGTAAGTCACTGGAGTGTGGTCAATGAACCTTATTCGGTACCATCCTCATAAATATTGTATTCCAAGTTATTTGTGACTTTCAGTCCATAACAAGGAAACCCCATCGATCAACAATTTTGTAGACAGTCGTGTGACGAGAGACATTAGGTGGCCTTAACTAAAAACATTCACTGTAATCCATCCCTAGGTTAAAGAAAGAGAAAAAAACCGTCCACCTATAGGTCAACCGGGTCGTAGTGAATGGCTTCCCGACGGTAAAGAGTGAAAGGGTGCAGTCGAGACTTCACAGTGAGCTCGTAATAAGTCTACAGATACACTTAGACAGACGGAGACTCAGGAAATGAAATAGAGAAACCAGACGAACAGACGGAGACATGACGTTAGTGCGACGTAAAGATCCAAGTGTCATTCGGAACTATAGGTCACTAGGTTCAGCGGAGTGAAACCAAAAGTTTCACAGAACCATCACAACTCAGAAATCGTAAACATGTGTGTAAAATCACGGTCGAACAGTCAAAGGTGGTTTTGTTTTTGTAGAACTTTTTAGAAACTCTAAATTAACGTTGACCTATGTTAGCTATCCAGTTAGATCTTTCTCGACTAGAAATGTCATAACTCAACAGGTCAGCTACTTGTACCAGATAGAGAGGTAAATAAACCCAGAAGATCTTAAATAGATTTATGAAAAGACACCAGAAAACGTAGTATGTACAAAAAACCTAAAGAAAGATACATGAACCAAAAATTTTTATCATAATATTCACTATAGAAAAGTAAAAGACCAAAGATTATATAAAATGTATCTTTGTTGGTAACAATTACCCTGAAGGGACTATCGAGTCAACCATTTCTTAGACGGACGTCACGTCCTCTGGACCCAAGTTAGGGACCCAACCCTTCTAGGGGACCTCTTCCCTTTCTGATGGGTGAGGTCATAAGACCGGACCTCTTAAGGTGTCTGACATATAAAGGTACTTCAACGTTTCTCAGTCTGTGCTGACTCGCTGAAAGTAAGTGAAAGTTAGTAACAATTGTGACTAAACTATAAACCCTTGGAACTATTTGTGAGTAATCTTAAAAACACATCTAAGACAACCTAAAAGATACACACATATATTAATATATTAAACGTTTCTTTTCATCAAAATAAAGGAGGAATTGTTAAGAATATGTAAAAATAAGCGAAAGAACCAAATAACGTGATCGGTCCTACAAAGTAATCCTTATCTATACCTCTCTTGTCCATACGAATACAGCAACGGTCGGAGTCTTCCTTTCGGAAGTGGGAAAGTAGCAATTTTTATGACAAACGACATCCCGAAAAAAACGTCTATAGTAAATAGTTTAATTTCTTTAAAGGAAGATAAGTATCAAACGATGTACAAAAATGAAACTTATCTAGAATTTAAAATAGTTTTTGAAAGGACGTAGATGACTCTATTAGTACATTAAAGAAGAAACTAGGAGAATTATGTATTTTAATATAACTCAAAAGTTTACAATTTGACTAGAACGTTAAGCCCTTATTTATATTGAACCAACCTACGTAATTGGAAAACGAAATAATGATACGATTTAACCTATCGTACATAAAAATCTTTAAAGTGTATATGTAAGGACTCAATCCAACCGAAGATTGAAAGGAAAGAACAATCTACAAACGATAGTTCCAATACTATTGGAGTACTCCACATAACTCACCGCATGGGAAAGAATATAAGAGACTCCTCACAGATTATAACCGTAGCAAAAAAGACCACTCCGGTAGTCCCGGACCCTAAAAGAAGCACCTCATAAAAGAATCAACGCCTAAATCGAAGGAATTGATAAAAGATAAAAACACAGTGAAAACTACTGTATAAAAAGACTTTTGAACAGGTAAAGAGGATCTTCCAGTTTTTTAAAATCGTATTATAACAAAAGTCGTAGGAGGACGGTAAGATTACGGACGTCCTAGATATCAACACAGAGCAGAAAGAAGACCTATAACCAATAAACACGGAAGAGACAAAAAGAACTAATCAGTGTCTCCTCCGAATAGTCAATATAGTCAGGAAAGTTTTTGGTTTGAAAAACCGAAACGCAAGTAGTACAGACAACACATAAACAAAAGATAAAGGAATAAAGGACTAAAATAAAAATAATAACGGTAAGAAATTGAAAGAAACTGAAAAATTTTTTTATAAACAATAAATAAATAGACAGACACGGTCTAAAATCAAAACTGTACACCCTCGCGTCTCTGTATCGGTGACCCGGTCGTCCCTTAAGGGAGAAACTCAAATAAACGACAAGAAAAAGACGGGAGAAATAACCACGAACCGAGTCAGGAAGATCATATGGACGACGACGACGACGCTTCAGCGAAGTCAGCACAGGCTGAGACACGCTGGGGTATCTGCCGTCGGGTGGTCCGAGGGAGCAGGGACCCTACGTTTATGCATCCCTATAAAAGACATACAGTCCGTGTCAAACTTCATGAAATGTTTATAATTAAGTAAAAAAGAAATATTAATGGGACACGTTACCTATAAAAATAATAGAGGTGAAACGTCTCTTCCGAAGGGTCCACCGAATCACCATGTCCTAGACGGACGTTCCGTCCTCTGGACCCAAGTTAGGGACCCAGCCCTTCTACGGGACCTTTTCCTTTACCGTTGGGTGAGGTCATAAGAACGGACCTTTTCAGGTACCTGTGTCCTCCGACCACCCGATGTCAGGTACCCCAGAGTTTCTCAACCTGTGTTGACTCGTTTATTGTGAACGTTTCTTCCTTCGAGTCCGTGTCTCCAATTTATTGAAGGAGGATCAGTCTTCGGTCTCAACCTCGACTCTAAACTTGGAGCCGAAGGACTGAGCTCAGTCACAAGCTTTGGTGTGACAACGGTGAGACTAAAAAGTAAGAACCCAATGAGCGAAAGACACACTGAAGACACACACACACACACACACACACACACACATTAAATAAATATAAACCGGTACGACCTAGAAGAAGCTATACACCGAAAAGAGATCGTCTCCGAGGAGAAGCAGTACCACGTGTCCGGAGAGGAATGTTACTGAAGAGAACACCGTCTTGTAGCCGAGATCCCGTGCCCCCGAAGTCTTCGACATCAAAGGTCCGAGATCTCGTGTCCGAGGTATCAACACCGCGTGCCCGAATCAACGCGGTGTCGTACACCCTAAGAGGGTCTGGTCTCTCGCTTGGGTACAGAGGACGCAACCGTCCGCCTAAGAAATGGTGACTCGGTGGTCCTTTCGGGGACGTATATCAAAAGACTCTCGTCTCTAGGACTGACACAAAAGTGTCGGCACCGAGGTCCCGAGCCATCCATCCGTCGTCAAGACAACTTACCTACCTACTTACTTACTTGTCATCTGAGACCACGTAACTCTTGTCCCGTCAAAGGACAAACGCAGGTACCAGGGGTCCCGACCCTATCCCGACTTGGAAGAAGACCCACACGACTAACCCCGGACACTTTACTTGGTAGAGACCTAGGGGTGCGAGAGGTAGAAACTCCGGGGGTCCCCTCCGACACGTCTCCAGGGTCCTTGGAGTTTTCTTACCGGGGAGTAGACCGAAACGGGAGAACATCGACCCACGAACGTGCGACCGAGGGAGAGTGGGGAAGGGACGTCTTCCTTCCCTCGACCGGACGTAGGGGGAACCGTGATTACACGTGTGAACTTCAGGGACTCCGGCCGGGTCACCCGCCGGACTCGACGGCGACACTTAGTGCGTCGGACGACGGCGGACGGGCGTGCCGGCCGAAACTCCCAACCGGTCCCGGAGACCACCCTTGACGGGCGACGGGATTAACCCGGAGAGGACCCTCCGTCGGCCGGGACGAAGAGTGAACAGAAGTGAGACCGACGGCGAAACGGGAGAGTTCCTCCTGCCGTACGAAGGACTAGGCCGGCCGAGACACCGGTCGGTCCCGACCTCAAGTGGGAACAGAATGTCTGTCTCTTTGTCTTTGGGACCCCCATTCTGACCCAGGGACGGGTTTTGGTGTTGTTCCGGTCCGTTCCAAAGGTCCTCGTTCGGGCTCTTTCGGGTAACTGCGCCGAGATAAGGAGACGACCTTGACCTTACTCAAGGGTGTCCTTTTTTTTTTTTTCTGGAGGAAAACCGAGGACACCGGTGGACCGACGACGGTTCATAGTCCTTGTCCTGACCGACGACCGTAAGTACTTTTACACAGGTACACTCTTAACAGTGACGGGGGGGTTTACGGCTGTTTGGGTGTTTTTCCGTCTACCCTTGTACCGGCTTTCTTCGTCTCCCACCCAGGGGAGACTTCGTAGCGCCCCTTTCGACCCGTCGGTCCTGAGGACACTGAGGAGACGAGACACGGAGTCACATGTGAGGGACCTTTTACCTTTCTCAAAAGTCTACGCAGTGTCGCCCTGATCCCGTCTAAAAAAAAACAGACACTTTCCGAACGACGTACGGAAAGTGACCAGTGTGAGTCTCTGGGAGAGTCCATCCTTTCTCGAATTAATGGTCGACCCGGACGAAGAGACCTCCACCAACCACCAAATCAACGGTTCAGTGTACGCACTGAACCTGCACTGGGGTACCCGATATCGGGTGTTTCAAGGAGACAGGTACCCTAAGAGGTCCGTTCTTATGACCTCATTCAACGGCAAAGGAAGAGGTCTCCTAGAAGGGCTGGTCTCTAGCTTGGGTCCAGACGACACAACGTCCGACTAAGAAATGGTCACTCAGTACCCCTTTCGGGGAAGGATAAAAAGATCGACACCGAATCTAGAACAGATCTTTTAGGGGTTTCTTGGACTCGGTCGGGGCGTCCGGAAGGAAGTCGTTCTTCCGTGAGTGACGGAGGGTGGTACTGGGTAAGAAGAAAAAGAAGAGGGTGGAAGGTCCGGAAGAACAATAAAAACTTTTTATAAGTAAATAAACCGATGTGACCCAGAATCAACGTCTCGCTTCCTAGAAGATAGAAGGAACACCGCACACACTAGATCAAGGGACTGGTCCCTACCTTGGGCCCGGGGGACGTAACCCTTACTCCTCAGAATCGGTCACCTGATGGTCCCTTCAAGGGGGAAAAGAACAATTTACCCAGTAAAAAGAAGGTATTCGGAGGAGAACCAGGATCAAGATGCGACACACGTGAATTTTACTTAGAAAAAAGGAAACCACTAGAAGTCGGTTTTACGTCCAGGACTGGGAAGAGAAGAGGACCACTTCCAGAAGTTCAGGGAAGTCGAGAGTAGTATACTGTCGAAAGAACCCACTACGGACCCACGAGAAGAGTCTCGTACGACGACCGGGTCTTCGCGAGAGACATCGGGCCCACACTTGGGTCTCCCCGGTGAATCCAGGTGTCTCGGTCCGTCTAGGTAGAGAATTTCAAGTGTTCAATACCAAGTCCGATTGCCAAGTTCCTCGTCTGGAGACGAAACTGGAAGTGTGGAAGGGTTACTGAGTCTTCCGATTTGAACCTGGATCTTAAGAACCTGGGTCTCGAGACAGGGTCTTACACTCCCCGACCTTCTCGTCGGAACGCCGGGGGTCGGACCAGGGGAAGGGACAATGAGGACCGAGGTGGAAGTTGTACTCGACCAGGTCCTCGTTCGTATCCCTGTGGCGTCAATTGCACAGGGTCGAAAGGAGTGTGAAACCGGAGAGGCTGTGGTAGGATCCCTTCTTTCGGTCCGTTCGTCCGAACCCCGGAAATCCCGTTCTCTCAGACCCCAGGGTCCGTCGTTCACACCAGACCTCCTCTCGTCCGCACAGGGAACCGGGACTCCTGGGGGACGGGGTACTCCCGTTAGTCCTGGGAGGAATGGACGCAACCTCCCCAAGTGAGTCACCGGAACAAGGGCGCTGGTCGTAGTGTGTAGGAAGACAACTCAGTAGGACCTCGACTCTGGGTATGCCAGGGACTACAGTAAAAGACTCCCTACACTACTGAGCAAACAAGTCGGCCTAAACCCCCGGGTACACGACCTACCCCGGAACACTTAAAGTATAAAGAGAAAAAAATTTTAATTAATTAAACCGGCACGACCCAGGAGTAACGACGAACACCAGAAAGACATGAACCTCACTCACCTTCGATGAGAAGGACCGTTACGTGCCCAAAGAGTAACACCACCGAAGAAGAAAACGTCTCGCGTCCGAGATCCAAGTGTCCGAAATCGTCAACGTCGAGTGCCCGAGATCTTGCCAGAGTCATCGACACCGTGTGCCCGAATCAACGAGGCGTCGTGCACCCTAGAAGAGTCCGGTCCCTAGTTTGGACACAGGGGACGTAACCGTCTACCGAAGAATAAGTGACTCGGTGGTCCCTTCGGGGGACTCAAAGGATAATTATAAAAATTGGACGATCCTAACAAAGTTCGGGGAAGACAGGAGGTCCTCGGTGCTTCCTCGTTTGATGAACCCAGAGGCGGTAGACATGTAGACGACTCACAAGGTAAGCGTGGGGTCGGTTCGGGAGATCTCCAGTAGAGAGTGGGGAGTTCCTCGGACCGAGAAAGGGGACCACAGGGAAGAAGGAAAGACCGATGTAACCAGGGTCCTACGTCCGAATTACTACGACTTTCGGTCGAGTGCTACGTCCCCTCCAACTCGTCACGAAACATCTGACGTTTCGAGGACGACACGTCGACGCAGACCCCACCGATCAATTGAAGGACCCGGGTAGTCGAACCCGGAAATGCACCGTCTACCGAGTCGGACCGTGAAGTCCGACACTGTCGAGTGTCCGGACCGGAGTGGAGGGGTCGTGACGAGGTCGAAGCCGACAGGTCCCGGGTCGGGGTCCGGTCCGAGGAGGGTGATGGGGTAAGGACAGTAGAGGCGGAAGGGAAGTACCGGACCAAGACGGGAGGTCGGGTGAAGGAGGTACAGGGTAGGTCTAAGGGGGGTTCTTACACCAGTCGTTGGGTCGGGGAGCCCGTGACGGGGTCGACGCGCCTCGGTGGACCGGACTCCAGTGGGGGAGGCGTCGCACCGGGTGTAGGTCACTGACTAGGTCCACCCCCATTTTTCGACCGGTAGAACTGGGTCACGATCTGTTGGGACGACCGGGTAAAACCGAGGGACACCCCAGTCGGCTCCGACCGTGACCGGACGTAGTATGGAGCTGAAGAGACCGCACAAACATCTACCCCCTCACTATTGCCGTACTACTACTTTGAACTTTCCAAAGACGAATTGGGACCCTACTGGTCGAATAAGGAAGTGTCTTTGAAAGCTAAGAAATTCGAAATAACTTGACACTAACCATTTGTACTATTAAAAACAACAACAAGTCAACGAACCAGCACAGGTTGAGAAAACGTTGGGGTACCTGTCATCAGGAGGTTCGAGGAGACAGGTACCCTAAAGGGTCCGTTCTTAGGACCTCACCCAACGATAGAGAAAGAGGTTCCCTAGAAGGACTGGGTCCCTAGTTTCGGTCTAGAGGATGTGACCGTCCGTCTAAGAAAAGATTATCAATGGTCTATAATACATTGTATGAGTTGTCGTCTTAAAGTAAAGTAGGAGTACTGTTGGGAGTCTCCATACTTCCAAAACGGAAAGGACAAAAAATCAACTATATGTCATAATACAAAGTCCACATATTGGATGACTAAACTACAAGTTTATGGAATGTTTTCAGTAGTGATACTGTTCAGATCATTGGTAGGTAGCGGTATGTTTCGATAATGTCATAATAACTGATATAAGAAATGTGACATTATAATGTAGGGACTGACTCCGAGTAAAGACAATATTGACCTTCGAACTGGAGAAGTAGAGGAGTGGCTAAAGGGGTAGGGAGAGAGGAGACTGTTGATTCAAACAAGAGGCACAGATACTCAGACAAACCGAACAAAAAGATCCAAGATGTATATTCATTCTACTATACCATAAAATCCAAAACCACAAGTAAATAGTAAAAAACCGACGTGACCCAGAAGGACCGTCGAACACCCGAGAAGAAGCCCCCTGAGTTCGAAAGAGATCAACGTTGTGAGTTCGCAGAGAACGACACCTCGTGCCCGAGATCTCGGGTACTCGAGTCATCAATACCACCCGCCCGAATTTACGACGTATCGTGTACCCTCCCTAGAATCAAAGGACTGGTCCCTAGTTTGGGGACAGGGGACGTAACCTGACGACTAAGAATAGGTGTCCCGACGATCCCTCCAGGACCAGTGTACCATAAACAGAAAGAGATATACTGAATGAAGTGAAATCGTATTATGGGAGATCCAGGTACAACAGTGTTTACGTCTTACCGTCCTAACGGAAGAAGAAAAAAAAATTACCACACCGTACGTCCTAGGATCAAGGGACTGGTCCCTAGTTTGGACACAGGGAACACCACCTTCACGTCTCATGTGTCATAGGCGACCCGTTGCTCCTTTCAGGGTCCTAAAGGAAGAAAAAATACGACTCACCCTTGGACTTCCAAGTACCTACTTTAATTAGTTCGCACGTGACGACCCTTCACTAAAAATAGTGTGTCAGTGAGTGAGTTATGTAGTGTGAAGTCTGGTCATAAAGAATAAAAGACAACGAAAATAAAAAATAATCCAAATATGTTTGACATGTAAAAAAAGAATTCTCTTTTGTATTTACATCAGTGCAATAAGGGTTCATGTTTAATATTATTACGGTGCTTAGGTATATACTAAAATAAAAACAAATTTGTTTCATATACCCCAAAGGGTCCACCGAGTCACCATTTCTTAGACGGACGGTTGAGTCCTCTACGTTCTCTACACCCAAACTAGGGACCCAGTTCTCCTAGGGGACCTCCTCCCGTACCGTTGGATAAGGTTAAAAGAACGAACCTTTTAAGGTACCTGTCTCCTCAGACCGTCCGATGTCAGGCACCGCAACGTTTCTCAACCTGTACTGACTCGTACACACGTGTGTGTGTGTGTGAGTGTTTCACATGTCTCTCTCCCTATATACTATAAATTATCCTATAAAGATATCCGAAAAAAAAGGTCTGACCACAAAGACAGAGAATTACAAGGATAGACAAACAAGTTTATAGAAGTGGGTCCGTCTTAGAAATACGAAAATAATTAGGAAATCCTCTTTATAAAACTTTAAAGATAAATTTCTTTTTTTTTAGATAGGAAACCCGTGTCATGAATAAAAGACTAAAGAGGTACTTCGGAAGGAACACAAAGGGTCCTCAGATCCTTTTCCCTTACGCACCCCCAACTTACTCGTTACCGCTCACTTACTTACTTACCGACCTAGTTGTTCCCACACTTTACGGCACTGCCACACACTACTCACAGTCCATGTCACTCTTTAGAAACCTCTTGGCAAGAGTGGAAAGACGACATTCGGTGTGTCGTGAGCGTGGTACCCATGGCACACTCTGGGTCCGTGTGTCGACACAATCGTCGTGTCCCACCCCCGACTCGCCCCAGGGTCGTCGCGTAGTCCCGACACTCCGTCCTCCTTGCTCTCCCGACAAGAAAAGGACTCCGGGTCGTCTCTCGGGAGGTGTGACCAACACTAATAAAGCTTTCGTCTTCGGTGGTCCCGCAAGTTCGGATACGGGACCCAAGGTCGTGTCACTCCGTCAGAACTCCTGCTCCTCCGTGGGAGTCTCCCAAACCTCTTCCTTGTCAGACCCTCCATCCTCCTGGTGGGTCCACTGACTCGGTCTCTCCGACCAGACACACCGGACGACGACGACTGGACTCTACTGCCACCACCCCGGACGACCTCCCGGCCGTTGCTGGAACTTACTCGTCCAGGTCCCCCGTCACCCTGCCTTCGTTCTAAGTTCGTCCGAGTCCTCTCCCGCCTCTCCGTCGGTGGCGCACGGTTTCCGGCGGACGGACCCCGAGAAACGCACCTCCGACGCCCCGGGGTACAAAACCCAGACACCCGAAGGTCGTGTCAGATGTAAAACGTCACGGAGAACGCCGGTACCGGTCGACAAGAGGGACCTGGGGAAGGAGGACTCTCTCCGACAGCGGAGGAGAGGAGGGTCGGGCTAGGGTCGGTGGAACACGAAGCACAGGCTGAGAACCGCCGGGGTGGTCGACGTCGGGTGGTCCGAGGAGATAGGTAAAGTAAATGGTCCGTTCTCATGACCTCACCCGTCGGTAAAGGAGGAGGTCCCCTAGGAGGGTTGGGTCCCTAGCTTGAGCGTAGAGGACATCGAGGACGGAACGTCCGCCTAAGAAATGGACGACTAGGTAGTCCCTTCGGGTCGGTGGATGGGTAGAGGTAAGTGAGTGGTTTCAGGTGTGTCGGGACGGGTCGGAGGGACCCACCTCCCACCAACCCGTCCAACCTACGTAGGAGGACACCGGTGTGGTCACGACACCACGTAGACCGGAGTAACCTTCGCAGATAGACAGGCGAAGAGCCTACCCCTCTGGGACCCATCTTCAGGGTAACAGGTAGAGAAGACCCGCGACAGTCGGAATCGACTCGACCCGAGTCAGATACGAAGGACTTCCCTACCCACTCGGGTCCTCTGGGTCGCACTGATGGATGACTTCTGGGGGCAATAACGAGTTCCTTATCAGACCCGAGGGTCTCCTCCTTCCGTCTGGGAACCCGGTCCCGTGTGACCTCGTCCACGAGTCTGAAACGACCCAAAAGGCAGGGGATGGTCTCAAGTGCCAGACTGGCGAAGTAGGTAGTAGTCTCCAGGTACCCCAATGGAAGTCGACACACCAACCAACCGTCCCCGTGGCCGGGAAACACTACCCCGTCCCGACCGTAGCCTCGTACTCTGCTCCCGGCCGACCGTCCCTTTAGTCTTGTCGGGAAGACGGTCGTCGAGGAGACCGAAAGTGCATTCTCCTAATCCCGAGTCCTACGACCTGTTCCCCGAAAATAAGAGTCGCGACGCTAAAGTGACGTCTCGGAAACCTCTCTCCTCCGAGTCTTCAACTCCTCCCTGACGGTCGAGAGAGTGGACGGTCCGGGACGTCAAATCCCCTCATGTCCCTCGGGGTCGGGGTGTTCACCCTACCGACTGTGGGTCGGACCAGGTCTCCGGACGTCAGGTACCCTTGGGGACCTAGGACCCCGCAGTCTTACCTTCCTTCGTACGTGTGACCAAGGTCGGAGGTGACTTTAAAGGTACCCCCTTTGACTCCGGGTCTCTCTCCAGCACTGAGAGGGTCCCAGTGAATCACTACCTCCCGGACCTCCCTCCTCGTCCTCCGTGTCGTCGAGGACCCGACTGGACCCTCAACCCGGACTACTGTCGTGGTTTCGGCTAAGGAAAGGGGGTAACTAACCAAAACCGACGAGAGCTTAAAGAATATTTGTCTTAGTATGTCATGTATGAGGAAGTCCATTCGGAAGAAAGAGAATCGTAGTACTGAAACCCTCAGGTCACCTAGGCTTGAAACAAGGAAAAATAGAGACGCACATAAGGTATCACGCGAAGGGACCACCGAGTCGTCCTTTCTTGGGTGGACGGTTACGTCCTCTACACCCAAGGTAGGGACCCAGCCCTTCTAAGGGACCTCCTCCCGTACCGGTGGGTGAGGTCAGAGGAACGGACCTCTTAGGGTCCCTGTCTCCTCAGACCGCCCGATACCTGGTACCCCAGTGTTTCTCAACCTGTATTGAGTCGTATGTGTGTACGAAAGACACCGAGGCCTTAAACCCTCGTAGTGTCAACCCACCAAGGCTGAACCCTACAGAGAGATCCAACGTCAATCTCCGATGTACCTGACCCTAGTGGTACAACTTCGGAGGAACCGAGTGTACAGACCACAGACCGGACTAAATTCTGGTTGTCGACCTCTGACTGGGGTGACCCTGAGGGACTCACAGAGGGAGACAGAGGGCACCAGGAGGGTGACCCTGAGGGACTCACGGAGGGAGACAGAGGACGCCAGGAGGGTGACCCTGAGGGACTCACGGAGGGAGACAGAGGGTACCAGGAGGGTGACCCTGAGAGGTCATCTCTTTGGGGTTCCGTCGGTCTGTAAATACATCGAGGGTCCCGAGGTTTCCACCTACAGACCGTCTGTCGGACCACCCTGGATAAACGTAAGAATTTCAGTCGAAACCTTTAGTGTATTACAGTGAAGACGGTAGGAGAACCAGTTCCGTTAATGTCTTCGGACGGATCCAAGTTCCCGTCCTTAGTATCTATGGGAGTGGGGGTGGGGTGGCGGGTCACATCGTAGTCGCAGTACATTCTTCTACACATTACCCTATACATGACCACACACGACCTATGGTAAACGGGGTCCTCCATCGTTTTCCTACTTCCAGTCCTCCCCTTCCCCGTTGGATCACGTCTAGTATATGTGCTCCCTTCTCGTGAGGTCCGTCTCCCTTGGTCAACCTCCATTGGTGGACCGTAAGAGTTCTTGGTCGTTCTTCCGGTTCCTCCACCCCTCCTCACTCACTACCTGTCTGACCATCTTCCGTAATCCAGTCTCTACATTGGACCCTCCGGACCTCCCCCCCCGCGACCTTGTTCCTCGTCCTCGTCCGTCGGGCCCCTCCGGTCCACTCCTAAGGTCGGAAATAATCCTCCCTCGGAACCCCACCATAATTTTTCGTCTCTGTAATGAAACGGTTGTTTCCAGGTAAATCAGTTCCCATACCAAAAAGGTCATCAGTATATACCTACACTCTCAACCTGGTATTTTTTTGGACTCGCAACTTCTTAACTACGAAAACTTGACACCACAACCTCTTCCGAGAACTCTCAGGGAACCTGACGTTCCTCTAGGTTGGTCAGGTAGGATTTCCTTTAGTCAGGACTTATAAGTAACCTTCCTGACTACGACTTCGACTTTGAGGTTATGAAACCGATGGACTACACTTCTTGACTGAGTAAACTTTTCTGGGACTACGACCCTTTCCAACTTTCGTCCTCCTCTCCCCTGTTGTCTCCTACTCTACCAACCTACCGTAGTGGTTGAGTTACCTGTACTCAAACCCATTTGAGACCCTCAACCACTACCTGTCCCTCCGGACCGCACGACGTCAGGTACCCCAACGTTTCTCAGCCTGTACTGACTCACTGACAAAAAGAAAAAGAAAGATACCCCACCACCCTTGTGACGACTCCTCGTTCTTTCGGGCACTTGACAGGTGACGACGTGAAGGTCTCTCTCTCCATTCCTACGGTTACTCGGTCCGAAGACCGGTTTCCAGACATTTAACTCACACATTGGGAGTCCCGACCAACAACTATAACAAATCAGCTAGTCAGTACAGACTGAGAAACGTTGGGGGGTACCTGATGTTGTACGGTCCGAAGGGACAGGAAGTGAAAGAGGACCTCGAACGAGTTTGAGTACAGGTAACTCAACTACTACGGTAGGTTGGTAGAGTAGGAGACAGCAGGGGAAGACGAGGACGGTAGGTAGAAAAGGTTGTAGTTCCACAAAGGTCACTCAGTCAAGAAGTGTAGTCCACCGGTTTCATAAGTCGAAGTCGAGGTCGTAGTCAGGAAGGTTACTTATAAGTCCCAACTAAAGGAAATCCTAACTGACCGAACTAGAGGAACGACAGGTTCCCTGAGAGTTCTCGGAAGAGGTCGTGGTGTCAAGCTTTCGTAGTCTAGAAACCATGAGTCGAAAGAAATACCAGGTTGAGAGTGTGGACATGTACTGATGTCCTTTTTGGTATCGAAACTGATCTGCCTGGAAACAACCGTTTCATTACAGAGACGAAAAATTATACGACAGATCCAAACAGTATCGAAAAGAAGGTTCCTCGTTTACAGAGAATTAAAATATCGACATCAGTGAAAGACGTCTCTAAAACCTCGAGTTCTTTTACTTCAGATAGTGAAAAAAAGGGGTAAATAAACGGTACTTCACTATTCCGACCTACGGTACTAGAATGAAAAAACTTACGACTCAAAATTCGATTGAAAAAGTGAGAGGAGAAAGTGGAAGTAGTTCTCCGAGAAATCAAAGGGAAACGAAAGAGGGTATTACCATCACAGTGGACGTATAGATTCCGATAACTACAAAGAGGGTCGTTAGAACTAAGGTCAAACACCAAGTAGGTCTGACCGTAAAACGTCCTACATGAGAAGTATATTCAATTTATTCGTCCCACTGTTATAAGTCGAAACTGTATGAAGAAGGGTCAAACCTTGGTCAGGCAACAAGGTACAGACCAAGATTCACAACGAAAAACGTCCCGATCAATCACCCGTCGAAATCGGTCACAGACGACGGGAGAACACCTGCACGTCCTCTAGTGGAGTCGGACGAAAGTCGAAAACGGACATCCGATACCTGAACCGTCCAAGTAGATGTTGAACCCCGATATTTTTGAGAAAACAATGTCTTCCACCTCCATAGTCCGTGAACCTCCTTCGTTGACTAATTAAAACTCTGTTCTGCCGTCCCCAATTGATACCATATTTATCTTCGACCCCGTCTAGACACACAAAAGATCGTCGGGACCAACCGTCGTAGGTCCTCCCTCCACCCCTACATCCTACGTGGTCCGGTTCCACGACACCTCGTCCACGACGTCTCTTCCCCTGTTCCACCTCTGTGTCCCACGAACGGTCACCAGTCAGTGTTCCCGGGACCGGGAAACACAAACGTCTTTTCTTAAAGGTGTTTCTGTCTTTCGTCACTTCGTTCATTTTACAAAGAATCCTCCTTTTTCTCATGTCATTCACACCTTCTGCGTACCCGTCTAAGTCTCCCTCTCAGGGACTCAACGCGGGATCACAGTCAAACTCAATAAAAATACACCATAAAGGAGGTCCAAAGGAAACCGGTTAGTAAGACTGAACGGACCAAGTGTCAGGTATAAACTACATGGAGTCCTTGGAGGGTCCACACGTATACGTAGAGAACCGGTTCTACTTAAGATGGCGTTTCCGGATACCCATCTTGTAGGGAACTGTACTGAGGGGAAACCGGAGGTTCCTCGGAAGAGACACGTACACGCCAACCCCTCAAAAGGACTGAAACCTTTGCTCTTTATACACCAGATACGTCCGAGGTCGGAGGAGGGACGATAAGAATAGAACCTCAAATCCTCCAGTCATCTCTTACTTAGAGGTTCACGAACTCCCACCCCCGTATAAACGGAGGACGGAGTTGACTTTCGAAACGACGACATCTTTGGATCCTCGGACGTGAGACCGTCGACGACGTTGAAGGAGGGAGACGGTGTTCGGGTTCCAGTGGGTGGTGACGACGACTACGACGGTCTTCTCAGTGACCGTCGTCCCCCTTTTTTTCCGAAGAGCGTCGACCGTTTCGTTAGGCCTCCCACATCGAAAGTCTGAAGGTCGGGGAAGACACGCCTTCACTCGTGACGTCAGGTCCCCGGCATGGTCGGAGAGTCGACGACATATTGGGAGGGCGGAAGAGAGAAAACAAGGAGGTCACGGAAGGTTGTGGGAGAAAGACGTAGTTTAGGAAGAAGACAATCTTAAAAGACATAACACAACCAGACAGATACGTATTTGATACCGAACCCCGTTTAGGTCCATAAACCCTTGGACTCCGAATAAGTTTTCCCCTCTCATTAAGAGAAATTGTTTTCCTTACGTTGTAATACTTATTTTTTACTCGAAAGAATCGAAATACCATTTTAGTGGGATTTACGGGAAACATCTGTGAACGTGTACACATAGTTTCTCTGTACCAACTCATACAAGTGTGACATTAACCTTTTTCTGATATTGGTTGGGTACTCATAACTATCCTTCTACCTATTTGTGTCCTTCTCGGTTATAAAATATAATTTTACTGTGTCGAAGAGGAGACGACGACGACGACGATTCAGCGAAGGGTCAGTCAAAACTAGTTCAATGTCGTTCCAATTTATTTTGTATCATTACAATCAACGAGTTAGTACAGGTTGAGAAACGTTGGGGTACCTGACATCAGACGGTCCGAGGAGACAGGTACCCTATACCCTAAGAGGTCCGTTCTTATGACCTCACCCAACAGTACGGGAAGATGTCTCCTAGAAGGACTGGGTCCTTAGTTTGGACCCAGAGGACGTAATCGTCCGTCTAAAAAAAAAATTGGTAGACTCGGTGATCCCTTCGGACTTGTTTTATATGATTTTCACTGGACCCCTTAAGGGACCACCAGGTCAGCAATCCAGAGGTATGAAGGTGACGGTCCCCGGACCCAAGTTAGACACTAACCCCTTGATTCTAGGGATGTTCGATGTACCGTATTTTATTTTATCATAGGACATGAAGTGGGGTCTGTGTTTTTGGTTTATGTCTACCTAATTTCCGAATTTACATTTTTCTTTTTGAAGTGTTGAAAACCTCTTTTAGAATATATAGGAATACTGGAAACCCCATTCCTTCTGAAAGAATTTGTCGAGTTTGTTATTTCCTGTTAAAACTATTTAAACCCCAGTAGTTTTCTATTACGTATACCTCTTCCCTTACCTTTGGGTGAGGTCATGAGAATGAACCCTTTAGGGCACCTGCCTCCTCGGACCACCCGATGTCAGGTCCCCCGGTGTTTCTCAGCCTGTGTTGACTCGTCGACCTGTTGTTGTTGTGTGTTAGTCCGTCTGACACTAAACCCCTTTATCAAGAACTACCTATACACCGTAGTTTACCTCTTACTACATCGTCATACGTTATATCTTAAAACATTCTTTAACTTTAAACACACGTCTTTTTATCAACGTTTATAAGTTTGTTATTTCAGACACCGATTTACCTTTTTTTCTATTAGGTGTCTGAAGGTAAAGGTAGGTTCAATTTCATTGTTCCTGATCTAAATGGAAGAACGAAGTTTGTTGGTGGGGGGGTGTTTTCGTTTTATACGTTCATATACTTTCTTGTTGAAATTTCTATAACCTATAGTCCATCGTTTCCTGTCACTAGGTACTCTTTTCCCTTTTATTGTTTCACTTGGGAGACTAACAGGGCCGTGTGACGGAGTTCAAAGGTCGTCCCTCCTCCTCGATTCCACATCTCTAGAACCTCACCTTTTCTACCTCGACTCTCAGACCCCTCTGGTTCCGACGGTACCTGCAGCCTGGGTCATGGCCTCTTCTCTCTCAACGTTTCTCTCTCTTGGGTCTCTGGACGTCTCAGTGGGAGGTCATAAGTCGTACATTCCCTTGATGGGTCCCGATCCCCTCTTCGTAGTGTTTCTAACTCTCTTACTTGATCCTTACCTTCTCTTGAAGGAGTTGGACTAGGTCCCGTAGTCACTTCTTTGGTGGCAACGGTAGTTTGCGTTATCACTTTCTAACCTACGAAGAGACGATTCTCCTCCTTGTTTTGTTCCTACTGACGGGAACGGTGAGGATAAGATGTAACGTAGCCTCCGAGTCCAACCCGGTTCATCCGTTCTTTTATTTATACTCTTTAGGTCTAACCTTTCTTTCTTCATTTCGATGGAAATGAACGTCTACTGTTCCAGACTATATATTTTTTAGGACTCCTTAGATGATTTTTAGACAACCTTGTTTATGAAGTAGTCCCAACGTCCTATGTACTATTTATCTGTTTTAACATAAAAATGTGTGAACGTCGATTGTTGGACTTTTTATTTTAAATCTTAAAGTCAAACGTCAACGTATTTTTTCTTATTTTGCATGTCCTTATTTGTATTGTTCGTGTGTGGAATATGAGACTTTCAACATTTGACAACTTCCTTTAATTTCTTCTAGATTTACTTACATCTTCATAGGTTCCAAGTACTTAGTTTTTTCGAATTGTAGTAATTCTATCGTCACACGAAGTCTAAGTAGATGTCTAAGTTGTGTTAGGGATAGTCTTAGGGTCTACTGTCTCTAACAATGAAGTGTAGTATATGTTTTTAATTGAGTTCTACCTAGCTACTGTATTGACATTCTCAAGTTTGATGTATTAAGAATTTTCTGTCGTGTTCATATTTAGAAGTACTAGACTCTAAACCTTTACCTAAGAATCTATGCTGTGGTTTTCACGTTCGTTTGTTTCCTTTTTGTCATTAATGTAAGTCAAGGCAAGTCCAGTCAGCAAGTTAGCACGGGCTGAGAAACGCTGGGGTGTCTGACGTCGTGTGGTCCGAAGGGACAAGAAGTGGTTGAGGGTCTCGAACGAGTTTGAGTACAGGTAACTCAGCCACTACGGTAGGTTGGCAGAGTAGGAGACGACAGGGCAAAAGGTGGGCAGAAGTTAGAAAGGGTCGTAGTCCCAGAAAAGGTTACTCAGTCCGGAAGCGTAGTCCACCGGTTTCTTAACCTCAAAGTCGAACTTGTAGTCAGGAAGGTTACTTATAAGTCCTGACTAGAGGAAATCTTACCTGACCAACCGAGAGGAACGTCAGGTTCCCTGAGAGTTCTCAGAAGAGGTTGTGGTGTCAAGTTTTCGTAGTTAAGAAGCCGCGAGTCGGAAGAAGTGTCAGGTATGTACTGATGACCTTTTTGGTATCGAAACTGATGTGTCTGGAAACAGCCGTTTCATTACAGAGACGAAAAATTATATGATAGATCCAACCAGTATCGCAAAGAAGGTTCCTCGTATGCAGAAAATTAAAGTACCGACGTCAGTGGTAGACGTCACTAAAACCTCGGGTTCTTTTGTGTCAGACTGTGACAAAGGTGACAAAGGGGTAGATAAACGGTACTTCACTACCCTGGTCTACGGTACTAGAAGCAAAAGACTTACAACTCCAAATTCGGTTGAAAAAGTGAGAGGAGAAAGTGAAAGTAGATCTCCGAGAAATCAAGAAGAAGCGAAAGACGGTATTACCACCACAGTAGACGTATAGGTCCCAATAACTATAAAGAGGGTCGTCAGAACTAAGGTCGAACACGAAGTAGGTCAGGTCACAAAGAGTACTACATGAGACGTATATTCAATATATTCGTCCCACTGTTATATGTCGAAACTACATGAGGAAAGGGCTAAACCTTAGTCAGACAACAAGGTACAGGCCAAGATTGATAAAGAAAAACTGGACGTATGTCTAAAGAGTCCTCCGTCCATCAGGCCATAAGGTAGAGAAAGTCTTAAAAGGTCAAACAACACTAGGTGTGTCAGTTTCGGAAACCGCATCAGTTATTTTGTCTTTGTTTATAAAAAGACCTTGAGAGAACGAAAAAACTACTAGGGGTCACCTACAATCGTTAAATTAGAGACCAAGGAGAGCGAAAAGATTTAGGTCGAACTTGTAGACCTTCAAGTGCCTACACAGTACCACCTCTCCAGACTGTTTTACACCAGGTGACCTCTTCCCTTACCGTTTGGTGAAGTCATAAGAACGGAACTCTTATGGTACTTGTCATACTTTTCCGTTTTTCTATCCTGTGACTTTCTACTTGAGGGGTCCACCCATCCACGGGTTATCCGATGACCTCTTCTCCCCTCTTTATTGAGGTCTTTCTTACTTCTCTGTCTCGGTTTCGTTTTTGTTATGGGTCAACACCTACACTGACCACTACCTTCATTTCAGGTCTCTTGTTATAACGTATCCATGGACCTTACAGTCCAGGTACTTAGTTCGTCCATTTGACCTTCAGTAGTTTGTTCTCTACCGTTCGCACTTGCAGCTGTACAATCCTTAGTCACTTGATTTTACCTGACTTTACCCGCTTAAATTGAGTCTACTGGTAATATAGATGATGACACTCGTTCTTAGGGAATCTTCTTTACCCATCGGTAGTATCAGGTGTTTTCTCAGAGTTTACCTCAATGACCCATGTTAGAGTTTTCACTGTCTCACTAGACAAACAAAGGTTCCCTTTGATATGTTATAGTGTCATTAGGTTCAGAGACGGGGTTGGTCATTACGACTTCTTCGACTTCAACTTGACAAGACACTTCTGGATCTTCTGGAATATCTTGATAGTGGGTTTTTACTACAGGAGAAGCAATATCCCCTGACCCTACGTCTTCATCCTTCAGTTCTCTATGGACCTCATTGTCCGTTTAAACCGGAACCTCATGTTTTACTTTGTCCCGTTTCCGATTATCTCAAAACGGTTCTTTTACGTGATCAGTATCGTTTGTGGGAGGAGGTTGTTGTGTTCTCTTCTGAGATGTGTACCTGTAGTGGTGTACCAGTTGTGGCTTTAGTCTAACTAATATAAGAAACGTCGGTTTCTACCTCTTCGACATATGTCAGTCGTTTTTGTTCTGACCCTCGACTGATACCGAGTCTAGTACTTGAGGAATAACGTTTTAAGTCTGAATTTAACTTCTCTCATCCCCTTTGGTGATCTGGTAAACCCATACTGGATTTAGTTTAGGGATTGCTAATATGTCACCTTCACTCTTTATCTAAGGTCCTTAATCTAGACTGTCTGTCTCACGGGCTTGTTGATCCCTGTCTCCGAGCACTGTAACATGTCCTCCGTCCCTAGTTCTGATAGAGGTTCTTTGTCTTTACGTTTTTCCGTTTTACCAACAGACTCCTTCGGAATGTTTATCGACTCTTTTCTTCTCTTCGATTTCCGTTTCCTCTTTTCCTTTCTATATGCGTCTACTTACGTCTCAAGGTTTCTTATCGTTCCTCTCTATTCTTTCCAAAGGAGTCACTAGTTACGTTTCTTTATCTCCTTTTGTCATCTTACCCTTTCTGATCTCTAGAGAAGTTCTTTTAATCTCTGTGGTTCCCTTGTAAAGTACGTTTCTACCCGTGTTATTTCCTGTCTTTAACAAACCTGGATTGTCTTCGTCTTCTATAATTCTTCTCCACCGTTCTTATGTGTCTTCTTATATGTCTTTTCTTATATGTTCTTAAGTTTCTTACATGTCTTTTCTAGAAGTGCTGGGTCTATTGGTGCTACCACACTAGTGAGTGGATCTCAGTCTGTAGGACCTAACACTTCAGTTCACCCGGAATCTCTCGTAGTGATGCTTGTTTCGATCACCTCCACTACCTTAAGGTCAACTCGATAAAGTTTAGGACTTTCTACTACGACAATTCCACAACGTGAGTTATACGGTCGTTTAAACCTTTTGAGTAGTCACCGGTGTCCTGACCTTTTCTAGCTAAAAGAAAAATTAGGGTTTCTTTCCGTTACGGTTTCTTACATTTATGTAACCTGAAATAGTTTTGACATTTGAAAAAACGAAGTTTCTTGTAGTAGTTCTTTCACCTCCCTTTTCACTTTTCTGCTGAGTGCCAACGTCTTTTTAAGTATTTAAATAAGGAAGTTTTACTCATAAGTGTATGGAGTCTCTGTCACACGCAAGTGAAGCTACGACCTTGACTTCGAGGTTATGAAACCGGTGGACTACGTTTCTCGGTTGAGTGACCTTTTCTGGGACTACGACCCTTTTTAACTTCTACCCACTTGTTCCCCTGTTGTCTCTTACTCTACCAACCTACCGTAGTGACTGAGCTACCTGTACTCAAAGTCGTTCGAGAACCACAACCACTTCCTGTCCCTTCGGACGAAGTCAAGTACCCCAACCCAACGTTTCTCAGTCTGTGTTGACTTGCTGACTTTTTATGATCTAAGAATCCACACGTCATAGAAAAACAGATTTGTCGGTTGCTGAACCGTTTGGTCTCTTTGATTTCCTGTATCATAATTTTCTTGTCTTCTTGTCTTAATAAATAATCTTTAACAGGGTACCAAACCTCCTCCCAAACATACCTTAACTTACGACACTTAATGTGTCACCCATTAAAACAAATAACTTCATATAACTTAACTGTACGAAAGTCAACATGTCTTCAATAACGAGATAGATGTATGTTGATTTTTATCTATTTCCATTGATCTATCTATCGAAAAAGGTAATATGCAATAGTCGTCTATAACTTATATGACTGGACACGATGTTCCATCCAGGAACAACCAATAGATTTAATATACATCTTATTACACATACAATCCCACACCGAAAAAGGTACTAGGTCGTCTACAACCGTTAAACTAGAGACCAAGGAGACGGAAAAGATTTTGGTCGAACTTGTAGTCCCTCAAGTACGAAGTGCATAACGACTTCGGACCGAACCTCTTAAAACTCGTACTGAAATGATCGTACACTCTACTCACGTTAACACACCAGCAAACTCGTAAGAAACCGTAACGGAAAGAAACGTTAACCTTACTTTTGACTAGAAAAGGTCAGGACACCGGTGACGACTCAAAAGGTTTAAACGACCGTATAACTCATGTCGTGAAAGTGTCGTAGTAGAAAGTCCTAAACTTTATCGAGTTGACCTTAAGGTAATGGAGGTGATCGAAACAAGTATCACTACGAAAGATTCCGGGTGAACTGAAGTGAAAGGTTCTACAGACCGAGATCTAATCATTAGTGTAGTAGTACTAATAGACCCAACACTTCTAGAAAAAAGACAAGAAGACACATAAGAACGGTGGAGAAGAATTATAGAAGACGAAGACAATCCAGGTATGGTAAAGACAGGAAATAGCTCGGGTAGAAACGTACTTTACAAGGGAACCATAGAGATTAAAAGAACTTCTCTAGAGATCAGAAAGGGTAAGACAACAAAAGGAGATAAAGAAACGTAACTAACGACTTCTTCCGAAAGAATAGAGAAGAACGATAAGAAACCTTGAGACGTAAGTCTACGAATATAGAAAGAAACAGAGGAAACGAAAAGCGGAGAGAAGAAAAGTGTCGATAAACATTCCGGAGAGGTCTGTCGGTAAAACGAAAAAACGTAAAGAAAAGGTACCCCTACCAGAACCAGGGACAGAGGACATGTTACAGTACTTGAAGTAAGGTATCAAGTAGTCCGTGAGATAGATAGTCTAGATCAGGGAATTTAGATAAAGAGTGAAGGTGACATATTATTCCCTAAACTAAATCCAGTATGGACTTACCAGATTGTCAAAAGGGATGAGAGAAGTTAAATTCAGACTTAAACCATTATTCCTCAAGTACTAGACTCGGTGTCAGTCGAGGGCCAGAACAAAAACGACTGACATATGTCGAAGAGGTAGAAACCGACGTTTCTTATATTAGTTAGACTAAAACCACAACTGGTACACCACTACAGGTACACATCTCAGAAGAGAACACAACAACCTTCTCCCACAAACGATACTGGTCACGTAAAAGAACCGTTTTGAGATAATCAGAAACGGGACGAAGTAAGGTGTAAGGTTCCGGTTTAAACAGACAATGAGGTCCACAAAGAACTGAAGGATGAAAACGTAAGGTCAGGGGATATTACTTTTCCTGTAGAAAAAACCCACAATCAAGATTTTTCAGAACATCCAGAAGTATTTTGGCAAGTTGAAGTCGAAGAAGTCGTAATGACCAACCCCGTATCTGAACCTATTGACACTATAACTTACCAAACGGAACCTTTGTCTCTAGTAAGACAACAAAAACTCTGACGTAGGTTCATGACGTAAAGCCTGAGAAAACAACTGGTACTACCGATGAGGTAAAGAAGACTCCCTAAGGACGGGCGTCATCATCTATATTACCAGTAGACTCAATTTAAGTGGGTAAGGTCAGGTAAAATCAAGAGACTAAGGATCTTACAGCTGCAAGTGAAAACGGTAGAGAACAAACTGGTGAAGGTTAAACGGAACTACGTATCTGGACTGTAAGGTCCAAGGATACGTTATAACGAGAAATGTCGTAACCTGGAACGAAGATAGTGGTCAGTGTAGGTGTTGACCCATAACAAAAACGAAACCGAGGTAGGAAAGTAAGAAAGACCTCAATAAAGAGGTGACTAGAGGTCATCGTATAACCCGTGGATTACTGGACCCCTCAAGGAGAAAACCATAGGATAGTAAAACAAAAAAGTATGACAAGTACCACAAGAGTTCCGTTCTTATGACTTCACCAAACGGTAAGGGAAGAGGTCACCTGGTGCGAGACAGTCTGGAGAGGTGGTACTGGGCGGACAGAACCCAACGGGACGTCCGTACCGAACCAAAGTAACTCAATCTGTTCCGACACCAGGATCACACTAATCTAACTGATCAAAAGACACTCATACCAAAGTCACACAGACGGGAGACTACGGGAGAACGTTGTGAATGGTAGAATGAACCCAAAAGGTCTTTTTGTAGATAAAGACGAAATAACTGATACGGTTTCGGAAACTGACACACCTAGTGTTATTTGACACCTTTTAAGACTTTCTCTACCCTTATGGTCTTGTGGATTGGACGGAGAACTCTTTA
The DNA here is from genome assembly GCA_006410555.1 of Capra ibex. Taxonomy (NCBI): domain Eukaryota; kingdom Metazoa; phylum Chordata; class Mammalia; order Artiodactyla; family Bovidae; genus Capra; species Capra ibex. The sequence continues at coordinate 46,513,486 of SJYO01050590.1, forward strand.
GACATACGTCCAGTCCTTCGTTGTCAATCTTGATCTGTACCTTGTTGTCTGACCAAGGTTTATCCTTTTCTTTATGAAGTTCCGACATATAACAGTGGGACGAATAAATTAAATATACGTCTCATGTAGTACTCTTTGCGACCTGACCTTCTTTGTCCTCGACCTTAGTTCTAAAGGCCCTCTTTATAGTTATTGAAGTGGATACGTCTACTGTGGTAGGAATACCGTCTTTCACTCCTCCTCGATTTTTCGGAGAACTACTTTCACTTTCTCCTCTCACTTTTTCAACCGAATTTCGAGTTGTAAGTCTTTTGCTTCTAGTACCGTAGGCCAGGGTAGTGAAGTACCCTTTATCTACCCCTTTGTCACCTTTGTCACAGTCTGAAATAAAAACCCCCGAGGTTTTAGTGACGTCTACCACTGACGTCAGTACTTTAATTTTCTGCGAATGAGGAACCTTCTTTTCAATAGTGGTTGGATCTATCATATAAGTTTTCGCCTCTGTAATGAAACGGCTGATTCCAGGCAGATCAGTTCCGATACCAAAAAGGACACCAGTACATACCTACACTCTCAACCTGACACTTCTTCCGACTCGCGGCTTCTCAACTACGAAAACTTGACACCACAACCTCTTTTGAGAACTCTCAGGGAACCTGACGTTCCTCTAGGTTGGTCAGGTAAGACTTCCTCTAGTTGGGACCCTAAAGAACCCCCCTTACTACGACTTCGACTTAGTCGAGGTCATGAAACCGGTGGAGTACTCTTCTCAACTGAGTAACCTTTTCTAAGACTACGACCCTCCCTAACCCCCGTCCTCCTCTTCCCCTGCTGGCTCCTACTCTACCGACCTACCGTAGTGCCTGAGTTACCTGCACTCAGACTCACTTGAGGCCCTCTACCACTATCTGTCCCTCCGGACCGCACGACGCTAAGTACCCCAGCGTTTCTCAGCCTGTGTTGACCCGCTGACTTGACTTGACTTCACTTGATCCCACGCCGTCAATGTAGTGTCATGAAACCCAACGTAAAGGAATTAACAATCTCTCTCACTCGTGTAAACCAACGTGATTCGAACCAAGTCGAGATCCTCCCGGGCGTGGGGGTAGGGGGTAGACCTCTGACATCAAAGAAGATCTCGCCTGGTCCGTTGTGTCCAGGGGTCCCCTCTCTAAACGTCGTTGTTCTTCCCTTGATCTGTACTAAGAGTATAGAAATTTTATCTGTCTGTCCACATATAGATATATGTGTCTGTGTGTTTGTGTGTGTGTATGCATATATATACATGGACACTTACGGTCGGAAGATTAAATAAGGACGTGGGAGTGGAAAGGTGAACCATTAGAATTCAAACAAAAGATTCAGACACTCAGACAAGGACAAAACGTTTACTAAAGTTAAATATAGTCAAAAAATTAAGGTTGAAATTCATCATTGTACACTCTAAACAGAAAGAGATTCAAGGGAACCATACTATCACAGGTCCACTATACCAACAGTCAAAACAAACGCAAAGAACTTATTAGTCTATACACCTACCTTGCATCATAAGACACGACAAAAAATTTCCCACACGCATGTCAAAGGGGAGAGCTTTAACTTAAGAACTTTTGAACGGGACTAAAATAAAAAATTACAAAGAAATAAGTACATAAACCGACACACCCCAGAATTGCACCGGAACCCTCGACGACCCAGAATCAAGGACCTGGTCCCTACTTTGGTCAAAGGGTACGTAACCTTCCTCCTAAGGATGGGTGACCTGGTGTTCCCTAGAGACCCCAGCGTGTCTCAGCCTGTGCTGACTTCGCTGAATCGTCGTCGTCGTCGTCTTGGTGTTCCCTTCAGGGTTCGACAGGAGAAAACTTAAGAAAAAGCTAAGGGACGGAAAACTGTGAAGAACTCCCGACGACAGGAAATGTCGGGGTGTCCGAAATACTTATACTTCCTGGGAATTCGCAACCACCAACATTTCAATGATAATCCTCTTTACAGATGTTCCGCCGTCGTGAAGGAATACGGGGTGAGCTTGAGTTCGTTTACCTTGAAAGCTTCAGGTCAAGGACCCAACATTTGTTCTGACCTTACACGGTCGTATTTGTGGGTTCCCGAACATAAGGTAATAAAGAAATGGGAGTGGAAAGAGGGTTGGGGGACGTTCCTTAGGGTTTGGCGATATATGAAGCCGACGACCAAATTTATGGTCGTCGTTGAAATTCCTTCCTCCGATTGGTACCCTCGTAGTCCAGGTCGTCTACACCTTTGGTCCACTGAAAAGTCTGGAGAAGGTCCGGTCTCCCGGGTCGTAGGAAACCCACGTGAACCGAACCAAATGGAAATCCCCGGGGGGTAGAACTCTATCACCAAAGGAGGTCTCCCCTGCTCCACGATGGGCCCGTACCTTCCACAGCGAGTAAACACCGTGCAGGAGGTGACGAGGGTCACGGGGTCCTGTGAGGTCCGAACTTTGGGTTTGGGCGAGTCCGAAAGACCTCCACTGGGTCGTGTCCTGTGACTCCGGACTCGTCTTATGTCATCCATAAAGAACAAAGGGAAAGACAAATGTTTAAACCCGAAATATAATCTTACATTAACTAAATGTTACAAAACAAAATTTACATGTCGTTCCACTATGTAAAAATATATATGTCTCTCGACAAGAAAATACCTAAGAAAAGGACAAGTCGAATAACCGGTTACAACACAACTCAAGGGACACGAGTGTTATCTAGGGTCCACTGACAGATAAAATATACACTTATATGTATATTCAAGTCAAGTCAGCGAGTCAGTACAGACTGAGAAACACTGAGGTACCTGACGTCGTGACGGTCCGAAGGGACAGCTATATACATATACACATATATATATATATATATATATATATACATCTGTGTGTGTGTGTGTGTATATACACACATAGACACTTACGGTTGCAAGATTGAGTGACGAGGAGTGAGGGGAACGGGGACCCATTAGTATTCAAACAAAAGATCCCGACAGTCAGACAAGGATGAACATTTTGTCAATTTAAAATAGTCTAAAAGTTTAAGTGTGTATTTACCATTGTATGCTACAAAAAAAAAGAGAATCAATTGAAACATACTAGTACAGATCCAGGTAGCAACAACGACGTTTACCGTATTAAAGTGAGAAAAGATACTCATTATAACGTAACATTTATACCCGGTATAGAGGAAAGAGGTAAGGACACAGTAACCTGCAAAACCACTGAAGTGACAGGAGTATAACATTTATCACGACGTTACGAGGAACCTCATGTACACTGAAAAGCTTACTACCAAAGTAGGTTTATCCGGGCCTTCACCTTGACGTCCTAGAATTACATCAAGACCAAAAGGAAAGGATACCGCGAAGGTATCGTGGAATAGTCGATAAATGTAAGGGTGTGTCCACGTCCTCCCTGCTAAAGGAAAAGAGGTACGGGGAGAGTATAACTAAAAACATCTAAAAACGTCCACCGGTAAAGATAGACCAACCTCTTCTGTGGGTCAACAGTTAAAGTGAATGTAAAGAATTTATTAATCGTTACACCTCGTACAATAGGACACGAAAACATCATTTGTCGCACTCACATCAAAGGGAGAACGTTAACCTAAGAACTTTCAGTCGAGACAAAAAAATTTTGTAAATAAGCAAACCGATACAGTCCAGAATCTCGTCCGAATCATCGGGGTACCGTTACACCCTAGAATCAAGGACCTGGTCCCTAGCTGGTCCACAGGTCACGTAACCTTCCGTTTAAGAATTGGAGACCTGGTGTTCCCTTCAGGATTCAGACGGGAGAAAAGTTAAGAAATAGCTAAGGGACGGAAAAATGTAAAGAACTCCCGTCCGCAGGAAATGTCGGACGTCCGAAACACTTATACTTCACGGGAAGTTGACGTCACCTGACAGGACCACCGAGTCATTTCTTAGGTGGACGTTGCGACCTTTACGTCTACACACCCTCTGCGCCCGAGATAGGGACCCCAGTCCTTTTAGGGGACCTCCTTCTTTACCGTTGGAAGAGGTGATAAGGACGGACTTTTTAAGATTTCTCTCTCCGGACCGCCCGATATCAGGTGCCCCTAGTGTTTCTCCACCTGTGCTGACTCGTGGGGACGGAACAACGTCTAATTCGACGAACCAACAGTTCAACAAGACGCCACACAGGTGTTCCCCCGTCGTGAAGGAGCACGGAGTGAGACTATTGAACGGAACAAGTCAGCGGGTCAGAACAAGTTGAGAAACGTTGGGGTACCTGACGTCGTGTGGTCCAAAGGGACAGGAAGTGATCGAGGTCTATATTTATTATACCTCTTTTTATTTTCTCCCCACTCCCCTTTCCTGTTCTTAACGACCCCTTCCCTGTCAATTCTTGAATTTATCCTACGAATCCCTTGAAGTCAAGTCAAGCCAGCGAGTCAACACAGGTTGAGAAACGCTGGGGTACCTGACGTGTTGTGGTCCGGAGGGACAGGTAGTAGTTGAGGACCTTAAATGGGTTTGAGTACGGGTAACTCAACCACTACGGTAGGTCGGTAGAGTAGGAGACAGCAGGGGAAGAGGAAGGTGGAAGTTAGAAAGGATAGTAGTCCCAGAAAAGTTTACTCAGTCGAGAAGTGTACTCCACCGGTTTCATAATCTCGAAGTCGAAGTTGTAGTCAGGAAGGTTACTTATGAGTCCTGACTAGAGGAAATCCTACCTGACCAACCTAGAGGAACGTCAGGTTCCCTGAGAGTTCTCAGAAGAGGTTGTGGTGTCAAGTTTTTGTAGTCAAGAAGTCGCGAGTCGAAAGAAATACCAGGTTGAGAGTGTAGGTATGTACTGTTGACCTTTTTGGTATCGAAACTGATCTACCTGGAAACAGTCGTTTCATTACAGAGACGAAAAATAAAATAAAAAAACAGAGACGAAAAATTATACGACAGATCCAACCAGTATTGAAAGGAAGGTTCCTCATTCGTAGAAAATTAAAGTACCGACGTCAGTGGTAGACGTCACTAAAACCTCGGGGGGTTTTATTTCAGAGAGTGACAAAGACGACAAAGGGGTAGATAAACGGTACTTCGCTACCCCGGTCTACGGTACTAGAAGCAAAAGACTTACAACTCGAAATTCGGTTGAAAAAGCGAGAGGAGAAAGTGAAAGTAGTTCTCCGAGAAATCAAGAAGAAGTGAAAGACGGTATTCCCAACACATTAGACGTATAGACATATAGACTCCAATAACTATAAAGAGGATCGTTAGAACTAAGATCGAACACGAAGTAGGTTGGGTCGCAAAGAGTACTACATGAGATACATATTTAATTTATTCGTCCCACTGTTATATGTCGGAACTACATGAGGAAAAGGATAAACCTTAGTCAGACAACAAGGTACAGGTCAAGATTGACAACGAAGGACTGGACGTATGTCTAAAGAGTTCTCCGTCCAGTCCACCAGACCATAAGGTAGAGAAAGTCTTAAAAGGTCAAATAACACTAGGTGTGTCAGTTTCGTAAACCACATCAGTTATTCCTTCTTTATCTACAAAAAGACCTTGAGAGAACGAAAAAGCTACTAGGTCGCCTTTTAACCGTTAACTAGAGAACAAGGTACCTCCGAATCCCTTCCGGAGCGACTAATTGACTGTACACTTGTTTCTGGACTTTCTTCACTATACAAAAAACAAACAAACAAACAAAAATTGCCGACGTCGGGTCCCTCCCCTTTGTCACGTTTTTGGAGTTTCTCTTAGTACGTCCCGCACAAGGTTGGGATGAACCAGTCACTGGGATGAGACTATTGGACAGAATAGGTTTTGGATGGGGGTAGAGTGGCAATAAGGAAATAGGTCGAAGTAAAAGAGGGGGTGTTTCTTTAAAAGTTACATAATAAGGTACAAATAATGCAGACAAAAGACAAAACACGCTCTCGCCCGCAGAAGCGGACAGATCAAGCGGGTAACGTCGGTTTCGCAAATCATCACACTCCGTGTGGCGTCCTCGAACTGTCCTCCGAGACTCTACTCTTCTTGCGCGCCAACTCCGTTCCTTCTTCTCTGGGCTGGAGGAGTACGGAACCAGCACCCTTCGAGAGACCCTCACCTTACGTCCATTCTTCGGGCGTGTCGAGTCGCAGGTCCAAGGGGCCGGAACACGCGCAGAGACGTGTACGCGGCTCACGCTGGCTAGGCGCGCAAAGTAACCGACGCCGTTCTCCTTAGCGCGTACGCGTGAGGAGGGCGCACCAGGACACACCACCCAAAACGGGAGGTCGGAGGCGACATAGGCACTGTCGGGTAGAAGCGTAGGCCCCGGGGGCACGCAAGACCTCGAGCCTTACAAGGGTCTTGAGTTATTGGAAGAGTTGTGGTGGGGACTTCCCCGCCTCGTCCATTCTCCAGCGTTCCAGCTCCTCCTCCAACCTAAGACCCTCGCGCCGCGTTCTGGCGTGTGGGCCTACTTCGCGCGCGCCTGGGCACCCTTTAGTGCACTGCAGGCACCGGGCCGCCGCGAACCCTCAACATCAGGCGTCTCCTGGGCTGGGGCTCCGATCCGATCTGTGAATCCGGGCGCGTTCTACCCGTAGGACGCCCAAAAGCTTCCAGCGCACGCGGGAACTTTCTGGTGTCCTTCGTACAATAAGCAAACTCAACTGAACTCACATATCCGCTGGGAACACGCACAAGTCGCACCACCCTCAGGGTCGCGGGTTTGTCTCCAACCACCCCCACCAAATCAGCGAGACAGCACAGGCTGAGAAACACTGGGGTACCTGGCATCGGGCGGTCAGAGAAGACAGGGGNGGGGCAGGGGGGCGGGAGGGGTAGTGTTCCCTCGTTGAAGAATTGCTGGAGAGGAATTGCCGGAGGAGACAGGACCCTTGTGAGCCGTCCAAAGTCGCTTACGAAGACGAGCAGAAGGAGGGGTACAAAAACTTGTCACGAGAGACTCAACGAGCGTCGGTTGCAAACTAACGTGTCGTGCGGAAACCGTGGTGTCGGAGGGACGACAAAAGCAGCGAGAGAGGAATGGTGCCAGACCTCGTAGAGTTTTTGCAAGTAAGCAATCGGGCTCCCAACGGAGAGGATCTCTGTATCCACTAAATAAAGTATTGAGGACAGAAAGACTACTTTACCATTCGAGCAGGTCCGTCGGTTCTGTGGATCACAATTTCGGAAACACAATGAGGTATCAGGGTCCGCTTATCAAAAGTCATTTAGGAACACGTAAAATTAACGGGACGTCAAAAAGAGACGGGTTCGGAGGTCTACCGCGACGAATGTAACGGTCAATGATGATCGTGGAGGCTTCAGGTTTGACTCCCGGTGTCACTCCCTATCTTCACCCGTGGTCCTTTACTGTCGCGGTCCCCATTGGGAGTCTCAGACGATCACATTAGAAAGTACAAAATACTCTCCTTTTTTATAGTCCTGTTGTCTCTCTACTGGAAGGGATAGCAACTGTTCCTTGTTTCCCACTGACCTCGTCCTGTCGGTCTGGGACGCTTCCGTCCTGTCGGTCTAGGACGTTTCCGGTAGAAATCTCCAGAAAGGTCCCGAGAGGTGTTACTCTCGAGACGGACTGCATCAAAGGTTCCGGTGACCCTCCTCCTGAAACTAGGACCGACAGAGAACCTTGCTGACGAAAGAGGAGGGGACGGATACCCTGTCTTAACCGTACTCCTAATCTCAATCCCTCCTGTAACCTAATCTACTGGAAAATCTTCTCGGGAACGTTAGACCTTTCAGTCACTAAAAACAACCCAAGACTACCATTTTAGAATGAAATAAGTCCTAAATTAAGAGAGTTACCGTTAGGTGAGGTCATAAGAACGGACCTTTTAGGATACCTGCCTCCACGGACCATCCGACGTCAGGTACCCCAGCGCTTCTCAGCCTGTGCTGACTCGCTGAAATGAAAGTGAAAAGTGAAAGTACGTGACCTCTTCCTTTACCGTTGGGTGAGGTCACAAGAACGGACCTCTTAGGGTCCCTGCCTCCTCGGACCACCCGACGGCAGATACCCCAACGTGTCTCAACCTGTGCTGACTCCGCTGAATCGTCGTCGTCGTCGTTCTGACCTCTCCTCACTCCTTTGCTTCCCTAAAATAAGAGGTAACGGACCCCTTCTACTATCGAACTCTATGCGAAGGGGTTTTACTCATGCAAACTATGTCTAGTGAAAGTAACAACCAAAAAGATATTAAAAATGAATAAAAGAAGAAAAAGACCAATTTATTTGTGTGTGTGTGCATACTCACAGCTCCATATCTCTAAATTCTCATCTGTGTTAGGTGGTCTAAAACTGTGAGTCAACTGGAGAAAGGTCCCTCAGATTATGTAGAAAAACACAAGAAGAAATGAACATCCCCTTCGACTGAGATGAGACACTACGGTTCTGTCTACCGTCAAAGGAACACGTGGTGAAAGAGAGGAAGATAGAGTTTCCATATTCTGATAGTTTTTTCTTTTGGGTTCCGACCCCCCAGCCCCTCCTTCTCCGGACAAAGTCCATCGTGACCTTTATCATAATTGATCAGTCCGGAAACCACAAACCCATTGGTCTACCAATAAACAATCAATTACCCTAATGACCTGGTAGAACAAGGGTGGGGATGATACGGTCTCAGACGGTACATAAGTGATATAGGTCATAACGGAAGGTAAAGAGATGGTGGACACGTCCGTGACTGAGGGAATCCCGGAACACACCGGAGAAGTAAATTAACTAGGAACCAGGAACCCATCAACTTCAGAGATCCGTGAGTTGGATAATTGTGAAACGGGACCGTTATCTACGAAGGATTCCTTGTCTCCCCCTTTTCTTTGTCGAGACGTCAAGTGTATGCCTTTAGCTAATCTTCTTTTGTCGGTTTACTTTTTTTTTTTCTGAATGACTAAGAGGAACTCAGGGGTGACTCGGTCCGGTCTTATGTTCCGACTGGAAACCGTGAGACTCAACATTATTAAATGTCGAAACTTTCACTAAAAGGAAAGATCTACTACAATAACAGTCGAATATGTCTCGTTCTCGTAGATGTCTATTCAACAATTAATTCAAGTATTTCATCGATCTCAAAGAAACACAAGAAGAATATAGGAGAACCTATAATCTGACCAAATTTTTAAGTCAACATAGAGACATTGGTTGTTCATCAATCTTTTTATGTCGCAAAAATTTTGACATTACATAAAAGTCCCCTTGTTTGATTCCAAGGATCACTATGTAGAGTGTCCATTTCATGTAGAGTCTTAGTTACTTTATTCTATACGAATAATTATATTCCATATTAATAACTATACTCTTTTCATGGAGAAGTTTAGTTTAACTCATACAGTCCAACGTTCCGTACCCAAGAGATCTAGACGGAGTCAAGAAAACAAAGGTCTCCGTCCTTCATAGACTCTGACTAACATTTATCTCTCAACCAATTCTTAGTCAAATAAAACAAAAGGTCGATTAACATTTCAGACGAAACACCGGGAACAGGTCAGGAAATCAGTGATATTATAGCACCCCGTCTTCGACCATTCATACAATCTGGAGACACTACTCTAGGAACTCACTCACACACACGGTCCGTGTACATACGACAGTCCGACCCGAAGGGACAAACCCAACGTCCCTTGAATCTTTCCCTTCCTGATTCCTTTAGTACCCTAGGACTTGGGAAATAGACTTCCCGCTCCCGTCGTAGAGACGCACAAAACAAGTAAACAGCTCACAAATCTTGGTCTGGAAAATACCTAATTTAGTTTGGGAAGAGGTGACTCAGACCTGGTCAATTTCAAAGAAGGAACAGTCCCACTTGTAATTAGAACAGGGGTCACCCAATCTCTAGTGTCGAACCAGAGACGGGTCAACTCACGGAGGGTGGCAGAGAGGGCATCGGATCCCGAAAACAGGGAACGGGGAGTGGAGCAGAACCAAACGGGGAACAGAATGACTTACGTCGGTTCGTTCTCATTCTACAGACTCCCCGACCACTGGGAGGACCGTGGAGTGGACCGTGTAATGAACACTGGACACTGGTCCACTTAAAGACCCCGAGAACAACAATGCACAAAAACCAAAAACCAAATTCAGTCCGGGTCTCGCCCTCTCTTGGTCCGGTGGGTAGTCGTCACTAGAAGCTTTACTGCCGGACAGTCAGGAGAAGAGACTAACCTCCCTTTGGTCACTCTCCCGCTCTCCCAAAGGGTAGGAAACGTCCCTTCCCTCTCCAAGGACACGGTCTCCAGTCCCGTGTTCGCGTCCCTCGTGCCAGCACAGTCCTTGTGCCCAACGTAAGGTCCAGCCACTCCGTACGCAAACCGGGACCGTAGAACTCGACCCTACTCTTTCCACACATAAGAGTATAGGCCAAACCGACGAAAAGGACAATGGAAACTGAGTGGTTGTGCCGTCCTTACCGTACGTGTCGAGACCCACACGGTTCGTAATCTCGCACTCAAAGGCAGGAGAACGACATCATAACAAGAACATAGTCATGTTATCATTACTCGTTCTCGTTTCCTCTGCCAGTCCTCAGGAGAGACGGTCCGGCCGACAACAACGATTACCACGACGTGTCACTTGTGGTCACACACTGACTCGCTAGTTCCGGACCAGACCCCTGTGTTCCTCAGACTCAAGATGTAGTGGACGAAGAAGACGCCTTGACGTCCAACGTGCAGACCTGTCACAGTGGTAGTGCCCCACAAACAACTTTACGTCTAAGGGTCCGGGACGGGGATTCCGACGAGCGAGACCTCACCCCGAGTCTCTAGACGTAAAATTAGTCCATAGAGTCCTCTAAGAGACAAAATAAAAATTTAAAAACCAATCCAACCCAGAAGTAACGACGCCCACGAAAAGAGAATGACATCACGCACCCGAAGAGTAACGTCACCCAAGAGAACAACCCTTCGTGTCCGAGATCCCGCACACCCGAAGTCATCAAGTTCAAGGGTCCGAGATCTCGTGTATGAGTTGTCAATACCACGCGTCCCCGAATTAACGAGAACTGTGTACACCCTAGGAGGGTCAAGTCCCTAGTTTGGGCATTGAGGACGTAATCGTCCGTCTAGAAATGGTGAGTCGGTGGTCCCTTCGGGAGTCCTCTAAGAACTGACGCACCAAGTATTTCTGGGTACAAATGCTTCGCGACCAGCTCTCGTCCCCAACTGGTCGGTGTCAGACGTGGGGTACAAAAGACATGCACTTCAAAATAACCTCGTGTCGGTGGGGGTAAGCACAGACTCACCAGACACCGACGATACTCTCGTCTCAACTCGACAACGTTGTCTCTGACAGTGGGGGGGTGGTGCAATGATAAATGAAAGACAAAAATTTACATGAAATAAAACATTGACGACGACGATGACGACGATTCAGCGAAGTCAGGACAGGTTGAGACACGCTGGGGTGTCTGCCGTCAGATAGTCCGAGGCGGCAGGGACCCTAAGAGGTCCGTTCTTGTGACCTCACCCAACGGTAAAGGAAGAGGTCACGTATTTTCACTTTTCACTTTCACTTCAGTGACTCAACACAGATTGAGAGTCTCTGGGGTACCTGACGTCGGGTGGTCCGAGGAGGTAGGTACCCTAAAACATTGATGTACGGGAATTTTTCCGTTGAAATATAATGATAGTATTTCATTTTTCGTCATGATCCATTTTTTATTCATATATTCGTTTTCCTTTATTCAAAAAATTTTTTACACTGTTCATCTCTGAAGGGACCACCAGGTCACCGATTCTAAAACACAGGGGTCACTTTCCCCGGACCCAAACTAGGGACCAGTCCCTTGATCTGGGGAGTACCACGACCCTTTCTCGGACGTACGGTGTTAATTCTGGGTCGCGTCGGTTTATTCTTTTCTCATTTTTTTTTATATATAAAAATTTCTTTTACACTCTTGATGTACATTTACGTGTACACTATCATCTTGTCCCCAACACACACCCCTTGTGGGTCCCCTCTGCTCTGGACCTGAGGGTACAGTCCGTCGGTCTGCACGCAGACGTCCCGAGGTCTACCCGGGCCTCGGGAGCGTCCTCGACCTCAGGACGTCAGTACTCGGGGAACCACGGTCCAGGAGAGACTACTCCGGGGGCGATCGGGCCCTTGAGTGAGAGGAGAGGCACCAGCCCACGTCCCACAGTCGGACTGGCGTCGCGCCCTTGCGCCCGTCGACCACCAGGAGCTCCCAGAGTTCAGGCGCCACCTGCAGAAGAAGGCCGGGGCCCTCCTCGGCGTGGGGGACGTCAAGGAGTCCAGTCAGTCGGGAGGCGGGTCGGGTCTCGTGTCGGCGTCCCCCCGGGGCGGGGCCAGAGGCACACTCGGGAGGGAGAGAGGGGCCGCTCACCCTCCCGTCTCGGCCGACGCCTTCCGTCCGTGACGGACGCACACCGTCGTAGTGAGTTCCAGAAAGACAGTCTCTGACACACGGACAGGGCCTTCGACATCTTTCGATTCCTTGGGTGCTTCTACCCTCTAGGACGTACGACGTTGATTCTTGGTCGTGTCGGTTTAGTTATTTATTCAAAAAAAAAAAATTTTTTCCGGTTCACACACCGGACACACACACCGGAACACGTGTCGGACAGGGCAGAGACTTCGACCCACAGAAACTTGTCCACCCGGACCGGAGGTGGACTCGGGTCTAATATATCTGTCGTAGTAAGATGGACGACAATCGCCCCAAACCGGGACCTCACACCCCGGTACTCCGGCCATGGACACGGGGTCCGAGACTAAAGACTCGGGTGGAGGGGTGGTGGGGGCAACGACCCTCTGGCGACGACGTCAGTTACCCCTCCGTCTCCATCACCCCGGTTATCATCCAGCCTGGACCAGGCTTGTACTCGTGAGTCCGACAGCGAACCGTGGACCTACACACTTGACGACGACTCGAAAGTAGGAGTCAATACTGGAGGGTCCTTCCGGAGAGGGAAATTTCGTCTCTGCAATTCGGGAACCTGACTCTCCGACACACCCGGAGACCCCCCCAAATAAAGACACAGGGGCTCAAAGATCGTGTCACGAGACATGGGTCGTCCGGAGTCCCTTATCAACTTGACTTTATTTGTACGGGTGCCCTCGTACCGAAAAGAAAGGTCCGTCGAGTACTCGGGGAACCACGGTTCGTGACCTGGGTGAAGAAAGGGAGGAGGGAGGGTGGGGGTGGGGCACGACGACACAACAGAGAACTTGTAGACCTCTCGTGCACTCGATAGACCACTGAAGACGGGACACAGGGTCCCTCCGGTTGCGGCCCCTGGACGTCGGTGACATGCGCAAACACGCTCTGCGGGAGGTCGGACACCTGTCACCCCTCCGGCGGACCTCCACGGGCCACGACGACCACCTGCTGGAGTCACACGACGACTCGGACCCGCACCCCGGTCACCGTCACGACCTGAAGCAGGTAATGACGTCCCGGTGGCACACGGTCCTCACCTTCCATTAGTCCCCGACGTGGGGCTCGAGGACAGCACTTGGGGTGTCCGGGTCTCCGGTGAACGACCGTCAATGGAGAAGACAGACTACCGAACCTCGAAAAAGAAATGAGCCGTCGGGTCTTTAAAAGTGGGGTGCGTCGGACGTGAGATGATGGAGGTAACGATTTTTCATTCTGGGACTTTTGACTTCCCACGGACCGGGACCCTAACCGGTACACACCATGACGCAGACAGGGGCGAGACGGTGTACCGTCATAGCGAGACTCACACAAAACTTCCAGTCAATTCTATTATCTACATTTTGACGAAATTCCTAACACTCCACTTCCCTGAACGGACCGTCAGGTTATCAATTCTAAGACACTAAGGTGACGTCCCCCACACCCAAGTTAGGGACCCGTTTCTTGACACTAGGATGTACGGTGTGTCACACAGGGTTTTGTTTTTGTTGTTATACTTTTAACACTCCACGCTACGTCCCTATCCCACATTGGAAGTGACAATTCAATACTCCGTTTTTATCTCTAAAACGGAGTATCTCTAAAATTGTTTTGTCATTGTGGACACCATGGGTGGAGGGTCCTTGGTCTGCCGTTCTTAATTAACTCCCCCTCGAACGTCGGTAGTCGACTCGCACACAGGGTGTCCCGGTCGACCCGTGTCCCGTCACCCCTGCCCCCTTCACCCAATCAGTCCCACACACCTAGGTCTCCACGTACGGTGAGTGGAGGACGCACGTCCCAGGACGGACCTTCGACCTAAATCCCCTGGAAGAGTCCGGTAGGACGGATGTCAGCGTCCCGGTCCGCGGTCCCACTACCCCTCTCTTACCCTCCTCCCCCTGCACATTCCGCGGAGTCCTGTGTCAAGTCACCCCGACCCCCTCCTCACTTCGTCCATCAGTCGAACACGTCGAGTCGGACGACACACCGGGGGACACGACACAATCCAGTGAGTTACACTGGGGTACCTCACATCGGGCGGTCCGAGAAGACAAGTGCCGTAAGAGGTCCGTTCTTATGACCTCACCCACCGACAAGGGAACAGGTCCCCTCAGAAGGGTTAGGTCCCTAGTTTGGGTCCAGAGGGTGTAGCGTCCGCCCAAGGAATGGTGGACTCGGTGGCCCCTCGGGTTGTTATGACCTCACCCATCGGATAGGGAAGAGGTCCCCTAGAAGGGTTGGGTCCTTAGCTTGGCCCCAGAGGACGTCCGCCTAAGAAATGGTCGACTCGACGGTCCCTTCGGGGCACACCCGGTGATGGTTGAAGAAAAACATTTTTATGAATTTAATTAACTCTTTCATTCAGAATCCTTATCAAATTATTTTATCAAATTATGATTTTAAAGTTATAGAAATATAATATTTCAAAAATTATAAAATTAATTTCAAAATTATAATTTTATCAAATCATTTCTTTTTTTCTTCTATATTTGTCCTATATTTCAGCTGAAATCGTTTTTCAGTCAGAGAGGAAGGGAGGGAGCATACAGGAAGGCCTCGCAGAACTCGTCCGTACTTGCGTAAACATACATGCGAGCAGAGGGACGAAAAGAAAGACGCAAGGCTCATTGGGTGGTAGGTGTGCCAAACCATGAAGAAAAGTAAATGATTGTGTGTCACACACAAAACGACAGGTGACGGGGGCTTTGTCCTGTGTGACTACACGAAACAAGAAAAGGTGTTGACCTACGAGAAGGAACGAACGCCTGGTTGACTCGACCTGCAGGTCCGACCCACACGACCACTTCTACAAGGTCGTCTGCTAACGTCCGGGCCCGGGGCTCGGGTCCGGGCACTCTCCCGCACGCCCCGTCACCTCCGAGGGTCTCTGGGCGCACAGAACTCGGACCGCAGGGAGGTTTGTCGGAGGTAGAACAACGTCCCTTTGCAACACACGGAACATGTGCTGTCACCTCTGTGACTCCTACTCCTCTCGCTGCAGGACGACTTACCGGAATCAGTGGTCTCGGTGGACTAGGACGCCCGACTCCCGGACCGGTGGCCGAAGACGTTTCTGCACGTGCCCGTCCACGCACCCCGGGACCGAGTCGCCCTCGACGAGCGGAGGAGACACGCGGGATAACGGGTGCCCTGTCACAGCCCGGAACCCCATCAGTTGATCCTCTACGGAAGTCCACCCTCCCTCCAGAGCCTTCAACACACTCACGTCCAGTCTCAGGTGAGGTCCCCAAGAGTCGGGGCACGTACTCCCGTCTAAAACGCGCCACCAGTAAACGTCGGTCTCTCCTCGAGGACCCCTCCTCTACTGACAGGTCGATAGGGGACCCCCTTCCGTCATTTGTCGTCTTAAGGTGGCGTCCCAGTGTCGTCCGAGACACACAAGTCCCGTTGTAGTAAGGAAAAGTTCACCTCTGAACCCTCCGACAAGAAGACCCGACCGTAATGACGGTGGGGGATTGGGGTGGCGGCCCTACAAACCTCATGAATCCCCCTTCGTACCTCAGGACGGACACGGACCTTCCCTCCAGTCCAAGAGGGGTACGGGCCCCCGACGGCACGAAGAGACGGAAGACTTTGAAGAGAAAGCCCTAGTGGGGTCTCGGAAACGGTGGAGAAGGTCCAATTGAAACGTAACTGGTGAAAACTGGGTAATTCCCACCCACCCTCAAAACCGGCTCAGTAGGTCTCAGTCCAGACCTTTTGTCTCGTAGGCTCGTCCGAGTCTCTCCGACACGACCACCATACGGTCCGCGTGGGGCTCCTCTGGGAAGGTGACCGTCGCACACCGAGACTTCGGCGAGTCGGCACGTCTCGCAACATCAGTGAGTCCTGTTTACAGGTCAGAAACCTCGGAGCCCTAACTCACACCCGTAAGATCACGTAACCGGAAGGTTCGAGTAGATCGGGTTCTCATGCTTTGGTACGAGTGTCTTTTCTGGTTTTCCTTTATGTGTTTTCATGAAAGTACCAAAAAGAGACCTACTCACAAAAGATGAAAAGAAACAGAAAGTACAAAAGGTCCTACTCGTTTATAATGATAACATTACCTCCCCTTTGGAAATAAAACTCCACTACCCATCATTCGAAACAAAGCCTTCAACCAGGGTAAATGGCGTAGCGTGGACCGGAGTCGACTTCCAGTGGCTCCTCCGTCTGTCCCAAGTGTCACCTCGTCCACGAATCCCCCGGAGAGGAGAAAGTAACAAGAGAAACAGTGAATCGACTCCTAGGACACCTCTTCTGGTGACGTCGGGTTGTGGGTGGTCCTAGCTTCGGAGTGCATGGTCATGTTCTATGTCCTGTTCTCACACAGGAAAAAGCGGTTTCCTTACAGAGGACGACAAGACACTGGACTAAATCCCCACCAACTTCGATGGACCCTGACAAAAAACCACCACTTTCTATTTCGTTGGCTCGTCTTTACCCCAGGAAACCTCGGAAGAAGTATGTTTTGCGAAATCGAGGTTGAGGGGTAAAAACCAACACCACTGAAAGTTTCGACCTCACCCACACTTGCACGGTCGGTCCTCCGTCAGGACCTACCGTCCACAGGTCCCACTGTAGATCCTATTCGCACCGGCTATGTGTCACTCGAGGGTGGAGCACCGAAGGGTACCTACCAGTGCAAATGAAAAGTGGAAGTAGGACTGTGTCATCGACGAAAAGAAGAGTTTTATGCCGTAAACTATCTTATAAAATTTTAATGCTCATATTCAGTGAATTTCATCGATAATTTCTTGCGGTAAGAAAATAATTATACATTCATAAATATGTGCAAAGTATACTCGACGTCAAGACTTACCCATTCCGTGGCGTCCTGCGAAAAATGTACTATGCATAAAAAAGTGAACCAAATATTTATAAAAGTCATTTGAAAATATTACAAATTATCGATGAATCGTAAAATACCATAGTAATTAAAGATTAAACGTATCGATAAGAGACCCGTACACCCAAGACTAAAAACATTAATATTTAATACGACAATACTTAAAATATATGATACGGACAAACCCCTAACTCCGTTCATGAACAAAGGAATCTTGTAAGTAGGTAAGTCGTTTATAACTCGTGGAAGACTCCCACACCCTGGGACCACCGAGTCTACCCTTTCTTAGACGGACGTTACATCCTCTGGACCCAAACTAGGGACCCAGCCCTTCTAGGAGACCTCTTCCCTTACCGTTGGGTGAGGTCATAAGAACGGACCCTTTAAGGTACCTGTCTCCTCGGACCGTCCGATGTCAGGTACCCCAGTGTTTCTCAACCTGTGCTGACTCGTTGGTTGTGAAAGACTCCCACACTGTTGCTGGTTTATCCAGAGACGGGAGCACCTTGACTGTAAGGTCCCCTCCTCTGTCTGTCAGTTGTCTTAACTCTTCATTCCCTACATCTCAATCTGGTACTAGTCAGGAGATTTATTTCGTCTCTCCCCCGGATGCTCCCATTCCTTATTACCGTAAACTCTCGGATGAGGGACCTCACCTTAAGTGCTAACCTTCGCACCCGGTCGGGGGTCGACGGTAGTCCAGCAGGGTAAGACCTACTGCCGTGATCACTTGTCGGTGGAGAACCAAAGGAGGTGGTTGAAATCCAACTGTTGATCTATATTAAAAGACTTAAAAGGGTGCACATATCCTAGATAAATAGTGGGAATTAGAAAATGGTAAATTTTCGACCACAGTTGGAATAAAAAATAAGAAACATTATAACCCCCTTCATTCTAAAATAGTAACGGAAACACATACAAAAAGATGTAATACCAAAAATCTTTTATTAGAAGTCTTTGTAAAAAAATTATAAGTCTATGTGTAGCTAAGTTCTTTATAAAAAGTTTATGGATAAAATATATTCCCAAATTATTTTATTACTGTGGACGACATGAACTTACCCGTATCTTTTATCCCCGATTTGCACTACGTCACCTCTTCCATTGTTCCGGGTAGTTCCGTCAAGTCCATTACACTCACTCCGAATATCCGACTACCAGTGTCCTTTCTCGTCAATAAATGGGAGTGAAAAAAACAAAAGAAATATAACTCCCCCGTCTCTTAGTCCCTCCTTATATACCTTCGTCATGTTAAACTTGTCCTGGAACCTTACAAGACCCAAAAAAAAGACTACCATACAATTAAGAAGTCTTAAGTCTTTACATACAAAGAAGGAACTACCTTACTTCTACGATAAGAAACAAAAAAAGGGATGAAAATTTTATAGTTATCAAAATTTTTATACGAATTTTACATCTGAACAAGTTTAAACAGAAGTACGACTATCGATAATTATTTATTGGGTTATCATAAATGATTCTTCATTACAAGAAAAGAGGAATATATCAAGACCAAATAAATACACACTTCAAGTATTTACTTGGAGACACTTTAAACAGAAATCATTGATAACTTTCCAATTACGTACAGTCATAGTTCTAAAAAGTAATAACCCTTAAGGGACCACTAGGACAGTAATTCTGATCCCCAAAGGGACGACACCTACGTCCAAGTTAAGGACCAGTCCCTTGATTCTAGGGTGTTCGACAAACCACTCCGTTTTTTTTTTTTTCAGTAGTGAATTTCCTATAATACGGGTGAAGGACCCAACCGGTCTTTCAAGTAAACGTAAAAAGCCTTTCTAGAATACCTATTTATAACCAGGTTAGGTCATAAATCGGTCTACTTTGAATGGTCTAGAATGGTTCCAGATTTCATAAGAAGCCCCTGAAAAACGAGAGTACATTTTTTAACATCAACAAACTCGTATCTCGTCATACATAGAGTATTCGGCACAACTCCTTAAACGACGAAAAATATACAAAACTTTAAGAATCACGCAAAATAAGAACCCGAACCTGAACCCAACCAGTTCCAGTTCATTGAGAAACCTCCATTAAATTTTGAAAAAGAAACAATAACCGGAAATAAACACCGATGAAAAGAAACAACATAGTCAAGGTCATGATAAATAAAGACTTTATCAATGGGTAAGATAAACAAACAGACTTTTTTCGTAAACATTTGGTCTAGATGTTATTCCCTGAACCTAGATCTTATATATTTCTTGAGAATCTTAAGTTATTCTTCTGTTTATAGGGTCCACTTTTTACCCATTTTCTAAACTTATCTGTGGAGTGGTTTCGTTCGTATCCTTATTGGTTGTATGTGCATTTTTTCAACTAGTCGTAGAAATCGGTAATCCCCTTATGTCTAATTTTGGTGGTACTCTATGGTGGCATAATGGTGACTTTGTCGATATAGTTTTTTTTTAGACTGTTAATGTTCACAATCGTTCCTATTCCTCTTTAACCTTGGAAGTGTATACATCCGTCCTTGCATTTTATCACATCGGTGAAACCTTTTGCCAACCCGTCAAAGAATTTTTGCAATTTACATCTAGGTCACATACTGGGGCGCTAACTCAAGGATCCATGAGTGGGTTCCCTTTACTTTTGTATGTAGGTGTGTTCGTCAGTACACTTACAAGTGTCGCCAGAATAAATATTAGTGCTCTTTCATCTTCGTTGGGTTTGCACGTAGTCGTCTACTTCTCTCTGTTTCAGACCGTAAAGGTATTTACTTCATGACAAACGCATTTATCTTCACCTAATGACTATGTACGATGTTGTACCTACTTGAAGGCATTGAGACACGGTCTGTGTCTCTAATGTACAGTATGTCAGCACACCCTACGCCCCAGCCCCGACAGTCCCACCACTTTTACTCTTTGTCGAGGTGACTCGACGAAAAAACCCTACTACTATTACAAGATTTCAATGTAATACCACTATCAACGTGAACTGATTTTTAGAAATATGGATTTTGTCCACTTAAAATACCGTAAATTTACTACCCATGACTCCAATCGTAGGACTGAGGAGAAGTGACTCTCGAGACACAATCATTGTTTGTTAGGGGGCTAGGATCACTGAAGGTGATTGTTTGTATCAGAAGTGAGCGTC
The DNA here is from genome assembly GCA_006410555.1 of Capra ibex. NCBI lineage: Eukaryota > Metazoa > Chordata > Mammalia > Artiodactyla > Bovidae > Capra > Capra ibex. The sequence goes on from SJYO01050590.1 coordinate 46,533,841, forward strand.
CCGTACAGGTCCCCGGCGTCGAGTAACGATGTCAAGACGAGGTCCCGGAGAGTCAGACCCTGGGTTCACCTTCCTCGGTCAGGGTTTCGTCCTGACAACGAGAAAACAGGTTCCCTTCCTTGTTCTCCGACTGGGTGTGTTCGTCACCACGAATTTTTTTGAAGACGGTCTGGACACCTCCAGTGCAAGTGAGTGTGAGGTAACTGGTTTCGTTCTGAACACCGGTCCCGACTGTGACTTCAGCGAGTGGGATGTCCCTCCCTAGTACCAGTGAATTGTCACCCGTCCCGACACACATCCTAGACGAGTGTCTCTTCCCTTGTTACTTCAGTGACTGATATTAGAGTTCACTGAATTGGAACGGTCGGGAGTCAAAATAGTAGATGTTTTACCCCTCTATTCTTCTCGGACAAAGTACCCCAAATTTTGTAACAGTCCTAGTTTATTCGCTACTTTCATTCTATCGGGACCGTACACCAAATTCGTCATCGACAACGACGTTTGAGAATGGAATGTTCCGGGACGAGTATGTCGTAGGGGAACCACCAGGGAAGAGAAACCACAGGACTCGGGTGGTTGAGGGTGGGTGTCGCGAACTTTCGAGTCACCGTTTTAAAACTGAAGTCTCAACACGTCTAACGGTTAACTACGACGGAGAGACACTGGAGTTTGTTCAACAATACCGAGACCCACGAAAGTAAAGACATAGGAATTTTACTCCGCATACATGGACTGGACGGAGATTTCCGGTACCACTCCTAAAATACTCCATCATTAACCTCTTCCGTTACCGTGGGGTGAGGTCATGAGAACGGACCTCTTAGGGTCCCTGCCCCCTCGGACCATCCGACGTCAGGTACCCCAGTGATTCTCAACCTGTGCTGACTCGTTGAAGTGAAAGTGAAAAGTGAAAGTGCGTAACCTCTCCCTTTACCGTTGGGTGAGGTCACAAGAACGGACCTCTTAGGGTCCCTGCCCCCTCGGACCACCCGACGGTAGACACCCCAGCGTGTCTCAGCCTGTGCTGACTTCGTTGAATCGTCATCGTCGTTATTATAACATTTCGGGCAGAGACCCGAAATGTTAGTTATCAACAGTGACAATAGCCGTCGATAATGCTGGAATATTATAACGGACATTCCAGAACAAACTTCCGCAGGTGATTCTGTCGAAGAGGTCATGTCTCTTAATTGAACCTAGGGACAGAGACTGTGCATCCTTGAACTATCAATTATTTCCGTAACTGACTTATAATTATGTTGAACCTCTAAAACTCATAAAAATTACTGACAATAGTACCAATAAGTCTACTGACGACCGAGATTCTTAGAATTCTCAAAATGGACACAAGTATCACTACATTCAAAAAACCTTTGGTGTCTCAAGTCAAAAGAACCAACACAGAAACTTGGACTGAGACTTCAGGTCCAAGGGACTCCAATTCAAGTAAAAGGACTGACGTCTCGTCGACGTCCAGTCTGGGAATTGAGTTTAGGTTCCTAAGACCAGATTTCGCCGGGAAACACCAGAATAGTACAACGGTCGACGATAGTGATTACGAATTAAAGCGTACTCGTACTAACCATCACGTTAACTAACGTTTCTCTCGTGGCAAAGTAGTACTTGTGGGAAGAGACACAGGTACTGTCCGACTCCACCAGCCCGTCACCCGACCTTGGGTCGGACACCGACAATACACGAACTAGTCAATGGTCTTACTGGGACCCCTCTACAGGAGGGGAGAGTTCCTTCAACAGAAGCAAACACTTTATCTGGATCGGGAACAAAAAGTTCTAACAGTACTCTAAACCGAGACGTACCTTAGAGTTCTTGACCCTTGACAATAATGAAGACCTACTTGAGAAGTCGAGGAAAAAAAAAAAAAATTAAATGGTACCCCTCGTTAGGTTTTATTCCAACTCGAAACCCATCATTCCCGTTTCACCTCGAACATCGGGTAAAGTTATTTTTTACAACGGACGGTAACTCGGCAGTCGGTGACGTCGACGGATGGAGGGTGGTCATCATGTGGGGCTCCCCGTAAGTCCTACTTCTTTTGGTCCCATGATCGGGAGTGTCAATTCTACGTATAGTTACCTTACTAAAGTCACTCGGGTCTGAGAATGCAGAAGGGTATGAACTCTACAGACAAAAACACTAATCGTCGTCTGAAACCCACGAACTGATGTACAAAAAACAAACAAACGACACATAGGACCGAGTGGAGAATGGAAAAACGTTGTCAAGGATAGACTCTCCGACAAAAGTCCGACATCAATCAACCGACAGTACAGGGGTTTCTTTTGTGGCAAGATCGTAGGTCCAACACACAACAAAAGGTCAACTGTTCGGTAAGGTGGACTTAACATAAATTTTTGATTTTAGCCCGCAGACGTTGAATTGGACCTTTACGTATTCCTTACTCTAACTATCCACCTATTTCCCTACCATAAAAACCAACGAAGATCTTTTTACACTACGACAAACACACACGAGCCAACACAGACTAAGAAACGTCAAAGTACCTCACGTCGGATGGTCTGAGGAGACAGACACCTGAAAAGAGTCGTTCTTATAACCTCACCCAACGGTACGGGAAGAGGTCCACTAGAAGGGCTGGGTCCCTAGCTTGGGTGTAGAGAACGCACATAACGTGACCGTCCACCTAAGAAGTGGTGATCTTTTACAATTATCAACATCTTAGATCTTATGTATCAACAATTGATATTCTTCTGGCTTCTAGTACCGGTGAAATGCAAGTTGAGGAACCCCTCTAAGTTCTCACCTAAGTGGGGCCTGGGTACTCGGAATCCCAGGGGTCTTCCTGGGGTCACGTCACCCCCCCAAGAACACGTCACCCCCTAAACCCCGTCACGACGCCCCGCGTCTTCCTGAATTGGTTCACAGTCAAGACCTCCGGGAACAAAAAACCCTCTTCCGTATATCTAGAACAACTCCCAGTCAGGGGACATTTGATTCCAACCCACTTTACCAACCCACCCCTTCCCTACCCCTCATTCGTCCCACTGTCCTCATGGGTTATCTGTCAGATCAGTGCATGTAGGGACACCACCCCCAACACTTTTCTGTAAAGGTCACGGGAAACCTCTCTTCTGAAACCAGGGCACCCGGACCCCACCCCGAGTCCTTCTGAGACTGAATTGACTTGTAAGGGGGGTTCTAAAAGACGGTTCAAGTCTCGGTATAAGAAACATCCTTAAACTGCCACTTTCCTTCTCTAGCCCTGAACCAGTGCGTCCCACTGTAGTGAGTCTTTTGCTTTTTGTAACCTATCTGTAGTATAAACAGTTTTCCTTACTCCGTCACCTCTCGCTTCCCTCTGACCACTGTCTCTTGACTCCACGGAAAACAGGTTCCGAAGGCTCCCCGGGCCACTACCGAATATTTCCTAGTCTACATCTCACTACGCTCGACCCATTCCCACATCCAGTCCGAGGGGATATGACGAGAGACAACAACGGGGAGATTTTTATTGGTTTTTTAAGAAGGAAATATCTTATTTGTAAGAGAAAATTTCGGTTTTCGGTTCAGACTTATGTCCCGTTTTACAATTTTCGAGTGAGACCCGGCTCCAGTCATAGGGGTAAACATACCAGTCCGGTGAGTTCTACCGACAAGAGAACGAGAACCATGTAAGGGGACGGGGTCTGTACGAACGAAGTGGACATGCGACGAGTGCACGGTCTGGAACGATCATGAACGGGGTGGGGTCGACCACTAACAAGACTAGTTTCCCGGGTAGACCACGCACGAGGAGGGTGACCAAAGGGACAATTGAATACTCGGGTGGACTGTAGTTAAGGGGATGTCGACCATTAGTCAAAGGGAAAGAAGGTACAGGGCGAACGGTGACCACCCCACAACGAGGTCCTGGAACGAAATCTAATCCATTCGAGGGGGTAGGAATTTCGTCCCCAGGGGTTGGAGGTCCTAGATTACGGACCACTAGGCTCCACCTCGACTACTGTATTATTATCTTTCACGTGCTATTTACATTACGAGAACGACGACGACGACGATTCAGCGAAGTCAGCACAGGTTGAGACACGCTGGGGTGTCTGCCGTCGGGTGGTCCGAGGAGGCAGGGACTTTGAGAGGTCCGTTCTTGTGGTCTCACCCAACGGTAAAGGAAGAGGTTACGAGAACTTAGTAGACGTTTGGTGGAGACTGGGGGTAAGGGGTCAGGTACCTTTTTAACAGAGGGTGTTTTGGTCAGGCGTCACGGTTTCTCCAACCCCTGGTGGAGAAGTGTGACAACCACAGAGAGAACGACTGAGGTCCGAGTAAGAAGGCAGAACTTCACCCGTTCGTGTCCCGAACATTCGGACACCCCTACGTCGGGTTGTGGTTATAACAAAGTAAAACGGTACTGCCACCACACTCGCTCCTCCTCCCGTTCCGAAACCTCTACAACCATGTCCCAACTACCCTCCCCGTACTGACCGGACACTCCCCACTACCCTCGACCTCGACGGGCTTCCCGGCGGTGACTAAAATTGGAACCACACCAATGTAGACGGGAAATACGTGGGGGTCGCTACGGTGGGAGTTCCCGTCCTGTCCCAAGCAGAGATACAGGTCTATCGAGACTCCCCTCACACGGGTCCCATCGTGCTACCCCACTCCGACTCGGGACTGTGAACTCTGGACACACACCGCACTAGTCCGGTTCCAAGGGAGTCTGGACGTCTGCTAGTGATGGGTAGGGCCCTTACATGGTCGTCACGCAGGTGACCCTGGACATGGGAGCAGAGCCTATCTCGGAGAAGAACTCTCTGGACCATTGTTCTGGATTGAGCCCCAAAAAGCCTTCTAGTCTACGTTCCTGACACGTTTAACGAGTCGAGTCGATACAACAGGCTGGGTTTAAGTGTACCACCCACGTGTCACTCCGGGCTGTTTGTTTACATCCGGAAACCTCGTCTCTTTCTATATAAGGTTCCTAGTGAACTCCCCTTACCCGCTGAGCACGAACTTTCTGGACTTACAGGTGGTACCACAAGTACCAAAATATCCGTTTTAACCCCCACTCCCGACGTCACACACTGAAAGAAGAGTAACCGACCACTACTTGTCCCACCACCAGATCCTTCGAACATGAGTCGGACTTCAATGATAACAGGTGGACCGACCCCCGGAAGGAAGTTCGTCTCCTTGAGTTTCCCGAAACAACAATATAGTTAGGGACCGCCTCCTTGTCCCTGACAAAGGGAGACAAAGACGTAAGGGAGTGAAGGACCTAATCATTGACAAACTTAAACGGGAAACCTTGAGTCCCTTCCAGTTCGGAAAAAGGATGTTTGTTCTTTGTCCCTGTGGTGCTATCCGAAAAAAAAATGGGTCCTCACAATGGACTTTTAGCCCAAGCGGAGAACCACCTATGACTCCGTTGTCTGTGTTGGTTGAGTTTCGAACACTCTTCCTTGCAAACTACCAATGAACGTCGTTCATTCTTCTTGTGGTCCGTAGAAAGGGTTTCGTTACAGAGGGGTCTGTCGCTTTGACCCCTTCCTAATGCGATTCCCACGTACACACGAGTCAGCACAGACTGAGAAAAGTTGGGGACCTGACATCGGAGGTCCGAAGAGACAGGTACCCGAAAGGTCCGTTTTATGACCTCACCCAACGGTAAAGGGATGAGGTCCCTCAAAAGGACTAGGTCCCTAACTTGGACGTTAGGTCCGAAATCAACTAACTTCAGTCCTCCCAGTTGTGGTAACAAGGTAGGAGGTGACCCACGTCCGGACCGAGGACGTCTTGAGTTTCTACATACCACACACATAGGGAACTCCCCCTTGATCCAGAGACGAGATAGAGACGTGATAACTAACTACCGGAAAAAAGACAAGGACGTAAAGACAGAAGGGAATTCTAGTAACTAATGACTGTGGACAAGTTCCTGTTCGTAGCACCACCGGGAATGTCCCGGGAATTTAGTATCCTAACCTAGTTTTTTACAGTTCTTTTGGTGTAGACATTAAGAAAGAGGCCCGTGGGGGATTGAATGAACGAATAACCTCCCGTGGTGTCCCAGGACGAACCAAAGTTAGGGGAGAAATGAGACCATGAGGAGTCAGAGCTCCCTTTGTCCACAGCCTGTTCTTTCCCTCCTTGTAAAACCGATCTCTCCAATTAGTATTTGAGGTGTCTCCTTGAACCAAAATCCCACAGAACCAAGGTTCGTGGACCGTGCCTCATTTGCCCTGTATCTATAACGATAATGTTGTTTGCACAAGGTACCTTATGTTGGTTCACAAGGTGCAAAGTACACACGGGTACCTTTTTAGAGTACCTCTAAAAACCTTTACCTTTTTAGAGTTGTGGGATTAGGAAGTGGGTCTCCATAGGTGACTCGTGTGTAGTCGTAGTGAGATTTTAGGAGAGGAACCTAAAAAATTTTTTAACTCGAGTCAGACTTGGAAGAGAATTCTTGTAGAAAGGTGTAATCAATTCATAAGTATTTTGTAGGAAAATTTCTATTCCTACTTTACCATCCTATCGTAGTGGTTGGGTTACTTGAACTCGTTTAAGGCCCCCTATCACCTCGGACCGAAAGACGTCGCGTTTCCTAGCGTCTTAGTCTGTGCTGAATCGTTGTAGCAAAAGTTTGCCGGAATCTCTTTCAGTGAAAGTACCTGTATTAAACTGGGTTGACGTAAACAACGTATGAAGGGGACGGAAATTCAAAAGGGACAAGATTTTGTCTCTTGTGCCCGCAGGACACTCACAAGAACGATTATATGGGCCCTTACACGACAATTTTTCGAGGCCACGACATGAGCCCCGAGACAGGGTCGCACTGCGAGACGGAGCGGCCGGGGCGGGCCTGTAGAAGGGATGGTCCCTCAGCAAGCCGGGCCGCAGGCGGTCCCCCGCTCGCCCTCAGCGCCCGCCGTCCCGAGCTGATGCGTACACGCGCGGCGACCCGCGTGCACGCTTCACGCCGCCCCCGCCCTCGCCCTCCCCTTTCCATCCTCCACTCTCCACTTCCCCGCCTCTCGACGCGCCCGCGGCCCGCCGCCCCTCTCTCTCTCCCTCCCTCGCTCCCTCCCGCGGAGCGGGGCCTGGCGCGCCCGGCCCTCGCGCGTGCGGCGCGGGGCGGGGGCAGGAGGGCGGCGCCGGCGGCGGCGGCGGCGGCTCTTCGACAACGACGGTGTCCATGGAGGCGCGCGCAGGGGAGTCGCAGGCGGCCGGCCGGGCCCGGAGTGCGACGCGCCGGGCGCCCCAAGGCCCTACGCCCGGCGCTCGCGCGGCCGCACCCGCGACAGGTCGTCGGCGCTCCCGGCGCGGCCCTCTGGCGCCGGCCTCTCCCCCGGCCGAACGGCGCTGGGGTGGGAGTGGCGCCGGCGCGGGGGCCGGCCCGGGTGGCGCGCGCGGGCAGCGGGAGGAGGAGCGGCGGGCGGGGGGGGGCGCTGGCGACCGGACTGCCCCAGCGCGACAACGCGGGGGCCCCGGGGCGGCATGGGGCCCCTCGACGGCCAAGATCTTGGACGAAAACCTGACAGACGCACAACGCCCCTCCCCTCTCGTGCGACAGGCGTGGACAGACAAGACGCACTAGACGAACTCTCCGTTGTGCATCGATCGACGAAGGGACCCAAGACGGACCACAGATCAAAAGACAAAGGGAGTGGTTAGTTGCACGAGTGATGACAGCGGAGACAAATATGAGACCCACCCGAGTAGCGGGGTCACATGGCACGACCTCGGACTTCAGTCCTACCAACACGTCGACCTGTACGAGAACCGGCACCACTGAAAGGGGCCAGCAGAGTGAGCGACGGGCGTGGAAGACACCACTATCTCGACCCACTGATTTGAGGACCCCTAAAACGTTATGTAAAACACTTCTCCTGAATCATTTCCAAAGAAAGTGCTACGATCGAAACTCACACGAAGACTGGGTTGCAAACACTTCAACCCAATACGTCACAGGAATACCCCCACGACGGTAGAATCCCATAGCTCGATTTTTGACTTCGAAAACATTCCTTCAGCCCCCGTTCCCACAGGCCAACCCACATAAAAATCCACAAGGAGATTAACTGCTGAACATAGATATTAAAATACGACTACTCTCAAAATCCACAGAGTGTAAAACGTCGTAAAGGACACCCCCTGTGCGCTACATTTTTTTATGTTTTACACATAACGATATAGAGATGTCAGTAAGAAAGCCACCAAACAACTTCGACTTCATTAGGAGTAACTAATACTTGAGGAGACCACAAACTCTCTGGGGCGAAAAGAAAACGGGAACACCGTTTTTGTCGTGGAGAGGCCCACCAGAGGTACGCCACCAAATCCAGAAGGGGTGGGGGCGGGGCGGGGGAGTAGATCTAAGAAATGACAGGCCTCCACCCATACTTTTGAGATGACGTGGGTCAAATACTGTCACCTCCTACTTCTAACACTTAACGAACTTCTTAAGTTCGTCAATACTTCTTCAGTGGACAGGTCAACCCTTTACTGGGTATGGACACCCCAAACCATGTATCCGTAAATAATTGTAAACTACCATCTGAAATCTCCTACGAATGAGAATTGCACATGAACTTGCACAGGGTTCCTGAGACCTTATTGTGAATCCAAATACACAATAAACGAATAGGAGTGGGAGCCACCGGTAAACCAAGGGTGATCACAATCAACCTCTTCCTTTACCGTTGGGTGAGGTCATAAGAACGGACCTCTTAGGGTACCTGTCTCCTCGGACCGTCCGATGTCAGGTACACCAGTGTTCTCAGCCTGTGCTGAATCGCTGTTTCTCTCTCTGACAATCAAAATGACCAAGACTGTCCGTAAAGTACATCTCAAACATAGTTGTGAGGGTAACTTGCCTATTCTTCTGAGGGGTGAGTATCTCTTTCCCTCAACGGTCCCAGTGGGTCGAACAGTGACCCCTAGTCTGGAAGTTTGGTTCAGACGGGCTGACGTGATGGATGATGAAGGTGTCATCTTCACATCTTCACTTTCGACGAGTCAGCACGGGCTGAGAAACGCTGGGTACCTAATAGGTCAGGTACCTTAAGAGGTCCGGTCTTATGACGTCACCCATCGGCAAGTGAAGAGGTACCCTAGAAGGGCTGGGTCCTTAGTTTGGGTCCAGAACGTGTAACGTCCGCCTAAGAAATGATCGACTCGGGGTTCCCTCCGGAAGGTTTCATTGCATAAGGGAAGAACTCAACCGACGACTTTGTTTCAGGTCCACTGAAGAAAACGGAGGACTTCATTATTAAGACCCATTCTATAAAATAGCTCGTGAACCCGATAGATCTCAGAGACGACTCACGAGAGTACCGTCGGATAGAGAGAATCGGTAGTATTATTGGTCCTCTCTACTGGGACAATAGTGGGAGAAATGAGTAATCAAAATCTTTGCAATAGACTGACCGGGACCCATTGGGCCACTTAATCTTCGGCTCTGGTCAACGTTTAGGTCCAAACAGACTTTTGTCTCAGGTATGAAAATACGACAAGAACGTAGACGACCGAAGTGTCAGAAGAGGTGATGGGTGGTTTACTCTCCATCGTCTTCTGCTGTAACCCCACTTCCCTCCTCGGGTCTCAGTGTCTGAACTCAGTCCCTACCAGGTTGAGTTGTCCTTCCTCTATAAGTAAACTGGAGACGTAAGGTATCGAAGAGGGAACTCACCAGACCCTGTGTCGAACGTCCCAACGACCCGACACCTGTGAAACATCATCTCAGGTTTCACCCATACACATACGTAGTGCCCCCGTGTACCCAGAGTCCTTTTTTTTTTAATTCGGTCAGAAAAATAAAGTCGGAATAAATTAAAAATAAAACATAAAATATTCATATCAACCATAATAGTGTCATCAAGTCAGTGAGTCAGTACAGGTCGAAAAACGCTGGGGGTACTTGGTATCGTGCGGTCCGGAGGGACAGGTAGTGGTTGAGGGCCTCAGATGGTTTGGGTACAGGTAACTCAACCACTACTGTAGGTTGGTAGAGTAGGAGGTAACAGGGGAAGAGGAGGACGTGAGTTAGAAAGGGTCGTAGTCCCAGAAAAGGTTACTCAGTCGAGAAGTGTAGTCCACCGGTTTCATAACCTCAAAGTCGAAGTTGTAGCCAGGAAGGTTACTTGGGGGTCCTGACTAGAGGAAATCCTACCTGACCAACCTAGAGGAACGTCAGGTTCCCTGAGAGTTCTCAGAAGAGGTTGTGGTGTCAAGTTTCTGTAGTTAAGAAACCGTGAGTCGAAAGAAATATCAGGTTGAGAGTGTAGGTATGTATTGGTGACCTTTTTGGTATCGGAACTGATTTGTCTGGAAAGAAACAACCGTTTCATTACAGAGACGAAAACTTATACGATAGATCCAACCAGTATTGAAAGGAAGGTTCCTCATTCACAGAAAATTAAAGTACCGACATTGGTGGTAGACGTCACTAAAACCTCAGGTTTTTTTATTTCAGTCGGTGACAAAGGGGTAGATAAACGGTACTTCACTACCCTGGTCTACGGTACTAGAAGCAAAAGACTTACAACTCGAAATTCGGTTGAAAAAGTGAGGGGAGAACGTGAAAGTAGTTCTCCGACAAATCAAGAAGAAGTGAAAGACGGTATTCCTACCACAGTAGACGTATAGACTCCAATAACTATAAAGAGGACCGTTAGAACTAGTGTCATCTTGTATGTATATTAAAAATGTGTTTTTGACCCCTATACATGTGTGTATAACCCCTATACATGAACTCAAAAACAACAACCCTCAAACATTTTTGTCATTATTGGGGGACCAAATAAATTATGAGTCGTAAAATACTTAAGTATTTTATACATTTCACAGTACGACAAACAAGGATTCAACCTTCAGATCACTTCAAGTCACATTAAGACGTATTAGTCCCATAAAGTATAATTACTGGTTACTATTTAAGAAAATCTTTAACATAAGACTCACAGTTTCTAAACCAAAAAGTCATCGGAAATACAACGTTTATATCATCATGAGAAATTCAAACTTCGATATCACTGACTATATCGGGAAATCTTCAATTTCAAAACCATTAAGGGACCGATAGGTCTCCAATCCCGAGACACGAAAGTAACTACTCCCGGACCCAAGTTAAGGACCAGTCCTTTGATTCCATGGTATTCGACACACTACACCGTGTTTTTTTCTCCTTCAATTTTAAAACAACTTGGAAAAGACAAAAAAAAGTCTCAAATTGAAAAATTAAAATATAACCTCATAGCGGTTCATTGTTATAACACCATCAAAGTCTACTCCCTGACCGGTATGTATATATACATAGGTAAGAGAGGGGTTGGGATGAGGGTAAGTCCAACAGTGTATGACATTGTGACTCGTCTTAGGACACGCGATACATCAACCAGGAACAGCCAATAGAGAAGATTTATCTCACCACACATGTACCGGAAGGGTTTCAGGGATTGAAAGGGAAGGGGGACTGTTGGTATTCTAGTAAAAGACGAAAGATTCTTTTAAGTAGACATAGTACAGAAAAATCTAAGGTGTGCATTCCCTACAGTATGCCATCAAGAGGAGACGACGCACCGAGTGAAGGGAGTCAAGTGAGAGGTCCAGGGACACACAACGCCGTCAGCGGCAAGAAGGTAAGAAGAGGGCCGACTCGCTGCAAGGCGACGTACATACACGACGTAGACACAGGTAAGGCACAACCACTGTGGCTCCGACGAGGGGGCAGGACCGACGACAGTCGTCACGACGTCCCTTGTGCCCACGCAAGTACGAAAATCGAATACAAAAAGAGACCCGCACACGGGTCCTCACCCTAACGTCCAAGTATACCATCAAGACAAAAATCAAAAAATTCCTTGGAAGTATGACAAGGGGAATAACCGACATAGTCAAACGTAAGGGTGGTCGTAACATCGTCGTCTTGAAGAAGATAAAATTTGTTGAAGTAACTCAAACTTCGGGTTCTCTGATTAGTCACATGTGTTTATACCGTAAACATTATCAACCTCAACACCACAAGACGTTGGAATCTTATAAAAGTTTAGTAGATTTACAACTTTAAGATTTGTACAACTAAGGAATAGTGAAAAATATTTGATCTAAGAAATCAAGTAAGGTGAGGTCACCAATCACGTAATAAAGTCTTACTCACCAAAGTCTTAACATAGATTAATTTTTTATAGAAACAGTAGAAGGTCGAATAAAGTGTTAACTGATCTAATCACAAGAAGTCCTCAAATCCAATTTTATTGTCTTACCCAAAACTCGTTCTTTATATCAAAGGATTAATATATTCGACCATAATGGGTCTACTCTATCATAATGAAGTATGGATTCAAGAGTTTGAATTCACACTCAACGTTAATGGACCTCCTCAACAAAATTGGAGTGGAGGTCTTAGACATCCAGTCTCCCTCTGGGACCTTAAACTTTAAGTCTGTTCAATGATCCACGACGATGACGACGGAACGTACGAATCAACTATTCAGCACAGACTGAGACCAGTGGGGCACCTGACATCGGGCGGTCCGAGGAGACAGGGACCCTAAGAGGTCCGTTCTTATGACTCCACCCACCGGTACAGGCAGAACTCACCTAGAAGAACTGGGTCTCTAACTTGAACGAAGAGGACACAGAGGACGTAACGTCCGCCTAAGAAATGACGACTCGGTGACGACGGACTCCCTTGGTGTCAATCTCTCGGGACCGAGATTTTGGTCTCGTGCTCCAGTCACAGAAGTACTAAGTGAACCTTAGAGTAGTCGTAGCGGAATGTCAAAACGGTTCGAACCCGTCAGGAGACTTAATTACTACTGAGTTGAATGCTAAAAAGTCACTATACTACCACGGTTTCGTTAGGGCATAAGTCATCTTTTGTACGAGGTTTAAAACTTAAAAAATTTAGAAAAGTCCCGAGACTATACAACTGTCGTTGTGAGAGCACTACGACCTGTCGCCGTAACCCGGTGTCGAGGGTCAGTCTGTACAGGAGTACTCCCATTGGTTGATTATGTCAATCTCGGTAAGACATAAGTCTGTTGGTAAAAAAGTAAAACCATAAAAAGTCATACCATAAGTTATTCAATGTACTCTATAAGTTGTGATAATATTTTATCCGAAACCCAATCTACTAAAACGAGTTGAAATTACAGTCACTAGACTCGTGTAGATTCCATCCGATCCGATTCACTACTGCAAGTCGTCCGATCCACATCGTTTGCGTCAAAACCGTAATGTCACAACAGTCGAATCCTACGCAAATAGTCGTGCATGGACCTCCTCCTGTACCGTCGGGTGAGGTCACGAGAACGGACCTCTTAGGGTCCCTGGCCCCTCGGACTGTCCCATGTCAGTACCTCAAAGGCTCTCAACCTGTGTTGACTCGCCGATTGCGCGCGCGTGTGTGTCGTCCCACATTGAGGAGACATTTGACTCCTTCTAGACACGCAGAGACCGAGGACAAAAATCAGTTAAAGGAAAAATAAACACCTATTACAGTATTAATATAAGAGTTGACATCACGACAAAGACGAAAGGGACGTCAAAGATTCAACTCCTTAATCTCAACAACAAAATTAGGCTTAGTGAGCAGAAGAATTTTTGACCATTCGAGTGGGTACACGCGCGTGTCTTAAACGCTACAGGTATTGGGGTCACCGTTGGTGGACATCCCGAGAAGAGTCCGAAGAAAGAACGAGTAGGAAGAAAAGAAAGAGACACATTACCCAAGTATGACAAGACATAGGTAAAAGACACACTTGTAAAAAAAGTTCATATTTTGACAAGATCTTGTAAAAAAAAAAAAATTTGTACCCGAGAGTAAATAAAACTACAAAAAGTCACCGAAAGTGAAACTCGTCGGAACAGGTCAGGTCGGACGACGTACACCGAGACCCGAAGCAAACGTGGAAAGTCTTCTGACACGACAGTGAGTGTTTCAGAAGTTAGTACCAGAGAGAAAGAGTTGTTAGAAGTCATCGAGGGGTAAGAATATTAGACGGGATCCGACCGCGTAGGTGGGGAAGAAGGAGACGGTCCGTCACAAATACGACGGAATAGAAAAAAAAAAAACATTCTCCGGTGAACTTACCTTCTTAAAAATTTTACTAAAGTAAATAAAAACCGGTACAACCTAGGAGACCAACGTCACTCACTCCCGATGAGAGGTCGACGGCGCACGCCCGAAAAGTGACACCACCGAAGGGAACAACGACTCGTGTCCAGATCCCATGGGGCCGAAGTCATCAACACTGTGTACCCGATTCGTCAACTCCGAGAACCCGACGTCTCCTGTCCGGGTTGTCAACGTTACGTGTCCGGATCAACGAGGTTCCGTGTACCCTAGAAGGGTCTGGTACCTGACTTGGGCACAGAGGACGTAACTGTTCACCTAAGAATGGTAACTCGGTGGTCCCTTCGGGACACGACAGGGTCGAAGTCCCTCGCTAATCAAGAGTAGAAAGTCCGTACTCGGGACCAACCCAAACTGTAAGTAAGAGTCAACAGGGGGATCGTTGTCACTGACAATCCTTATAGTTCTGGACGGAAGTCGTCCGTCGTCTCTTACAACGCAGAGTATAAAAACAGTCCTCCTATTTGAACTGAAGGAGTGGGGGAGTTTTCGATAGGACTTGAGTCGACACCATTTCTTACAGGTACCCTAACAAGACCGTGTACGAAGCCACGTGGACAAGGTCCGTCACAAAACAGAAACTTACTTTGACCTAGTAATCGTCGTATAAAGACCGGAGGAGGACGAAGTGTGACGGGGTAGTCGAACACAATTCTCGACATGTTCTTCAGAGGTTCTTTTAGACACTCAGGTTTATCTTTAAAGGAAGTCCAGGTCACGGACCCTCACCAGTACGGAGAAGACTTGGTAACCAAACTAAAACAAATTTGGTATGACACTTGACACAGTCTTACCCAGAGAGAAACGAAACGAGGGATCCCTCGAGTGTCAGAGTACATATAAGTCTTAGGGGACCGAACACACAAGAATGAAGACCGAATATTGTAAAAAAAAAAGAAAAATTACCGATCTGTAAAACGAGGAAGAGAGTTTAAAATGGTATTTTTTGTGTAAAGTACAGAAAAGATTTGTAATGTCACTAATGTAAGGACAGAGGTTTAGACAGAACGATAGGATATAGGAAAGTAAAAAAAAACATGTGAACTTAGGGAGACTTGAGACGAAAGCGAACGGGGGACGACAAAGGAGTAACAAAAAACAACAAGGTCAAAAGATAACACCATTTATATGTTCAAAGGTATAATTGGTACAATTCACATGTCAAGTTACTATAATTTTTTGTAAATATTTAAAAACGTTGTAATGGTGGTAAGAAAGACACGACACCTATCAACACAGAGTGAGACGCTACGGTACTTGACATCGGGTGGACCGAGGAGACAGGAACCCTAAGACGTCCGTTTTTATGACTTCACCAAACGGTACGGGAGGAGGTCCCCTAGAAGGGTCGGGTCCCTAGCTTCGGTCCAAAGGGAGTAACACCCGTCTAAGAAATGACAGACTCGGTGATCCCTTCGGGTTCTTGCGGCCTCATCTATCGGATAGGGAAGAGGTCCCCTCGAGGGACTCGGTCCTTCACTTGGCCCTGGAAGACGTAACGACCGTCTAAGAACTGGTCGACTAGATGGACCCTTAGGGTAAGAGAGACATAGAGAGAAGTAGAACGTTTTGACTTTGAGATATAGGTAATTCATCATTGAGTAAAAGAGGAGAGGGTTCATGGACCGTCATTGGTAGGATTTATGAAATATATTGATACGAAAACTGATTCATATAGTACATTTACCTTAATATGGGACAATGACAGAGACACTGACCACACAAAGTACATCGTATTATAAGAGTACAACATCGTACCCAGTCTTAATGAAGGAAAAATTTCGATTTATTATAAGACACATATATGGAGTAAAACAAATAGGTAAGTAGACAACTATCTTTAAAAATAACAAAGGTGGAAGACCGATAACACTCACTACGACGATTATTGCACCCATATGTTTATAACCAAGTTCAGGAACAAAAGACAAGAGAACCCGGTCATACCTTCACCTTAACGACCTAACATACCATTAAGATACTAAGTAAAAAACCCTTGGTAGTCTGACAAAAGGGGTCTCCGACATGGTAAAATGTAAGAACGGTCGTTACGTGTTCCCAAGGTCAAAGAGGTGTAGGAACGATTGTGAACAACAAAAGAGCTATCATCGGTAACATTACGGATACTCCACTAATAGAGAAAACATCAAAAAAATTTTATAAAAAAACCACTTGTTTAAAGAATTTTCTAGTGAATTTTAGTTGTATCTTTTACCAACGTATCATGTCTAGAGTTGATAAGTGACTCTTATGTAGAATTATTAAAATAATATATATTTGTAAATAAAATTATTATGAGGAATAGTGAAATTGAATGTAGTAAGGTCATACTTTTACAAATTAACTTCTCTCTTATAAAGAAGTTTTGAGACTTATTTCTCGAAATGGCTAGTTTAAACGTCGTCATGTCAGAAATCTTTATGCATTAACAAGTAAAATGTCATTATAAAGGGGAAATTTTTAAACAGTCAAATAGTGTCCAAATTTCATGTTCCATGGATTACGAGACTACATCACATTCACTTGGTTTCGAAAAGAGTTTATAGTTAAGAGACATTCAGGATGTTTAAACACACTTGTATTGACAACGTATTTAATTTATAAAAAAGACAACAATTAAACATTATAGGACATTTTGAGCTTCTATAAGTATAGATAGTACCCGTCGAATAAAACCGTAAAATGGACATTTTTTGTGACTAGATATATGAATTTTACTAAAGAACTTTTTTGTAAAAGGTATTATATCAGGTCATAAATCGTTTATTATGTTAATTTTAAATAGGGAACTAGTCATAAGTCTAATTCTCGTTGAAAGAATTACAAACGTTTACTTCTGAATACTGAACTCTATCCTAGGTAACTGTCGTAGTATGTGACTAAGTCTTTCTATAGAAGTCATTGATTCCGTCTTCACTTTCACCTGAGATCTTCTATACTCGGATCTTCTCTCGTCGTAAAGATTTAGAGTAAAATGTACACATGAAACTTTAAATAAGATCGTATTCGTCAAATTGTTAATTTATAGTATTAGTGTCTCGACTGGTAAAAAATTTTATAAAAACTTCAAGTACATGAGTTAAACTGGAATTTTGGAAAAATTTTATAAGTATTAAATTTACTATTTATGAGTGTACATGTGGGTACCGACTAAGTACAGTTACATACCGTTTTGGGTGATGTTATAACATTTCATTAATCCGAGGTTAATTTATTTAAATTTTTTTTATCGTTGACAATTCGACAATTCAGTGAAGTCAGCACAGACTGAGACGCTGGGGTATCTGTCGTCGGACGGTCCGAGGGGGCAGGGACCCTAAGAGGTCCGTTCTTGTGACCTCACCCAAGGGTAAAGGAAGAGGTCACGTACTTTCACTTTTCACTTTCACTTCAACGGATCAGCACAGGTTGAGAATCGCTGGGGTACCTGACGTCGGGTGGTCCGAGGAGGTAGGTACCCTAAAAGGTCCGTTCTGATGACCTCACCCCACGGTAACGGAAGAGGCATTTTTTATCGTTTCTGACGGGATTTAAACGCGAATATGTCAAATATTTTACCTACTTTCTCTGTTGTCTCCTCTACAGATTGACTACATTCCAGCGTCGTTATAAATAGATTCATATGACCGTAGACGAAATTAAGTGCTTCTTTCTTTAATACTCAGATGTAAGACTTGGGTGTTGGATCATAACTAACACATACACACGATTCAGAGAAGTCACACAGGTTGAGAAACACTGGGATACCTAACATATATCGGGCGGTACGAGGAGACAGGTACCCTAAAAGGTCCGTTCTTATGACCTCACTCAACGGTACGGGAGGAGGTCCCCTAGAAGGGGTGGGTCCCTAACTTGGGCACCGAGGACACCAAGGACGTAACGTCCGACTAAGAAATGGAGTCGGCGACCCCTTCGGGTCATAACTAACATATAACAGAGTTTAATGATCGGGGGACGAAGTGAAGTGCAACGATTTAGGACGGAAGGATTTACAAATATTTACCCGTCCTCAGACCTAACTGTGTCAAGTCACCACCCGAAAACAAAAACATAAAAATTAGGGTCGTCGACATCGTGATCGTGACAGGGCCCAAGTCTCGTTCAAGACAATTATAAAGACTTCACAAAAGGTACCAACGATAACTGAGTAACATTAAAGTCAAACGTAAAGGGATCACTAGTCATACAACTCGTAAAAAAGTATGAAAATAATCGGTAAACATATAGAATAAACCCCTTTACAGATAAGTTCGGGAAACGGGTAAAAAATTAGTCTAGTGACAAATTTTTAAAAAATAAACCAAAGTTTGAAAATTGGAACATAGATTAAAAAGACAACAACAACTCAAAATCCTGAAAAGAAATATAAGATCTATAATTAGCAAATAGTCTATATACTAAACATTTATAAAAGAGGGTAAGACACCCAACGGAAAAATGAGACAACTGTCATAGAAACACAAAAACCAGGTACGACGTGTTGAATACCCTATTTTCAAGGGCTTGCTCCTCAGATTAGACCCCGGAGCCTTCACTCATACGTCTCGACATCGGTAACCTAGGGCCTTTCAAGAGACAACTATCAAAGAAAACTACGTGTGTTAAATTTTTAAAAATACTTCAAGTCAGACAAATACAAAGTAAACAAGGGACACGGAAACCACAATATGGTTCCTTAACGGTTTAGATTACACTTAAAAGCGGGAGACAAAAGAAAATTCTCAAAAATATCAGAATTCAAGTCTCGAAACTAGGAACACATAAGTAACGACGATTTAAAACATTTCCCCATGTAAGACGTTTTCGGAACATGTAAAGTTTCCTGAAGAGACGAAGAATTACAAATAATAGTATTTTAACTTTATATGTGTCTTGGTCTCTCATCACTAGGTAACACTACATAGTGAATCAATGTAGAGTAGGAATGACTATGAAAAAAGAACCGATCGGTGTGTCGTACACCCTAGAATCAAGGAGTTGGACCCTAGCTTGGACGTGGGGACGTAACCTTCGCGTCAGAATTTGTGATCTGACGATCCCTTTAGGGAAAATAAAACGCCCCCTATGAAATTATTAACACGTAAGTATATTGAGGGTCTTGGTCTGACTCTTCTTAATCACGTAACTAATATGTATATGTCCTGTATGTCTGTCACATACAACGTATATTTCATTACATCGCTAAAGGAAGGTTTAAGGAATTATGTAATGTACGAGAGTTTATTATACAGAATCAAAAATCTACTTAACGTTCGGGTCAGTACACAGGACTGTGCACAAAAGAAAAAAATTCTTTATTCTCGGCTGGATAACCCACACTTCACTATAGAGTAATACCGAAACTAAAGATAAAGACATTACTAATCACTACAACTCGTCAAAATACACGAAAAACTGGTAAATATAAGTTACATAGATAAGTTCAGGAAACGAGAAAAAAAAAAGAAAAAAACCGGTACGTCGTCCGTGTACCCTAGAATCAAGGGACTGCTCCCTAGTTTGGACACGGACAACGTAACCTTCGTGTCTCAGGAAACCTGGGGATCCCTTCAGGGATGAATGGGCAAAAACTTAGCTCAAAAAACAACAACGACTCAACACCGTCAAGAAAGATATAAGACCTATAATTAGAGAAGAATCTATGTACTAAACAGTTATATAAGAAGGTAAGACACCCAACAAGAAAGTGAGACACCTATCAAAAGAAACTACATGTTTTTCCTAAAACAATAGACAACAAGAAAAGACACGAAAACCACAGTGTAGGTGTTTTAGGAAAGTCTTAGCCATAGTACTTCCAAAATGGGGACACAAAAATTCTCACAATAATCAAGACCAAGAAACAAATAAATCCAGAAACTAGCTAAAACTCAATCAAAAACGTATACTATATTCCCAGGTGAAATTGAAAAAACGTACCCCGACAGTACAAAAGGGTCGTGGTCAACGGTTTTTTTGAAAGTGGTCCACAGGGAGAGCAGACAACCGAGAGAAGCCGTGAGAGAGGGAGTGATTGTCCAGAAGACGTACGAAACACAAACCTTACCTTGGTAGAAGGCATACCACAAAAATAATTTTCGAGAACTCTGTCATTATTTTAGATCTGAGTAGCGTGGAAGTGAAAACTCTTTTGAGAGTTCTTCGTACCATGAAAAGTCTTCTTGTGTGAAGAGAGTCCTTCGGTGTCCGTTCTCCGAAGGCAAGGCACTCCAGACCTGTATCGGTACACACCGACTCTTGTCCTCAGACCAGGACCGACACGAAGAGTCTGGTTCCGACTCCCGTGGGATGGAGACCCGGTCGTCAGAATACTTTACAGTCCCGACGGAGTGACTTGAGGACGCAACAAAGATCGAAATTTTGTCTAAGAAACGGGTACAAGAATCGTCAGTCAAGTTAGGTAAACAATCAGTAACGACTGGTACAGTTCTCCCTTACTTTTACATCCAACGACCGCAACACCTTCTTTCAGAAGTAACATAAACAACTACGACTTAACACGTCTCCCCAGTCGTAGGACATTACCAATAAACGCTACTAGTAGTGTTGGCAAATTAAACCAGAAGGAAGTCATGCTCATAACGACACGGTAGGGTTGTTAATGGGATTAACACCGTCATCAGTAGGAGAACTTACACTTCAGAAGTCCGAAGTTTAAGAAACTTTAGTCGAAAGTAAGTAATGGACTTTGAGGAAAGAAAAAAGTCATGTCAATTAAATTCAGACGACTTTTAGGAAGGTCGAATAAACCCATTAAAATTACGAGTCTCTTCGTCTTAAAGGACAGGACTAGTAACTAGGTGAAACGTTTAGTTGAACGGAAGGTTTCCACTTAAGAACCGTGGTCATCTGTCACTTGTCTGGATATCACTGAAAGGAGAGCCGTGGTTTACTTCAGGACTGGTGAGATCCCTTGTGTTTCCACTGAGTCGGCACTGGAGGGTCCTCCCTGACATCAGTCAGTCACCTCCGACCCTTTCAGTCTTATTTGTGTCCCGGTTCAGCTTTATGTCAATGTCTTCGAGTCTCGTCTTCCGACGACGAGGATCTTCCTCCGAAAGTGAAAAAAAAAAAAAAAAATTAAAATCGAAAAGTCCCGTCATAAGTGTCTCGACATATGACATAAGTGTCTCGTGCTTTAAATTTTCCATGTTGTGCCATATGTGGTCTTACAAAGGGAAGGTAGAACGGGGACCGGTGGTCTAGGAAGAGGGTCTCCGTCGGTCTCAATGTTCAAGAGCTCACAGACAAGTCCGGACAAGATACGTATTATGTCTGCTTATGTGTCTCTCGAGGAAAGAAAATGTACTTTTCATCGCGTGAACGAGAAAAGAGACAAACACTATCTAGTAACAGTTATGCTTTCTCGAAAAATAACAGAAAATGTCGACCTCCTATAAGGTAACAGTCCTACATGAAAATAAATCGGTAGCGAGACACCTACCTATACATTCCACAAAATGTAAAACGATTACGTCTGTGACGACTCCATGTAAGACATACGTAGTCAGGTGCTCACCGGTGCCCGTACACAGGCAAGTGAATGGACTCCGTCCTCACGACCCGCCACTCATACACGAAGACACCAAAACGATCGAGAATGTTCAATTTGGAGGCATCTCCAAAACAGGACCTCTTCCGTTACCGTTGGGTGAGATCATGAGAACGGACCTTTTAGGGTACCTGGCCCCTCGGACCACCCGACGTCAGGTACCCCGGTGATTCTCAGTCTGTGCTGACTCGCTGAAGGGAAAGTGAAAAGTGAAAGTACGTAACCTCTTTCTTTACCGTTGGGTGAGGTCACAAGAACGGACCTCTTAGGGTCCCTGCCCCCTCGGAGCACCCGACGGCAGATACCCCAGCGTATCTCAGCCTGTGTTGACTTCACTGAATCGTCGTCGTCGTCTCCAAAACAGGTGAATTCGGGGGTCGGTCATACCGTGTGGGAGTGGTTGTGACACCATAGAGTGTCAAACCTGAAACGGTCAAAAAACCAAACAAAAATTTACATAAATACACCGGTACAGCTCAGAACCAACGTCGCGCCCCCTAGAAACAACGTAGTGTACCAGAGAGACCAACACCGAGTCACCGACACTGAGCGCCCGAATCAACGAGGCTCAGGACACCCTAGATCGAAGACCTGGCCCCTAGTTTGGACACAGGGGACGTAACGTTCCGTCTAAAAATTGGCGACTTAGTGGTCCTTCAGCACTAGAAACGGTCAAACAATCCATTTTTTTTTGATCTAAAAAAAGGAGGTTTTGAAGAATCAAGTAGGACATCTTTTCAATTAAATTCCAAATTCCCGGTAAAGACAAAAGACACTTCAGTCAAACATAGGAACCGGACAAAAAGACGACCCGAAATCACAAAGAATTAAAGTATTTTTTTGAATGTATCCTTCTTTGAAACATGAAACAGTCACTGTCGTTAACGTCAATATAAAAATATCTAATTTTTTTAAAAAATAACTATGAACCCTACCAAAACCGTACCTTTTTTAACTAAAAATTAACTGAAAAATTCCGAAGACCCAAGAGATAGCATGTATCTTTCTAAAAGGGACCATCTTCACATACTTTTTAATAGGACACCAAAGAATTTCATGAAAAATACAAAGGAAAAAATGGAAAATCAGTAATAGGTAAACCTTAAAAAAACCATACTTCACACCCAGGTTGAATTAAAAAGAGTTAACCGACGAGTAAACAACTTTATGGAAAATAACTTGTTAAGTAGAAAAGGGGTGAAGAAATTTATAGGAAATAGTAAATGATACATACTATATGAGACGGTGTATAGTACATATAACCCAGATAAAGACCTGAAAGCTAACATCTATAATTAGGTACAAAATTACACAACCATAACATAACAAAATCAATGGGATCAAAATATCGTATAAAGTCACAAACCATTTCATTTAAGATTAAGTAATAGAAATAAAAAGTGTTGAAAGGAACGACAAAAAACAAAAAGATATACTTGAAATTCTGTTCAAACAAGCAATTTTCGGGACAAACAAAAATAACCCTGATTTAATGTCAACATCCACTCACATTCTTTTCACCGTAAAACGACTACTTAGAAGGGATAACTCTAGTGTACGGAAAGAGAAACTCAGACCAATCAAGACTACCTAAAGAATTATGTGAACCCGAAATACGGCTCACATAAGAGTCCCGAAAGGACAAACAAAAATTAGGACTTCGTAAAAGGGAAGATAGCTGAACTACTACCACGTATACCTTCACAACTAAACATATATAATTAAAAGTAGTAGAATGGACTAAAAATTAATTAATACGATCCAGAAGTCAACGAAGAGAACCTAAAAAATCCATATATTATAATAGGTATTCATTTAAAAAGGAGACCAACATATGGACACAAAAGGAAGACAACAGAAAAACACTAACCACCATGGAGGTGTTGTCATCATTTATGACCACCACTCCATGTATCGAAACAAACCGGAGACTGAAATCACCCTTCAGAAAATTACACAAGGGTAACCCGAACTGAAATCGAAACTCCAACTCTTCCTACATTTATACATCAACTTCAGACATAGAATAACATATAAAAATTTACATTTATACATATATTTATAAGTTCGTAAACAGTCAAATTAATTTCACATTAATTGTTTTAACACAAATAAATTTCATATGTTGTACCATTAAACTGTATACACATAAAACACTTTATTAATGGTGTTAGTCCAATCAGTTGTGTAGTAGTGGAGTCAATGGAAAAAAGAAAAAAAACATCACTCTTATGAACATCAGATAAGAAAGTCGTCAAAAGCCCATAAGTGTCATAACAAATGACACCAGTGACACGACACACAATTTAAGGGGTCTCGAATAAGTAGAATAGTCACTTCAGAAGACGGGAAACTGGTCGTAGAGAGGTAGAGAGGGTCCGGGACCACTGGCGGTAAGGTGAGAGACAAAGATACTCAAACTGTGAAAAAAAAAATCTAATGTGAATGCTCCCTCTAGTATGTCATAAACAGAAAGACCGACTAAAGTGAATGGTAGCACACGAGATCTAAGAAGGTTCAACGACGTTTAAAGTCCTAAAGGAAGAAAGAGTACTGACTCGTTATACAATTATGTGTGTTGGGATGGAATAGACAAATAGACGACTACCTGTCCATCCAACAAAGGTATAGAACCGATAACACTTATTAGGACTTGACTCAGATCCGTACGTTTATTAGAGAAGTTCTTCACCATAAAAACCTACATACGGGCATTCACCTTAACGACCTAATATACCATCCGACTAAAAAAAAATTAAAAATAACCTCATATCAACGAAATATCAGAATACAATCAAAGTCCAGGTGTCACTTCACCTGGTCAACGTGTATGTAGGTGAGAGAAATCTGAGGAAGGGGTATAAATCCGACAATCTCATAACTCATCTCGAGGGACACGAGATGTCGTCTAGGAGTAATCGACAGGCAAAATACATATCACCGCACATATACAGTTGGGGTCAGGAGGTCAAATAGAGGGACGAGAATGGGAGACCGTTGGTATTCACACAAAGGATGTAGACATCGAGAGACTAAACATCCATTCAAGTAAACATGGGAAAATAATCTAACGTGTATATTCGTTATAGTATACTAACAGACTAACAGACTGAAGTGAGTAATCTTGTTAGATATCCAGGTAGGGACAACGACGTTTACCGTAATAAAGTAATTAAAAATACCGATAATAAGGTAACATATATATATGGTGTAGAAGATTTTGGTAAGTAGACAGCTACTCGTAAAGATCCAACGAAGGTACGGGACCGATAACATTTATCACGACGTCACTTGCGACCCTACGTACATAGAAAAGTTTACCAAAAAAGAAACATATATACGGATCCTCACCCTAACGACCCAGTGTACCATCGAGACGAAAATAAAAAAATTTCTGGGAGGTATGACAAAAGGTATCACCGACACGGTGAAATGTAAGGGTGGTTGTCACATCCTTTCAAGGGAAAAGACACGTGGACGAGGTTGTAAATAACAAACATCTGAAAAACTAATACCGGTAAGACTGGGCAGACTCCACTATGGAGTAATATCAAAAAGGAGATTATTATTCACTACAACTCGTAGAAAAGTACACGAAAAATCGGTAAACATACAGTAGAAACCTCTTTACAGATAAATCTAGAAGACGGGTGAACTTTTTCTAAGAAACATAAACCGGGGCGCATGACGACCAACGCCACGTCCGAAGGGAGACCAAACGCCGACCACCCCGACGGGAGATCGACACCCCGGCCCCGAAGAGAAACGTCACCGAGGAGAACAACGTCTCTTACCCAAGGTCCGACACGTCCAAAGTCATCGACGCTGAACGCCCGAGTCACTGCGACAGACGACCCGAATCTCGTGCCCGGGTCGACGAGACTCCGTACACCCTGAGAAGACGTGACCGTCCACCCGAGAAGTGGTGAGTTGGTAGTCCCTTCGGACTCGAAGACGGGTGGAAAACTGACGTAACAGAAAACTATAACTTGAAGTACTCGACAATTATATAAAATCTCCAACTAGGGAAGAACCAAGGAAGTGAACTTTTATAAAGAGGGTAAGACTCCCAACAGGAAAACAAATACCAAAGAAAACGACACGTTTTCGGAAAATCAAATCCAAGGTAAACAAATATAAACCAGAATAAATAAAAGGAATGGGATCCTCCACCTAGCTTTTTCTGGAACGACGTTAAATACAGTTTGTCAGAAGACGGATCCAAAAGGAGATTCTCAGAATATTATAGGTCGGAATGTATGTCCAGAAATTAGGTAAAACTCAAAGAAAAAACACATATTACAATCCCTCACAAGGTCAAAGTAATTAAATGTACATCAACAGGTCAAAAGGGTCCTGAGGAATGACTTCTTTACCATCAAACCAAAAATGTAAACCCCCTTTAAAGGTATCATAAAAGGTATTACCGACATGGTTAAATGTCAAGGTGGTCGTCACATGTTCTTAGGGGAAAAGAGGTGTAGGAACGGTCGTATATAACAGAAGAAATAACTTTGGTAGGATTATCACACTGAACTACAGACTAACACCAAAACTAAACATATAGAGACTAATTACTACAACTCGTAGATAAGTACATGGTAAACAAACAGAAGAAACCTTTTTACAGACAAGACCAGGAAATGGGTATAGAATTAGTTCAATAAAACAAAAAAGAAAACGAGAACTCACCACACACAAACCTATAATTAGGGAATAGTTTATTTACCAAACGTTTACAAAAGAGGGTCAGGTATGTAACAGATACGTAAAATAACTAACAAAGGAAACGACCTATCTCGGAACATGAAATTACATCATAACAAAACCGGTTTTTCTTCAAACAAGACCAAAAAAGTACTATGTCTTTTTGGGTTTACTTGACATACGGTTGGATTATGAAAAAAAGAAATGAAAAAAAAACCGGACACGTAACGGTCCTGGTCACAGTTCCTCGTATAAGAGATACATTGGAAGATCCTAAAAATACTAAAGTCTAAAATGTGAATTCAGAAACTAGATAAATAAAATTCAATTGAAAATATTCACCACGTTCCCTAGTGGTGAATGTATCCCTAGGTCAAAACAAGAAAACATACACCTATAGGACAAAAGGTTTGTGGTAAATAACTTCTCTGACAGGTAAGAGGTAACACATAAGAACCAAGGAACAGTTTCTGATCAACCGGGATGTACATGCCAAGTTAGTCTTGAATCGACGCCGCAAGGCGACCAGACACAAAGACAAAAATACGATCATGGTATGACAACCTAATAATGTCGTATACTACGGACATTGAAAATGACAAGAAAGAGTTCTAACGAAACCGAGAAACCCTAGAAAATACCAAGGTGTGCTTAATATCCTAATAAAAGAACAAAGACACTTTTTGTGGTTACCTTAAAACTACCTCCAACGCAACTTAGATCTCACGAACCTATTATACCTGTAAAATTGTTATAAGAAGGTTAAGTACTTGAACCTTACAAAAAGATAAATAAAGATAGAAGGAGTTAAGTAAAGTAGTCATAGAATACCAAAAGTCACATGTCCAGAAAATACAGGAACCAATTTAAACAAGAATTCAGAATAAGAAAAACTACTATGAGATTTACCCTAACAAAAGAACAAAGAAAAAGACTGTTAAACAACAATTATAAATAACCCAACCGGTTTTTCAAGGAAACCTAAAAAGACATTCCGCGATGTCTTTTCGAACTTTGGAAAACCGGTTGGGTTATTTTTACGTCGACTGACAACACATAACTATAATATAGGACGTTGATATGACTTAAATAGTCACACTTAAAAAAAAAAAAACCACCTCAAATCCTGTATACTAGTACAGTAGACGTTCGTCTCTGTCAAAATAAAGAAGGAAAGGTTAAACTCATAATTTTAAAATAAAAGAACGGATTAACTAAACTGATCCTAAAGGTCAGGGTACAATTTATCTTCGTCGTTATGACCCGTGGGTACCCTTAAGGGTCCCGAAGGGACTATCGAACCATTTCTTAGACGGACGTTACGTTCTCTGGGACCAAGTCAAGAACCCAAAGGGAACATCGAGTCGAGTATTTCTTAGGCGGTCGTTACTCCCTCTGGACCCAAGCTAGGGACCCAACCCTTCTAGTGGACCTCTTCCCTTTCCGATGGGAAAGGTGATAAGACCGGACCCCTTAAGGTTCCCGACATATCAGGTACCCCACCGTTTCTCAGTCTGTACTGACGTGTTGAAAGTGAAAGTACCCTTAAGGGACCACCAGGTCACCAATCCTGAGGTACGAGAATTACTACTCCCGAACTCAAACTAGGGACCAGTCTCTTGACTTTAGGGTGTTCGGTGTACCGTGCCGGTTCTTTTTTTTTTCATTACCTGTGGGAACAAAATGAGGTCGAGAATCTCCTCTTTGCAAATCGAAAGGTGGTAACTAATACTACAACTGATACCCGAACAGTATATACCGGGAAGGATACAACTCCATGTAAGGAAACAAGGGTCAAACAACTCTCAAAAAAGAATAGTACTTTCCTACGACTTAAAACAATACGAAAAAGACATAAACAACTACTAGTATCCTAAAAATAAGACACTGACACCACATAGTGGAAATAACTAAACGTTCAACTCGGTAGAAATATAAGGTCTCATTTTGGAGAACCAGTATCACACACTAGAAAAAATTTATTAAGTGATTGAATACCGACACGACCCGAAAACAACGACACGACTCAGAAAAGGATCAACGTCGCTCATCCCCGACGAGAAGTGACCTCACGCGTCCGAAGAGTAACGTCCCGGAAGAGAGAAATGCCTCTCGTCCGACACATCCACAAGTCATCGACGTCGGGAACCCGAGTCATCAAGGTCGTGCACCCGAGTCAACGAAGCACTGCACACCCTAGAAGGACCTGGTCTCTGGTTTCGGTGCAGGGGTCGTAACCGTTCGCCTAAGAATTGGTAACCTGGTGGTCCCCTTAAGAGATGGTCCCTTCTCACACTAGAAAAGTCACACGACGATTTAAATCAAATGATTCTAAAACAACTTAAAACTGAAAGAAAAACAGTCCCTATAACAGGGTATTAAAAGAAAAGAGCGTCACAGGGGACAGACCGAAACCATAACCCCATTACGACCAGAGAATTTTACTCATACCTTTTCAAGGAAGGAGAAGTCAAAAAAACCTTCTTAAACTCTACCTAACCGTAATTCAGGAGAAATACACAAACCATCTTAAGTGGTCATATCGACAGATCAGGACTCGAAAACACACAACCCTCCAAAAACTAAAGGCTAAGTCAGAGAAGACCGAAGGGACCGCCGAATCTACCATTTCTTAGAGGGACGTTACGTCCTCTGGACCAAAACTAGGGACGTAAACCCTTCTAAGGGACCTCTTCCCTTACCGACGGGTGAGGTTATAAGAAGGGGTGGGTGGGGCGGGGGTTTACAGTATTTAAAAAATCAATCCGTTTTTAAGTATTCAAAATTTTATATATATTTTACATACAATAAATACATATGTTTTCGAAAAGACGATACGAACTATTTCCGAACTCTTTCTTGTAGTTTTTGCTTCATTACCTCTTAAACATTTTATATTTGATTTACTTTACCCTCGTGACTTATACTTTATTTTCTCCACTTTGTTTGATCTATTTGCATTTTCTAGTAGTATATCAGGTCAACAAAAAATTTGTACTGACGAGTAATCTTTCTCTAGACCTCGAAACCTCTTCCTTTTTTCGTCACGGACCCGTAAAAAAGAAAATTTAAGGTTCTATTAAGACTATACGTAGACCCAAAATTTTTCACTAATGTTGAAAAAGATAATTTACCATCAAAATCACTATGTCTTAAGATAAAAAGATAACTGGTTAGTACTATGTCACCATAATACACTCATTATCAATGTATTAGTGTTATCATTTTCTACGAATAGTCAAAAGTGTCAGTTATCGGCCCGTCTTTTATTTTCCACTAACGTCAACATCCGGTCTTATCCTTGTACTAATTGGATAGTTATATTTTATTCATGGATGTCGGACCCCCCCCACCAGTTCGTCTTACTACACATTCACTCCACGTATGTACGTGTAAAAAAGTAGACGGGTCGGTCAGATACAGAACCAACCACGTAACTTAGGTGAATGTAAATTCCAATAATAGGTATACATACCAGGATAATGGTAAAAGAATTAATAAAACCCAAATAAAAGGCATCCAGAAAAGGAAGAGAAGACAAAAGACAGATCTCTACAAGGAAATCATAAACAGCATTTCGACCAAACCACCACGACTTAAGAGAATCGAAAACGAACAGAACTTTCGAAAACTAAAGAGGTAGTTTAGACTTACACTCAGAACGACCCATCACATAAGAACGAACGTCCAAGAAGGGAAAACAGCGAAATTTATTTAGAACGCTAAGCGAAGACCGAACATGTCAAAGACAACTCTTTAGTTGACCATCCAACAACAGTAAAAAGGGAGCACCGAAAATTATAAAATAGAAACAGAAATTAAAAACAGTCAAATTAATGATACACAAAACCACACAAGAAGGAACCCACATAGGACGGACCCTGGGAGATGAAGGACCCGAACCAATTGATAAAGGATAGGGTACAATCCCTTCAAAAGTCGACAATAGAGAAGTTTATAACAGAGTCCAGGAAAGAGAGAGAAGAGGAAGACCCTGGGGACAGTACGTCTACAACCACACAAAATCCGACAAAGGAAAAGAAGTAAGAGAAAAAGTAAGACAAGAAACCGTCACTAAAGGTGGCAAGACAGGGGGTCCAGTAAACACGCGAGAAGACGGAGTCGATAGGACGCCAACTAAAGACGATCACATACTAAGTAGAGACAAACAAACGAGAAATCGAGACGATCCAGAAACCATTTGTAAGGAATGTAGAAGAGGTAACAAAAGGACTCTAGGACCTAGTAGAAGTGATAGTAATAAGACTTAAAAAAAAGACTTTCCAACGAATAGAGGTGAAGTAAATCAACAAAACGACGCCAAAATACAACAGGGAAGGAGACCCTGTATTGATAGACGAAAAAGTGGGACTAAGGGAACGACATTACACCAAAAACAAGATCGACGACACCGTAACACCGAGAAGAACGAAGAAGACAGACGGAAGACTACCTCCTCCCATTACTCGAACTCATTGGAAGGTCTACCCTCCCTTACCGACACCCCTTTTTGACCCTAAACGAGACCACCCGTTCCGAAACGAGTCATTTCGAGATTAGGTCAACAGAGGACCACCGACCCCGACGTGAGAGATCGACAGTCGACAAACCGGACTCCACTGGGTGGAGACCCTAGACGTCCGAGATACCATCCCGACTGTCACTGGAGGTCCTCCCGAGTGAGGTTCCCCTCAGAAGGTCCTGACGACAACGGTCACGGGGGTAGGGACACCCCTCGGGGACGCCTGGGTGCGGAGGTGTCCTCTGGGAGGTCGTGGTCGGCCACCGAAACCAAGTCAGTGGACACCCAGTGACGAGGAAACGAAACCCGGAACCATGCACGTACTAAAACAAACACGGGAGGTTCTGACCTCAGACAAAGGGAGTCGGGACACCTTCAGGATATTAGCTTAGGGCGACCGGAAGTTCCAGTCTAAGGGACCCCTGAGGGTCAAGGGAAACAACCTAGGCGTCCGACTACACCCCAAGTCTTGGAAGTAATGTCATCTCTTGAAGAAACTATGACAACAAGAGGTCAAACACCCGGCGGGTGGACCATCAATACCCTAAACTAAAATAGTGCCAACGTTGGGAGGATGGTAGAGTGACACCGAAGAAGTAACAGAAACCCACAACCTATAGTCCTACCACCCAGGACGGTCAGCTATCAACAAGTTACCGATCAACTCTACAACCACGAGACCGTCTTCTACTCACACACAGGAAGATGAGACGGTGGAATTTGGCCTTCGACCTCGATGGGTCGACGTCATAACCACGGACCTCTTAAGACACCGTCTCCTCGGACCACCTGATGTCAGGTGCCCCAGTGTTTCTCGACCTGTGTTGACTCACTGATTTTGAAAGACAGAAGAGTGATCATTAGTCCGACAAGTCTAAAAGATAAGAACTAAATTAGAAGTCAAGTCAAGTCAACGAGTCAGCACAGGTTGAGAAACGTTGGGGTACTTAGCGTCGTGTGGTCCGGAGGGACAGGTAGTGGTTGAGGGTCTCAAGTGAGTCTGCAGGTAGCTCAGTCACTACGGTAGGTCGGTAGAGTAGGAGACAGTAGGAGAAGAGGAGGACGGGGGTTAGGGAAGGTCGTAGTCTCAGAAAAGGTTACTCAGTTGAGATAACCAACACATAAAGATTCTATGATAAGTAAAAAAAAAAACCAACAGTTAAAACAAC
This sequence comes from Capra ibex, assembly GCA_006410555.1. NCBI lineage: Eukaryota > Metazoa > Chordata > Mammalia > Artiodactyla > Bovidae > Capra > Capra ibex. Next base: position 46,565,916 of record SJYO01050590.1, read on the forward strand.
CGTAGATTAAAAAGTATCTTCAGAGAATACTAGGAGACATAAAGACACTATAGTAGACGAAAGTAAAGACTAACTTAAAAGAGAAAACCACTCAGATCGATTTCGAAACAGTCAAAACAGAAAAGTTTTTTGTTCGAAAACCAAAGTAAGTAGAAAAGACAACAGAAAGATCTGACAAAAGCGAAACTAGAAACAATAAAGGAAGGAAGATTCATCTTCCGGATCAAATAAGAAGAAAAAGACCAAGAACTCCACATTTCAATCCGACAGATAAACTCTATCAACAAAAAAGATTCGTGTCTGGAAATAATAATATTTGAAAGGAGAATTTTGATGAAAACGACGTAAGGTATTCAAAACCATACAACCAAAGGTAAAAACATAGTACTAAATTTTTTAAAAAATTTAAGAGAAAACTAAAGAGACTAGATAACCAAGAAGTTCTCAAACAACGAATGAAAGGTGTAAACACTCAAAAGGTAAAAAGAAGGACAAAGACTGAGGATCAAAGTATAATAACACCAGTCTTTTCTGGGAAGCAACAAATCCATAACCGAAGAAAGAAACCGACACAGTCCGGACTCAACGCAATGCGTCCCAGAAGGCACGTCGCGGGTCGGAGACGGATCAACACCACGTCCAAGTCAGCAACACCGTGTGCCCGAATCAACGAGGAACCGCACACCCTAGAATCAAGGCACTGGTCCCTAGTTTCGACGGAGCGGACATACGTTCCGCTTAAGAAATGACCTGGTGCTCCCTTCAGGGAGGAAGTAAGAAATCAAAAGATTCTGAACAAAAGACCGGGTTGGGTCCTAGATAGGACTTCTTACAAGGCACACGCGAACTCTTCTTACAAGGCACACGCGAACTCTTCTTACAAGGCACTCGCGAACTCTTCTTACACACAAGGTCACGACAAACGTACTTTATAAAACACGGCACATACAGACTACCCAGGTACACAAGACCTCAAATCAAGTTTAAGTTTACGAAGGAATAACTAAAAGACAAACTTGTTAGAGACAAAGCATCTGTCACCCCACATCTCCAGGGGATGACAATGACATAACAGGAAAAGAGGGAAGTCTAGACAATCGTAAACAAATCGTATAAATCTATATCACTGGAAAAAACAGAGAACAGGTTGAAATTTTTCACAGAAACAACTAAAACAGAAGCAAGTAGAAACCGACACGACCCAGAGGAAGCGACGCGTACGAAAAGAGACCAACACCACTCGCCCCCGACACGAGAACAGGACCACGTACCGGAAGAGGGATACCACCGAAGAAAACAACGTCTCGTCCCCGGGGCCTTGAGTGAGAGTCATCAACACCGAGTACCCGAATCAATGAGACACTGTACACCCTAGAAGGACCCAGTCCCTAACTTGGGTACAGAGGCCGTAACGGTCCGTCTAAGAAATGGTCACTTGGAGGTCCCTTCGGGAGAACAATTCAAAAACAGACCATATTCATATCGGTAAAGACGAGAGTAAACCAAAAGTAAACGTACTTTATAGAAAAAGGTAGGAAAGTGAAACTCAGAAAAACACAGGAATTTCAGGTACCCCAGCGCTTCTCAACCTGTGCTGATCCGCTGAAGTGAAAGTGCAAAGTGAAAGTACGTAACCTCTTCCTCTACCGTTGGGTGAGGTCACAAAAACGGACCTCTTAGGGTCCCTACCCTCTCGGACCACCCGACGGCAGATACCTCAACGTGTCTCAGCCTGTGTTGACTTCACTGAATCGTCGTCGTCGTTTCGATTTAACTCAGAGAAACTTATCTACTATATCTTACAGTAAACCAATGGACAAGATTATTTCAAAGAGGAACTACTACTTTTTTTTTTTAGATTTAACTCAGAGAACACCCTTCGTATATCAACCCAGATAAAAAAAAAAAATTAGGTCAGTCGATGACATACGGAAAACTTATCTACCTACTAAATTTCTACATTTTAAATCTCATTAATAACTATCCATTTCTAAACGATCCAGAAAAACAACCGAGTCGACCAACATAGAATAATACAAGACTGACAAAACATCAAGGAAACAAGGAAAGAAGGAGAGAACTATAAAAAAAAAACTTAACTATTAAAAGGAATCACCATATATAAAAAATTTCATATAAATCACGGAATTAACTCCATTTTAACAGTACGTTATTTGACGTGTTATAAATTTCATGTTAAACTACTTAAATTGTATATATATATGTGTGTATGTGTAGGACTTTGATAGTGACGTTAGTTCTATTATATGTATAGATAGTGGAGGGTGTTTTTTTTGTTATTTATTTTGTCTGGGTAGATTAGTCGGACGTTACATTTCACTTCTCAACATAAAATTGTTAAAACAAACAAACAAAAATAATTAACCTCTCATTAAAGAAATGTCACAACACAACCAAAGACGGTATTTTGTCACACTTAGTCGTATTCGTATGTATGCGGGGGAGGCAGAACTTGAAGGGAGGGTCGGTGGGGGTGGGGTGGGAAGATCCAACGGTGTCTCGTGCCAACTCGAGGCACACAACAGTCGTCGCAGGGTGACCGAAGACACAATGTGCACCACTACCTGTACACAGTCGCGACGAGAGAGTCAAACCGGGGGAGAGGAAGGGGGAGACACAGGTGTCAGACAAGAGAGACAGACTCAGACAACGACGGTACGACTATCTGAGTAGTCATGGTAAAGAGGTCTAAGACATATATACGTAACAATGTGTTATACACAAAAAGAGAAAGACTGAATGAAGTGACATTGTCCGAGATCCAAGTATGTGGAGTGACTTTGACTGAGTCTAAATAAGGAAAACCAAATGAAAACAAGGAAAAATACCGACTCATTATAAGGTAACATATATACATAGTGTTGAAGGAATAGGTAAGTAACCAGTCACCTGTAGATCCAACGAAGACACAAGACCGACAACCTTTATCACGACGCGACCCGTAACCCCATGCAAACAGAAAAAGTCAATACCAAAAGAGTCCTATGTACGGGTCCTCACCCCAATGACACAGGATACCATCAAAATAAAAATCAAAAAAAGAATTTATTTAGAGGTGTGACAAGAGGGATCACCGATATAGTCAAATGTAAACATGGTCGACACAGGGGAAACGAGATGTAGGAAAGGACGTAAATCACAAATACCTCAAAAAATATTACCGGTAAGTTTGATGGAGTAACATCAAAACTAAACGCAAAGAGATTACTACTCACCACAACTCGTAAAAAAGCACACAAACCGGAAGACACACAGAAGAAACCTCTTTACAGACAAATCCAGAAGACGGGTAAAAAATGAACCCAACAAACAAAAAGTCTATAACTCGACGGACTTGACGAAAATATAAAACCTCTTACGAATCACCGTACAAAACTAGAACTAGAAAATAGACAGACGAGATCAAAAGACAAAACACTAAAAACAGTCCAAACATTTTTTGTGGAAGGTCACTATTCTTAGTTAAAATTCGATTATGGAAACTATCGTATATTTTTAAGACACGAAAAGAGAGAAGAAGGTGAAATACAAAAACTATAGTGAAACGTAGAAAAGTACATCTTTAATAACATCGAAATCACTAAAAATTATGAAGACACGGAATAGGAAATATGATCTCAATTCTCTATTGTATGGTCGTATTATGTCATGATTTCAGTAGGAGTCATACACCCTCTAACCAAGGTACTGTGGGGGGTAGGGAACACATATGGGTCTTAGGTCCTACAGATTCAGGGAACCTATTTTACCTCATCACGAATACATATTTGAAACAGTAGACTCTAATGAATATTATGGCTCACGTCACATCTATAGTACATGTATCAACATTTATGATACATTTAACATCGACCTTATCACGTACAAGTTCCAAATGAAACACCTTGAAAGACTCAAACAAAATGAGTTTATAAAAGTCAGTCAAAGCACGTCAGACACCTACACCTTAAGAACTTATCCCTCCCGGTTGACACAAAACTTAGACTGACACATGAACGGAAATGGTCACACGAAATATAAAGGAATACAAAAGCACAACAATGACAGGCGAGTAAAGTCGAACCTCTTGAGGAAAACCGTAAAGAACATTCCGTCTAGATCACTACTGTTTACGAGATGTGTAAGCAGACTGACCCTTTTAGAAAAAAAAAATTAAATATATAAAGAAAAAACGACGTGACCTGAGAAACGATACTCGTTTGAGATCAACATCGGTCACCCCACGACGGGAGATCGACACGACCCCCGAACAACGACACCGAAGAGAACAACGTCTACCCGAGGTCCTGTGAGCCCGAGGTCTTCAACACCGGCGCCCGAATCGACGGGACACCGACACCCTAGAATCTAAGACCTGCTTCCTAGCTTGGGTACAGGGGACGTAACCGTCCACCTAAAAATTGGTGTCCTGGTTGTTCTTCCAAGGACACACCCTCTCAGATAGAGAGGAAGTAAAGACTTCCTATCCAAACGGTCCATTTCATAAGAACCAACCGTCTATAAAAACGAAACAAAACAAAATAACTCTATACCAACTAAGTGTTAAACCACAATCAAAGTTCACATGTCGTTTTACTAAGTCACAAAAAATACATAGACAAGAAAAATTAATAAAAGGGTAAATCCAACAAAGTATTATGACATATCCATAGTATTATGGATATGTCATCCAGGAACAACCAATAGGAAAAAGTCATATTGTCACACACGTACAGTCAGGGTTTGAGGGATTGACAGGGAGGGTGTTGGACAGGAGAAACCATTGGTATTCAAACAAGAGATTCGGACACTCAGATAAAGACAAAACATTTATACAAGCGAACATATTAAAAAATTTCTAAGACGTATATTTACTATAGTATGGTATAAAGAGAATGAGACTGAGTGAAGTGAATCATACTGTCAGAGATCGAGGTAGGAACAACGACGTTTACCGTAATAAAGCAGGAAAAATTACCGACTCACTATAAGGTAACATTATACATGGTATAGAAGAAATAGGTAAGAAGAAAACTACTTGTAAATCCAACGAAGGTACAGAACCGATAACATTTGTCACGATTTTTCTTGTGACCCCTCACGTACATAGAAAAGTCTGGTCCAAAAGGGACCTATGTACGGGTCCTCACCCTAACGTCCTAGAATACCATCAAGATAAACATCAAAGAAATCCTTAGAGGCATGAAGAAACAAGGTATCACCGACGAAGTCAAACATAAGGGTGGTTGTCACATCCTCCCAAGGGAAGAGAGGTGGGGTAGAGGTCGTAAATAACAAACACCGAAAACTACTATCGGTAAAAGTGACCACACTTCACTATCGGTAAAATCAAAACTAAACGTAAAGACATTATTAATCGGTACAACTTGTAGAGAAGTACACGGAGAACCGGGAGACATTCAGAAGAGACCTCTTTACAAACAAACCCAGAAGACGAATAAAAAACTAACCCAACAAAGAAGACTACTATGATTCGGTGTACTCGACAAACATTTAAAACCTACGATTAGGGAACAACCAATGTAGTGACCGTTTATAAAAGAGGGTAATATACTCAACAAAAATTAAAACAAATACCAAAAGAAACGACACGTTTTCTAAACTCGAATTAATCCAGAGTAAACAAATATAAACAAAAATAAAGGTAATGAGACCCTCTGCCCAGTTTTTCTATAACGACTCTAAAGACAGCACTCACAAGACGGACACAAAAGGAGACTCAAAATATCATAGGTCACAGTGTAAATCTAGAAAATAGGTCAAACTTAAAAAAACACACATATCACAATTTATCACAAAATTAAAATAAAAAAACGTACACTCAACAGGTCAAAAGGTTCGTGACAAACCTGACAAAAAGGAGGTAACATATCAGAACGGAGGAAACAAATCTAATTGACTGGTACCCATGTACCCAAATAAAGACCCGAAAGACAGGAGAAGGAAACTAGACAGAAACAAAGACACGGGTATGGTATAACAAACCTATTAATATTGAAACATCACACCAGACTTCTTTCCCCGGGAAAAGGAGGTCGAGGTAAAAAGAAACAATCCTAACGAAACCGATAAACCCTATAAAACACAGAGGTATGTTTAAAATTCTATAAAACAAGATCAAGATAATTGTCACGGTAACCATTAAACTATCCCTAACGTAACTTAGATGTCTAACGGAAACCATCATACAATAAAATGGTCATAACTAATAAGGTTAGGTTCTTGTACTATATAGAAAGGTAGACAAACACAGTAGAGGTTAAAGAAAGTAGTCACAGTATTAAAAGTCTTGTGTCCAGAAAACAGAGGAGGAAGGATCCATGTCATAAAATAAGAGAAACTATACTACCATTTACCTCAACAAAGAACTTGAAGAGAAAGACTAGAAAGTAACAATCACATATCTTTAACTTGTCTGAAGATACAAAAGTAAAACATTGGACGTTGAAATGGTTTAAGTAATTACTCGAAATCATCACAACAATCTTAAAGGACACATATCATAGTACAGTAGACATTATCACTGTAAAGTGACCAAGAAAGGGAAAAGGTCAAACCTATGGAAAATAAAGAAAACAGAAAAGACTAACGGTACCGATTCTGAAGGTTTTTGAGACAACTTGATTTTCACTGCTCTCACCCATAAGAAACAAGGACTGGAATCTCCTGTACGAAAGTCGAAAAGTGGTAAATCATACTACAATCGACATTCAAACAGTATTCACCTGAAATACTACAACTCCATCCAAGGGAGACACGGGTAAAAGACCCCTCAAAAATAACATTTACCTACAACATAAAACAGGTTTCAAAAGAAATGCAGATAACTCTACTAGCATACCAAAAATCAGAAGTTAAACAACTACACCACATAGTGTAACTAAATACCTATAACTTTTTAGGAACGTAGGGACCCTATTTGAGGTGAACCAGTACTACATATATTAGAAAAATTACATAACAACCTAAAGATGACGATCTTAAAACAACTCCTAAAGACACAGACAGTAATCACTAGAACCGGACAATAAGACACACACACACACACCATACAAACAGACCAAAACCATAGTCCCACTATCAACCGGAGTGTCTTACTCAAACCCTCTGAAGGAAGGAGACGTCGTCAAAGTCTTTCTATTCACAATCGAGAAGAGATTTACAAACTGTCTTAAGCGGACACATTGGTAGACCAAGACCTGAAAACAAACAACTCTCAAAAAAAAAAAATTCCATCTGTGCAAAGAAAAAGAGAAAAAAAAATTGTATAATTAAAAAAATTTTTGTCATCAGTAAAAAAACCGACGTGACCCAGAAACAACGACGTGCACCCGAAAGAGATCGACATCTCTCGCTCCCGATGAAAAGGCAACACCACTTACCCGAAGAGAACGACGTCTCGCGTCCGAGAGTCCGGACGCCCGAGTCATCAACACCTCGTGTCCGAATCAACGGGATGTCGTACACCCTAGAAGGACCTGGTCCCTACCTCGGACACAGGGGACGTAACTGACCGCTCAAGAATTAGTGACCTGGTGGTCCCTTCAGGACAACCCTCACAAAATTAGTCTCAAAATTAAAGTCATGAACACTAACCAGACAAGTATAAAAGACAAAGAAGGACAAAGTCAGAATCCTTTATCATAGATTCTTAAAGAGGTATAGAAGGTTCGACAGGAAAAGTAACCACATACCAACGATATTCAGATAAAATTTTTATATACATAATGATATCAACGGAATATTACAAATCCATGTGTCGTTTCACTAAGTCAATGTGTATATATGTATATAATAAAAAGTCTAATAAAAGGTAACATCCAATAATTTCTATAATTGATATCAAGGGTCACGATATACCACTTGAAAACAAAGAACAACGTATAGACAAAAAAAAGTCAATCTTTAGATCGTAAGATTAGTATGACCCAGGTTGATCACCTTAGTTTTACAGTATTTAAAAAATCAATCCGTTTTTAAGTAATCAAAAGATTTTATATATAATATGTACGATATATATAAACATATATGATGCGAACTATTTCCGAACTCTTTCTTACATTTTTTTTTCCTTCCCTACCTCTTTAATCTTTTGTATTTCCTTTACCTTCGGGACTTATACTTTATCTTTTTCACCTTGTTTGATCTATTTGCACTTTCTAGTAGTATATCAGGTCAACAAAAATTCGTACCGACGAGTAATCTTTGTAAAGACCTCGAAACCTCCTTTTTTCGTTATGGACCTGTAAATATAAAAAGTTTTTACATTATCGGAGAATACTAAGAAACATAAAGACACGACAGTCAACATTGAAGGAAAAGTAAAGACTAGAACTAAACTCAGTAAAGGGAAAAAAAGAACTTCTCAGACAGATTTCCAAATAGTCAACAATAGAAAAGTTTCTTAGTCGAAAATCAAAGTAACTGGAAACTATAATAAAGGAAGTAGATATAGAAATAAAATAAAAATAACCTCACAGTAACGAAATGAGATATAGTAAACAAAGACGAGACTAGAAATACCAAAGAAAGGAAGATGATTGAAATCCAAAACAAACAAGAAAGAGATCAACGAAAACCACATTCAAATCTAACAAATAAATTAAAAAAAAAAGGACTTTATTCCAACACAACGACATTTTATGAGAGAATCCAAACGAAACCGACATAGGACGTCCAAAACCTAGCAACACGAAAACAAAAGCAATTAGTGACCCATACAAAACTTAAGGTGAAACTAAAGAAGTCACTCGGTGACCGACACATCATCGTATAACAGAAGACACACAAACACAAAGAATATCAAAAAAAAGGAACATGAAATTAGAGTATCGCAACACCAACCTTTTCTACGAACTATATTAAAGTTGAAAGAATTTAAATGGTTCTGGACGAAACACTAGGACAAAAAGAAAACAATTATTCTACCAAACATAATAAAAAATCCGAAGTGTACATTCACCATAATATATTATGAACAGAAACAGAAGGGAACCACACTACATGAGATCCAGGTAGGTACAACGACGTTTACCGTTATAAAGAAAGAAAAAAATTACCGACTCTTTATGAGGTAATATACGTACACACATCCCCATACACACATGGTGTATTTCTTGTGTACAAGAAATAGGTAAGTGGAAAACTCCCCATGAATAGACTTTACCGTTGGGTGAGGTCATGAGAACGGACCTTTTAGGGTATCTGACTCTTCGGACCATCCGATGTCAGGTACCCCAGCGTTTCTCAGCCTGCGTTGACTCGTTGAAAGGAAAGGAAAGGATAGACAATATGTATCATGACAACTCTTGTAATCCCACGTAGATAGAAAAGTTTAATCTCAAAAGTCGAAAAGACCTATATCTAACCGTCCAAAGAGAGAGAGAGAGAGAGAAAAAAAAAAAACGTCGTAAAACTTATTTAGTAAAGCAAGAGAGGACCGGACGTTATACACTCTTTAGGTGACCATCGGAATACCCTCAAAGGAACATACACTCCTTAAAAAAAGAGATCAACGAAAATTTTAAGAGAAACAGAAACTAAAATCCACTAAAGTAATACAACACAGAACTCTCGAAAACGACGACGACGACTCAGCGAAGTCAGCACAGGCTGGGACACGCTGGGGTATCTGCCGTCGGGTGCTCTGAGAGGGCTGGGACCCTAAGAGGTCCGTTCGACCTCACACAACGGTAAAGGAAGAGGTTACGTACTTTCATTTTTCGCTTTCACTTCAGTGAGTCAGGAATCGCTGGGGTACCTGACGTCGGGTGGTCCCTAAAAGGTCCGTTCTCATGACCTCACCCAACGGTAACCTACAGATTTAGAGAAGTGTCTAACCCTTCTAGAGTCGATAATGAAGAAATTTATTCAAAAGACGACGGGGAAAGAGGGAGAGAAAAGGAAACCCCTGAGGTTGTCAACAATCCAACAGAGAGAAGTATGGGCTATTAAACACTTCCGAAAGAAGTGAAAAAGTATAAAAGAGAATTAAGTGGAATTGGACCTATTAAAGTTTACTGGACAGTAACTGAAGTACCTAAAAAAAAAGAAGACGAACTAATTCAGACACCAACCTGTGTTGACTCGTTGGTTGTGAAAACAAGTACATAATAAAAAGACTGAAGTAACTTAACAGACAAAAGAACGTCGAGTCACTCCTATAGAAATTTTGTTTATGAAACTTAAAAGACAACCCATCTAACGTCTAGAGGCAAAGACACCCCAGTCATTAACTTCTTAATGGCACAAGGAAGCCACCACAGTACAAAGTACCTCAAAAGAACAAGGCACTTCAGAGCACAACGACAGAAACGTGAACTTCGGTAGTAGAGAAGGTCCGAAGTCCTCTCTATGTTGAAGACAGTCGGGACGATCCCTAAAGAGTCTTTTACTTTTAAAGTAATCGTCGATGAACTTTACCAAAAAATTACCAATAACTCAAAATCTTAGTTGGACATCTTTTGTATACCCTCTAAAACATTCTCAACTTTTTCACTTATAATGTATAGAACTGTTAGATACTACTATTATTCGTAACTTTATTGATTTTAGTCTTGATGGAAGACCATGACAAACTATCTTCAGGTACATATGGTGAAAATATTAACTTTTCATTAACGGTAAAGTTGAGTATTTTCCATTGAACCTCCACTATGAGGGTAAGAACTAACTCACTATGAATCTAGTTTACCGAAACAAATGAAAGTACCTCGACACACGAATATTACACACGAAAAGACATTATAAAATACGATTTGAAATTTTCAAATGAATTACAACTGAGTTATCAACAATATTTTTCCAATTTTCATGTCTTTCAACTGAATTTGACGGAAACGCACATTATTATAGTGTACCTCTTTTTGTTCGTGACAATCGTTGTAAAGAAAGGTAAGAGAACACGAAAAAAACTGGTGCACCGTACACCTTCAAGGGGTCGGTCCCTATCTCGGGTACGGGGGAGTAACCTTCACGTCTCAGAAGATTGGTCACCTGGTGGTCCTTTCTGGACAACACACAGAAAACGGACATAGGAAATGAATTAAAAAAAAGACTAACCTTTTCATGTACAAGAGAAACTTTTCAACGATTTGTGTCATTCCGGTACGAAGAGTGTTACCTTATTGCCATACTAACTGTTTTACTACGGTTCCTGGTATCATACCTTTCAAAGTAATTACCGTTTCTTGGGTCTTTAAATTCTAAAAATCCAATTTTTACCCAAGAGTCTAAAGAGACCGTCAAGTCACCAATTGTGAGGCACGAGGGGTACCTACCACGTGTCCAAGTTAGGGACCAACCCTTAATTCAGACGTACCGCACCGGAATTTTGTTTGTTCCCTTTTACATTCCCAGGACTAAAACGAGTCGTACACCATTCGTGTGTCATGGGAAACAGAGACCGACGTACACACAATTCATCGAAGTCACACAGACTTTGACACGCTGGGATACCTGACATCGGGTGGTTCGAGGTGACAGACACTCTAAGAGGTTCGTTCTTATGACCTCACCCAACGACACGAGAGGACGTCCCCTAGAAGGGTCGGGTCCCTAGTTTGGGTCCAGAGGGCGTAATATCTGTGTAAGAAATGGTAGACTCGATGGTCCCTTCGGGTTTTTTGATCTCACCCATCGGACAGGGAAGAGTCCCCTTGAAGACCTGGGTCCTTAACTTGGTCCCAGAGGACGTAACGTCCGTTTAAGAAATGGTCGACTCGATGGTCCCTTCGGGTAAGAGAGACGCAGAGAATGTAGAGGACGTACCCGTCCGTCCAAGAAATGGTGATCACAGTGGACCCTTCAGGACCGATTTATGTGAATTTACTGATCCCGACTACCGTACGTGGTCGCCAACCTTTCCTTTGACAAAAACAAAAAAGAGAGGTATCTCATAGAACATCGTACCTGAGTTTCCATTGAGTCTTGGACCTTGCCCTGTGATCCAAATCTGTCTTAAGGTTCTCTTCGGACAGGAAGATCCGACTCCTCACTCTTTCCCTAAAGAATTCTCTAACCTCCCATCCCTACGTCCTCCTTTCAGACCACAGAACAAACAAAAAAAGGGAAGGTAAAAGAGGACGAGAACAGGGGGTACTTTAAAACACCACCACTTCCGTTATTACTGTAACCGTCGGTCGTCCCTCTCCTTAGGAAAATAAATGTCCCTAATACCAGAGTTCTCGTACCTCTTTAAACGACTAAAACAAGAGTTAAGAATGATGAACTGGACCCTTCGTTAGTATCAACACCCTCCACGAGTCGTCATCTTTCTTTACTTTAAGAAAGGAAAGAACGGTCATCTGGGCGTTTTCCAGGAGACCCTCGACCTTACAGAACCTCTCCAACATTTCTCCTTGTAGTTTCAGCGAGTCACTACAGGCTGAGAAACGCTGGGGTACCTGACCTCACCCATCGGAAAGAGAAGAGGTCCCGTAGAAGGGTTGGGTCCCTAGTTTGGATCCAGAGGGAGTAACGTCCGTCTAAGAAATGGTCGACTCGGTGTTTCCTTCGGGTTCTTATGACCTCACCCATCGGACAGGGAAGAGGTCGCCTAGAAGGAATGGGTCCTTCACTTGGTCCCAGAGGACGTAACGTCCGCTAAGAAATGGTCGACTCGACAGTCCCTTCGGGACATTTCTCCTTCCTTGAGTTGTTTCACTTGGGCATTATGGCACATACTTGAGAACCTAAGAGGATTTATAATAGACACGTAAACTGGGATTTGTCGTGTGGTCTCCGATCTGACGACGGGTTCAGTACGCGACCTTAGACGTGTCATGCGAACTCTGTTCAGTCTTACTATGGCGTCCCCGAAACTTTACTAGACCACAACCTTGGTGTCGGGTCCCTCTCTCCTATCCTTAAACACCTAACCTGAATTAGTCCCTCTAACGACGATTTTGTTTTTACACGTGAGCGAAGTCGTCGTGTATGTGACTTTAGCCCTGTTATGTCTCTTCTAATCGTACCGGGGACATGTTCCTACTGTGCGTTTAAGGACTTCACAAAGTAGAAAAAAAAGGAATTTTTTGATCCTTATCTTGATGGTATACTGGGTTTTTAGGGTGATGACCCGTATATGGGACTCTTTTGGTATTAACTTTCTCTGTGTACATGGGGTCACTAACGACGTCGTGACAAATGTTATCGGTCCTGTACCTTCGTGGATCTACAGGTAACTGTCTACTCACTTATTTCTTCAACACCATGCACACATGGTACCTTACAATGAGTCGGTAATTTTCTTGTGCAAACTCAGTCAGAATTACTTCACCTACCTGGACTTTGGACAATGTGTATCACTCTACCCAGTCTCTCTCTTCCTGTTTATGGTGTATAGTTACGTATATATACCTCAGATCTTTCTACCATGACTACTTGGATAAACGTCCCGTCGTCACCTACGTGTCTGTATCTCTTGTCTGAAAGCACCTGGGTCAGCCCCTTCCTCTCCCACCCTGCTTAACTCTCTCGTCCTACCTTTGTATATGTAACGTTATACACTTTGTGAATCGATCACCCTTAAACGACATACTCCATCCCTCGAGTTTAGTCCCTGAGACACTGTCGGACCTCCCCACCGAACCCCACCCTCCACCCTCCTCCAAGTTCTCCCTCCCCCGTATACATATGGAAACCGACTAAGTACAACTATTACCGTCTTTGGTTGTGTTATAACATTTCGTTTATAGTAGGTTAATTTTTGATTTTTTTTTTTGGGGTGGTAAAAGATAACCTGAACTTGTTCTAGGTCTTATGACATCGTATCATAGGTTTGTAAGTTTCAATGAGGTGTATATTCGTTAGTCCTTTTAGAATAGTAGAGGATTCCCCTTTTATGTCAGTTGTCTACCGGCAGTACTGTATTATCTCTACAACCTTAGTTGTTTCCTTAAATTTGATATTAATAATCAATTTTGGACCGAGATTATGAACTCCCACGTGTAAGAAAAAATATTCAAACAAATATAACCGGCACGAAACAGAAACAACGACGCACCCGAGAAACCAACGCCGTCCACCTCCGATGAGCGACCAACACCGCGTGTCCTAAGTGCAGCGTCTCCGAACAGAACATCACCTCGTGCCCCAGACATCCACGTCCAAAGTCCGCAACGCCGAGGGGGCGAGATCTCGCGTCTGAGGTATCAACGCCGTGTACCCGAATCAACGAGGCGTCGAAAACCCTAGAATGACCTGGTCCCCAGTTTGGGTACAGAGGACGCAACCGTCCGTCTAAGAGATGGGGACCTGATGGTGTAATAAGGAGAGCTGCCACTCGTAAAGACTTTGTTTACCTTTCTATCTGTGAATGTAACCTTCAAAATATTGACTTTGATATAAATTTTAACTAACTCACCTGAGTCACTGTCTTATCTCTATATAATTCTTCAGTCAATTGAACTTCCATCTTCCCATTTTGCATACATAAACTTGTTGTCCAAAAATTTTATTTGACTTCTTTTTACGTCCCTAGAAGTCCCCGGGCACCCTTTTATTGTTTTACAAATAGAAAGTACAATAGTTTCAGAGTCTTCCTCACCTCTACCTCACGTCATTTTCACACCCACCTGTAATATCCTTCTTTCTTTCTACAAAGAAAACGTCAACTGTACTATAAGATGAATCTTTTAGGGTTCTTTACATGTTTTTTCTGACCCTGACTAATAGCTCAAGTCGTGTTTACGTCCTATGTTCTCGTTGTATAACTTTAGTCAATATAAGGAAACATGATCGCTAATTGTACCCCTTTGATTTTAACTTTTGTCTTGGTCAGTTTTTTTTAACCCACATTTAGATTATTTTGTACATGTTGTGAACATGCGATTTTTGTCATTACTAATTTCATTATGTCACTACTAATTTCTCCCTCAAGGACACTCCGCAATGCCGAGATACGAAGGTAACGTCCCCTGTACTCAAGTTAGAGACCAGTCCCTTGATTCTAGGGTATTCGACGTCACGACGGTTCCCACCCACCCCCCTTGTTTTCTAATTTATTTATCTCTATAAAACAAGTATCCAACCTTCTGATTTGTATCCTCGTTGTAGTTAAGAAGAGTTTTAACTATTACGTTCAAATAACATTAAGGATAGTTCTAAAAAAAATCTGTATCTGTTCTAATGAGATTATAGAAATACCTTTCCGTTTCTTTGATCTTTCCCATTTTGTTAAAACTTCTTCTCATTTTACTCTCCTTAGAGAAATGGGTAAAGTTCTGAAATCTCGATGTCAGTAGTTCTGGTGCACCACAACCCCCTCCCTACCTGTGTGTCTAGTCACCTTGTCAAATCTTTTGGATCTTCATCTGAGTGTTCATGTCGGTCAACGAAAAACTGACTTACAAACACAGGGGGTGTTCAAGAATACAACTTTGGGAGTCACACTAATATAATCCTTCAGTATCGGAAACCCCCCTATCAATTCAGCACTCCCACCTCAGGAGTACTTACCCTTGGACGGGACCATTTACTCCGGCGTGTCTCGAGACGGACGGAAAAGACGGCACACTTCCGTGCCACTCTTCTGCCGCAGACACTTGGTCCTCTACCCGGGAGTCGTCGTCGACTTGGACGGTCACGGAGCCGAACCTGAAGGATCTGAGGTCTTTACCTTTCTCATTTATAAATAACAAATTCGTTGGGTCACATACGATAGAGACAACATTGTCGGGTCTCCCGATTCTGTCCACGGTTCCGTTAAGTCACCTCCTTTCCATCAGAAAAATTGTACGCCACAACGTTGTTAACCAATAGGTGCCCCTTTTTGTTTTACGCGTGGATTGGAGTGTAGATGTGTTTTTTCACTGAGTGTACAAAGTATCTAATTTCCACCCGAGTCTGTCATTTGTTACCGGACGTTACGCCCTCTGGGTCTAAACTAGAGACCAAGGTCTTCTAGGGGACCCCTTCCTTTGCCGACTTCTTAAGATACCCGCCTCTTCGGACCACCCGACATCAGGTACCCCAGCGTCTCTCAGGTTGTGGTGACTCGGTGATTATATGTTCTTAATTTTTAAAATCCTCTTTTGTAGTCTCTTTTTAAAGTCTTCATTCCGAAGCACTTCTTAAGAAAAAAATTTTATATAAAAAATACATAACATCGTAAAATTAAAAAAAAGGAAACTGACACGACCCACGAGTAACAAAACGTACCTGAAAGAGATCAACGCCGCTCGTCTCCGATGAGACGTGCTCGAAGAGTAGCGAAGAGTAATACCACCGAAGAGCCCAACGTCTCGTGTCTGAGACATCTCACTTCCGAGGTCATCAACACCACACGTCCGCGATCCCACGCACCCGAAGTCAGCAACACCGCACACCGGAGTCATTGACACCGAACGTTCGAGGTCTCGCGGCAGAGTCACCGACACCGGGTGACTGAATCAACGAAGAGTCGTACACCCTAGAAAGGTCTGGTCCCTAGCTTGGACACAGGGGACGAAACTTTCCACCTAAGGATAGGTGACGTGGTGGTTCCTCCAGACCACTTCTTAAGAATATGTACCGTGGATTTCGTACTGGGTATTTCCCCTTTTTTTTAATCCTATTTATTTTCTTAAAAATTCTTCTGTCCAATGTCTAAACTTCTTTTATAAACACTTGTTGCATAGACCGTCCCTGAATGTAGATCTTATAGATCTTATATAATATATTCCTTTAGAGTCGTTGAGGATTTATGGATCACCTAGTTTCTTCTTTCATGCACTCCGTAATCTTTTATGAAAACTCTACTTACTTTTGTTTTGTTTTTAAGTGTTTATGTCTTCGACACCCTATGTTGATTTCAACATAAATCTCCCTTTAAATGTTGACAATCACGGACATAATTCTTTCTTTTTTGTCTAGTCATTGAAATTCTTTGATCTCTTTCTTCTTTTTCTTCGATCTTTTCTCTTTTTATTTGGGTTTTGTTTGTCTTCCTTCTTTTATTATTTCTGATCTCACATTTGTTTACGTCTCTCTGATCCTTCTATCACTTCATGTATTTTCGATCTCAAACAAAATAATTTTCTAGTTGTCTCTTATTCTCCTTCGAGTTTATGGACCTTAGTAATGTCTTTCACCCCTGCCCTGCCATGGTGGTTGGAAGTCATTATTTTTACTGATATTGTGATACTTGTCGTTTATAATACGATTATTTAAGCTATCGGATCCACTTTACCTGTTTAAAGACCTTTGTGTGTTTGATTGTTTTAAATAAGTTCTTCTTTATCTTTTAGACTTATCTGAACTGTCTATTTCTCTAACTCAATTATCAAATTTTTGAAGGGTGTGTCTTCCTTTTTCGGGTTCTAGTCTACCGAAGTGATCATTTAAGACAGTTTAGAAATTTCTTCTAAATTGATTGAAACTGACCTGTCTGAAAACAACCATTTCATCAGAGACAAAAAATTATACGACAGATCCAACTAGTATCGAAAAGAAGGTTCCTTGTTCACAGAAAATTAAAGTACTGACGTCAGTGGTAGACGTCACTAAAACCTCGGGGGGTTTTATTTCAGAGAAGTGACAAAGGTAACAAAGGGGTAGATAACTGGTACTTCACTACCCTGACCTACGGTACTATAATCAAAAGACTTACAACTCAAAATTCAGTTGAAAAAGTGAGAGGAGAAAGTGAAAGTAGTTCTCTGAGAAATCAAGGAGATCCGAAAAGCGAAAGACGGCATTCACACTACAGTAGACGGGTAGACATAGACTCCAATAACTATAAAGAGGGTCGTTAGAACTAAGGTCGAACACGAAGTAAGTCGGACCGTAAAGTGTACTACAACTACATAAGACGTATATTCAATTTATTCGTCCCACTGTTATATGTCGGAACTATATGAGGAAAGGGCTAAACTTTGGTCAGACAACAAGGTACAGGTCAAGATTGACAGCGAGGAACTGGACATATATCTAAAGAGTCCTCCGTCCATCCCACCAGAACATAAGGGTAGAGGACTTCTTAAAAGGTGTCAAGTAGCACTAGGTGTGTCAGTTTTCGAAACCACATCAGTTATTTCGTCTTCATCTACAAAAAGACCTTGAGAACGAAAAAGCTACTAGATCACTTACAACCGTTAAACTAGAGACCAAGGAGACGGAAAAGATTCAGGTCGACCTTGTAGACCTTCAAGTGTCTATTACATGACAATTCGGACCGAACCTCTTAAAACTCGTAATGAAATAATTGCACACTTTACTCATGTTAACGCGTCATCAAACTTGTAAGAAACCATAACGGAAAGAAACCCTAATCTTACTTTTGCCTGGAAAAGGTCAGGACACCGGTGACGACTCAAAAGGTTTAAACGACTGTATAACTCACGTCGTGAAAGTGTCGTAGTAGAAAATCCTAAACTTTATCGAGTTGACCTTAAACTAGCGGAGGTGATCGAAACAAGTATCACTACGAAGAATTCGGGGTGAACTGAAGTGTAAGATCCTATAGACCGAGATCCACTCACTAGTATGGTAACACCAATAGACCCAGTACTTTTAGAAAAAAACATGTCAAGACACATAAGAACGGTGGAGAAGAATTATAGAAGACGAAGACAATCCAGGTGTGGTAAAGACAGGAAATAACACGGGAAGAAGCGTACTTTACAAGGGAACCACAGAAATTAAAAGAACTTCTCTAGAGATCAGAAAGGGTAAGACAACAAAAGGAGATAAAGAAACGTAACTAGTGACTTCTTCCGAAAGAATAGAGAGGAACAATAAGAAACTTTGAGACGTAAGTTCCACACAGAAAGGAACAGAGGAAAAGGAGAGTGATAGGTAATCCCTTTACGTTTAGTTCTAGTTTACTCTATGGATATGTGAGATAATTAGGATGATTTTATTTCTTATCATCGTTATCGTTTACGACCACTCATACGGTTCTTTGTTTCAGGTAGACCACCTTTCGCCACACCCGTGAGACCTTTTATACAACCGTCAGAATCCAACATATCATGTAAAATACAAAGGATCGTCAAAGTGAAGACCCATAAATAAGGTCTCTTTCCTCTATCATTTATAAACACCATTCTTATTCGTATTACCCAGGTCATACCGACTTTAAATCCCCTCTACCATTCCGAAAAGTTGTTCACGAGAACCTTTCGAAACTCTGTCTCGGACGTCAGATACAACAAAAAACGTAGAGAAAAGGATGAGAGAAGAACCCCGAAACTGTGTAAATAAAAAGAACCAACTCACAAATTGAAAACACTCAACCAACTTCTCTTAAAATTTACGACTTTCAAACCACTTATGTCCGTGTTTTATCTGGTAGTAGAGAAAAAATTTTTTTATTACAAGATACAATTACATACAATGCACATACCTAAAAAGATTTTGAACCCGTAAACACCAGACCAAGCCCCGTCCAAGTCTTAGTGCCCAAACCGTTCGGGCACTGTGTCACCGTGGTCAGACGGAGGGGTCGGGCGGGAGTCCCTGAGGAGGACAAGAAACACGGGAAACAGGAGACTCGGTCACCCAGACTGAACTAGACCCGAACAGGAGAGGCATCTGAAGGAGGTCCCGACAAGAAACAGGACCAAGGTTATCACAAAAAAGAAATATGTATGTCGAGACATTAAACCCAGATATTGTTGTCTCGGGAAACAAAAACGCACATCGTCCCAGAGGGCACTTCCGTAACCTGTTTTAGTATACGTAAAAACACATTATCCAGGCGAGTCCGGGGGTCTCGGAGGTAGGGAAGATGTATAAGACAGACAAAAATTAAAAATTTTTAATAAAATTCAATGATAAAAAATAAAAAAATTAATACAAAAATTAAAGAATTTTATAAAAAATAACACAATTTTATACATATTTGTATTTTAAACGGTACAATTGATAAAAATTAACACACTAAGTCCATGTAATTAATGTAAGTGTCACAACACGTCGGTAGTGGTAATAGATAAAGATTTTGAAAAGTAGTGGGGTCTTTCGTCGACATTAATCATTGAGGGTTAGGAGAGACAGGGGTCCGAGGATCATTGGAGATTAGACAGAAGACAGAGATACTTAAAAGGATTAGATCTACAAAGAATATTCACCGTAGTATACTTCAAACAGAACAACGCAGACGGAATAAAGTAAATCGTACAAACCTCCCAGACAGGTACAACATCACATACAGTCTTGGAGTAAGGAAAGACACCGGCTTATTGTAAGGTGACATACACATATATAGTGTATTTTTGACAACACAGAGAAATTTAAGTCCTTCGACTCAAGTCTCACATCTAAAACTCGACTTCTTTAAATATTCACACCCCGTTACATCCTTTCTTTTAAAGTCAAGTCCAACCTATTTAACACGAAATCTTATCGAAACACAGTTTCACTTGTATCACCTCCTTTCTATTCATTAAGAGAACGGTCCAAGTCCATCCACCCGACACATTACTTGATCTTAAACCTAAAGAAAAAAAAACAAACAAAATACTAAAACAAAAGGCCCACGATACTTTTACTTGTTAAGTCAAGTCAAGTCAACGAGTCAGCACAGACTGAGAAACCTGGGGTACTTAGTGTCGTGCGGTCCGGAGGTAGTGGTTGAGGGTCTCAAGTGAGTCCGAGTGCAGGCAGTTCAACCACTACGGTAGGTCGGTAGAGTAGGAGACAGTAGGGGAAGAGGAGGACGGGGGTTAAGGAGGGTCGTAGTCTCAGAAAAGGTTACTCAGTTGAGTACTCCACCGGTTTCATGACCTCGAAGTCGAAATCGTAGTAAGGGAGGTTTCTTTAGGGTCCCGACTAGAGGAAGTCTTACCTGACCAACCTAGAGGAACGTCAGGTTCCCTGAGAGTTCTCAGAAGAGGTTGTGGCGTCAAGTTTTCGTAGTTCAGAAGCCGCGAGTCGAAAGAAGTGTCAGGTTGAGAGTATAGGTATGTACTGGTGTCCTTTTTGGTATCGGAACTGATCTACCTGGAAACAACCGTTTCATTACAAAGACGAAAACTTATACGATAGATCCAACCAGTATTGAAATGAGGCATTAGTTCTACTTACCCTTGACTTTTACTGATTCTAGTACAGTCTTTCTGAACATGAACGACGTCTTACCCTCCCTCTACAAAAAGAAAAAAAAAAAAAGAGTATAATCATTAAAGTACATATTCTCTTGTCTTCTCCGGACTCTTCCTCTAATCCTAATCGTCGTAGTGTCAAAGGACCACCCGAACCAAACCCCTGGAAATTCCCTTCTCTACACCCCGAACCGTCTCCTGACTCCAACCTTTTCGAGGTCGAACAAGGACTGTCACAGAAAGATGTTTGTCCGAAGAGTAATCACAAACAAAGGGGGAACCCCGTCCTGCCTCCCAATCCCCGCACCCTCGTCTTTCCAGCGAAGGGGTCTCAGGACCCAATACGACCGCCCCTCGCGTCGACGCCCCAGGACGGCACCCGGGACCGGACTCTGGAAGCACTCGAGACTCCGACGTCCACTCGGACCCCCCGACCCGAGAACAATCGTCGAGATGATGAACCCGTCTCGACAGTGAACGACCGAGGGGACGGACGACGGAAAACTCAACTGGGTGTCTCCCGAGACCCAGCACAAAGGAATCTTCCAAGAACCTGACCTCCTAACGTGCGTACGAACTCCGCACACGGAGGCCCTTCCGCCTACCTCACTTAGGGAAGAACAATTGGCCGACACCACACTGACGAAAACGAAGAGAAAAGACCACAGTGTGACGACTCCGTAGTGGAGAAACCGGACCCAAAGTAGTCACTTGGTCTAGTGCGGTTCTGTGTGTAGACCCGTCCAAGACACATCGTGTCTGACCTTTTATCGTTGTACCTTGTCCTCTTCAGCTAAAAAAAAAAAATTCTTTATCAAGATAAAAATAGACAATTACATTACCGACACGAACCAGAAATAACGACACGCGACCGAAAGACAGAGCAACGTCGCCCGTCCCCCGACGAGAGATCAACACGACGCACCAGAGAGGAACGGTACCGAAGACGACGACACCCCGTGCCCGACAGCCACGCGTGCCGGAAGTCATCAACGTCGAGTACCCGAAATCATGTTGCGCGAGTCACCAACACCAGGTACCCGAAGCAACGAGGTGTCGCACACTTTAGAAGGGTCTGGTCCCTAACTTGGACACATGGGACGTAACCGTCCGTCTAAGAATTGGTGACCTGGTGACCCCTTAAGGTCTTCATCTAAATTTACACTTAAAGTAACCTCTCGAGTCGTCCCTTTCCTTAAGAAACCCGGAAAGATAATCTTAAAATATAAGACTAAAAAACCCCACATTCAAAGAGACAACCCTTCGTTGCGTGTCTGTTTTGTCTCTAAATTAACCTTCTGATACCCTACCGGCCTTCCTTCTGGATTACTCAGAAGTCTTTCCTGACCTCGGTCTCGTCGCGTCACTAGACCCTCGGTCTTGGAGAGCCCCTCCTAAGTCATGGCGGTACAGGTCAAAACGAAGAAAAACAATCTTCAGTTTCAGGTCCCTCTGTCTGTACTGGTCGGACCACCCCCAGTCCCTCCCCTAGAATTGACTGTCAGGCACGTCCCGCCTAAAACACGTCTTTCGACCACAAGACTCAGCGCGACCCGCGACAGTGAGTTTCTTCCTCTGTCGAACCCGTCGTCCTCGTCTTCCCCGGGAGACGGGGTGTACAAGGGTCTTGTTGCCCCCTGGTCTTCGTCTCTGAAGGTGGAACGTCACGTCAAACAAAATACGGTCCCCGGATCCGAAAGACCACAAAAATGCAACTCCCGACTGGAATGACTTGTAAGAAATAGTCACTTAGTGACAAACACGTTCTTTGCACAAAAAAACTCCCCAGTCAGGAACTTCCAAAAAGGGTTCCTAAAGAGAACCAGACCGGAAACGTGTCTCTTGTCCCCCCTCCCAAAGGTCTTACAGGTAAACCGACTCTCGTCGACTTCAACGACAGTTAATGTGTCCGTACGAGAGGACACGGTGTACACTCTTGTTACGGGAGAGCTCCTTCACCGGAAAAATTCTTTCACGGATTACACCTTCTACCAACTGTCAAACAGTGATCTCGATCTCCCCGTCAAAAAACCAAAGAAACCAATCTGAATGAACCTGTGACGGGTGTCAGTGATCCTCGACTGGTTCAAATACGTGCACACATATACTCACACACCCAACCTCAACTACAGAGGTCGAGAACGGACATGTGTAGGACTAAGCCAGAGGTGTAGGGACGGTGGAGGGGACCCACGAGATCACAAGTGTCGATCCAGGAGGAACGATTAAGCGAAAAGAGGGAAGAACGGTCCACAGACGTTTACCACATGCAACAGTCACGGTAGGTCGCACACGGTCCGACTAGGTACCAGTGAAAGGCCCTACCGTCGTTCCACTGAAGTCGACTCCTACTGGGACTGACTTTCCGACGCACTCTTCTATAGAGTCCGGAAGATGTTGGTACCCGACAAGACACGCAGGATGGGGTAGGGGTAGTAAGAGAAGTGCCCCGAGACGTAGAATCGGACGACCATACAAAGGTTCAACGGGACCTATACCATCCGGTCAGCTGAAGGATTGGGACTGACAACACATCGGGAACCTGACACAGAAAAATGTGTCACCTTGAACTCCGAGTAAGACCCGGTGGTCACCCTTGGACATCAGGACCCCACCTTCGGCGACGTGATTTTGTCGGGTCCGAGTGGGATTAAATCATTCAGCGGTCCAAACAAGTATAATAACTCTTCAAGAGTTTTATTGCAACTCTACAAAGATTCTTTGACGTCCCACTTATTTGCACACTAGAAAATTAAAAGGAAGAGTCGTCACCATCGAAGGAAAACCATAGACCAATTCTCGTCCTCGGAACCTCACAACGTTCTTATCAGGTAAAGTTGTGAAGAACCCTAGGGTAGTCACAACGTCCGATTAGGGTCCTATCCCAAAAGATGTGCACCCGGACAGTAACGGAGAGCGTCCTGGAAAACAGCGTACCTGAGATCAACACACACCCGGGTCATGAACGTCGCACGCCCGAGAGACCAACACCGTACAACCTGAATCAACAGAACGTCCTACACCCCAGAATCCAGGACCTGGTCCCTAGCGTGGCCACAGAGGACGTAACGTTCCACCTAAGAATTGGTGACCTAGTGGCCCGTGAAGGGAGAGGTCAGTAAAAGAACCCAAGGACCCCTCGGAGGAGACTGGAGACCAACCAGGGTCCCGGCGGCGTGAGTGGTGTGACAACCCTCCGACACGGCGGGAGAGAGGTGCAGAAAACTCGACAGGGTCCCGGGACCTCTTGGGACTTTCGACGCCGACTACTTCTGTGACATCTTCCTCTCCGAACTACATTCCACTGTTGGTCACCAGGGGAAACCGAGAGTTTGTGACTGTTCTTTTCTCGGGTGGAGCAACAGGAACAGAGACCCTTCTTAAGACCAAAAGTCTAAACAACGTGTAGATTACAAATATCTTCAAACGTAACGACACGACCTTCTTCCTACCAAGTCCTGACTTGAGCAACAAGTCAACAATTACTAGGGTTCAAGAAGGAATTAATCCTGTTCCTTTCTACTCGTATAAGTAACTCTTAAAGGACGACCCACGAAGTCGTCCATATATTAATTTACAGAGCAACTAGGAGTATTTTTGGAACCCTTTACCAGGTCAATATAAAGGTAAATTGGTTTCCCTCTTACCTTCTAATTTCGAACGGACCAGATGTGTTGGTTACTCGTCCCTTGGTTCAAGTCTAGGTCCGGTCCCTAGGACCACGGACGTCGATACCGTGACACAAGGGGGCCAGAGGAGTGAGACCGAGTCACATAAACAAATTTGAAACTATTAAACACAACATGCACTATTCTACGAATACCGAAATAGGACGTAGACTACTTAATCCTCACAAGCCTCTTGGGTCGAGAACCAAAACGAACATAAGAAAGGAAATGCAGTTAAATACGTAGAGACAGAAAGTCTTAGTAGGAAAAGATCCAGACCGAGTACACGAACCAGTCTCTAAGAATTTCGACGCGATCGTAGTCTTAGTGGTCCTTCCGGGCAATTTGCTTTGACGGCCCGAGATGGGGTCTCAAAGAGCAAGCAGTCCAGACTCACTTCGGTTCTTGAACACAGAGATTTGTCGAAGGGTCCGGTCCCCGGGTGTACGACTCTTGTGATCTGACACACAGACAGAACTTTTCAAGATGGTGTAGAGTCGATTTTCATAAAAAATAAGACTGAAGACATCGTCGTCACCACTGTGAGTACCAGTAATAACGAGGAGAGCGGAAGACATCCCCACCCACCACAGGTCGAGGGGACAGTATTTAAGAGTGAAGACACTATCGGAGACACATACACGGAAACGTGGACCTTCCCACAATTCATTTAGGTATTACCTACTTGTGGGACTTAATTTGAACAAAAGAGTTACCCGTCAACTTCTCCATCAACACTGAGGGAAAGGTGTTCCTGTCGAGATCATGGTCTTTCCTTTCCCACAAAGAAGAACGGTAAGTGGAAGACTCCTAACCTAAACCGGTCGGCCCAGGTCTGTCGAAGGGTCTGTCCCTCACACACTACACCCGTCGTCGACACTTACATCGACCCATGTTGACCCTAAATAGAAACTTACTTATTAAACTTTAGTGTGTACACAAAGTTTTATTTAACAGGAACCTAAATACTATCCCCGGAGACCATACTTTTGAAAGACTGGAAACACCGATTCCAGAGTTCATACCTTCTAAGGAACTGAGTTCCACTTAATCTTACCCCACCCCTTATCCTCTTCTCCGTCTACACTATTATTGTCATAACTCGCTGGTAACATCGGGTCAACGTCTTCTTTTCGTTTTTCGTTCCCTCTGTCCCTTTCCATACGAGTGGACGTACGTCTCAAGGTCTCTTATCGTCTCTCTCTGTTCTTCCGGAAAAAGTTACTTGTTACGTTTCTTTATCTCCTTTTGTTGTCTTACCCCTTGCTGATGGCTACCGAAGTTCTTTTAAACTCTATAGTTTTCTTGTAAAGTACGTCACTACCTGTATCTTTTCTGTCTTCACCACTTCTGGATTGTCTTCGTCTTCTCTAGTTTTTCTCCACCGTCCTTATATGTATTTTGACATGTCTTTTCTAGAATAACTGGGTCTATTGGTGTTACCACATTAGTGAGTGGATCTCGGTCTGTAGGACCTCACACTTCAGTTCACCCGGAATTCTTCGTGACGACGGTGATTTCAATCACCTCTACTACTTTAAGGTCATCTCGATGAATTTTAGGATTTTCTACTACGAAAAATTTCACTAGGTGTGTCATACAGTTTTTTAAACCTTTTGGGTCGTCGCCGGTGTCCTGATCTCTTCCAGTCAGAAGTAGGGTCAAAGGGTTGTTCCGTCATGATTTCTTGCAAGTTCAAGTCAAGTCAAGGCAGTCAGTCAACACAGACTGAGACACTGGGGTACTTGGTGTCGTGCGGTCCGGAGGGACAAATAGTGGTTGACGGCCTCAGGTGGGTTTGGGTACAGGTAACACAACCACTATGGTAGGTTGGTAGAGTAGGAGAAAACAGGGGAAGAGGAAGGGAGTGAGAAAGATCGTAGTCCCAGAAAAGTTTACTCAGTCGAGAAGCGTAGTCCACCGGTTTCATAACCTCAAAGTCGAAGTTTTAGTCAGGAAGGTCACTTGTGGGTCCTGACTAGAGGAAATCCTACCTGACCAACCTAGAGGAACGTCAGGTTCCCTGAGAGTTCTCAGAAGAGGTTGTGGTGTCAAGTTTTCGTAGTCAAGAAACCGTGAGTCGAAAGAAATACTTACAAGTTTGATGACCTGTTAACGTGAATAGAGGGTACGATCATTACAATACGAGTTTTAGGAAGTTCGATCCGAAGTCGTTATGAACTTAGTTCTTGAAGGTCTACATGTTCGACCCAAATCTTTTCAGTCTCCTTGATCTCTAGTTTAACGGTTGTAAGTAACCTAGTATCTCTTTCGTTCCCTTAAGGTCTTTTTGTAGATGAAGACAAAGTAACTCATGCGATTTCGAAAACTGACACACGTAGTATTGTTTGACACCCTTTGAGAAGTTCTCTACTCTTATGGTCTGGTACAATGGACAGAGACCTCTTTTGACATACGTCCAGTTCTTCGTCATCAATGTTGGAATAAACCTTGTCGACTACAAGTTTTAACTCTTTCCTCATGGGGTTCCGACATGTAACAGTGGGACAAATAAATTGAGTATACGTCTCGTGTAGTAAGCTTTACGACCCGACGGACTCAATGTCCACCTTAGGTCTAACGACTCTCTTTATAGTTGTTGGAGTCCATACGTCTACTATGGTGAGATTAACGTCTTCCGTTTTCCTTGATTTCTCGGAGAACTACTCCCACTTTGTCCTCTCACTTTTTCGACCGATTTTCAGTCGTAAGTCTTTTACTTCTAGCACTGTAAACGACGATACTGACGTACCGTTTATCTTCCCCTTTTCCACCTTCGTGACTATGCAAAGGAGAAGAACCCAAGACTTTAGTGACACCTGCCACTGACGTTGGAATGTTAATCTTCTGTCAACGAAGAACCTTAGTTTCGATACTGGTTCCGTCACATAATTTTTCGTCTCTGTAGTGAAACGGTTATTTCAAGGTATATTAGTTACGATACCAGAAACGTCACCAGTCCATACCTACACTCTCAACCTGGTGTTTTCTTCCGTCTCACGGCTTCTTAACGACGAAAGCTTGATACCACGACCTCTTCTCAGAACTCTCACGTAACCTGTCGTTCCTCTAGTATGGACAGGTACGATTTCCTTTGGTCAGGACCTATGAGTGACCTTCCTGCCTGCGACTTCGACTTCGAGGTCAAGAACCCGGTGGACCACACTTCTCGGCTAAGTGACCTTTTCTGGGACTACGACCCTTTCTAACTTCCGTCTTCCTCTTCTCCCACTATCTTCTACTCTACCAACCTACCGTAGTGACTAAGTCACCTGAATTTGAACCCGTTTGAGACCCTCTACCACTCCTTGGCCCTTCGGTCCGTACGACGTCAGGTACCCGAGTGTTTCTCAGTCGACGTCGGACCACTGACTCGTCGTCGTCGTCGTCGGGTCAACGTCGGGTCGACCCGTCTGCGGACAGAATCTAGGGTGTGCACACAGACCGCCTTGTAGTCAGGACCCTTCGCCCACCCCCGGGAGCCCCACCCCGACCCGACCGCTCTCCCTCACCTCTGAGTAGAAGTGACTCGTGACCGAAGCGCACGCTCGCGAAGGGGCGTACGACAAAGTAAACGAGCGGACTGTAGGAACCTCCGCCGTCAATAAGGGACCAAGGAGACGACTACTACTGTGAACATGCCTCTCTATCATTCACCACACACGCCGTCGACTATCCAGACACACCACCTAGGTGTAGACACCAAAGAGGTGAAGTGACACCACTACACTTGAAATACTCCTTGTGAAACCACGACTATTGACAGTGACGTCCCCAGACGAGGAACTGGTTCTTCGGCCTCTTTCTCAGAGTCAACGTCACCCGGTCACCGGTCACCCGGTCCTAGACGGATCTGTCTCCTGTC
Source organism: Capra ibex (assembly GCA_006410555.1). Taxonomy (NCBI): domain Eukaryota; kingdom Metazoa; phylum Chordata; class Mammalia; order Artiodactyla; family Bovidae; genus Capra; species Capra ibex. The sequence continues at coordinate 46,594,496 of SJYO01050590.1, forward strand.
TCTCCGAAAAACTCCATCGGCGGGATGTATTATCTGCAACTCCTCTCACGTGCGTCAACCCAAAATATCGGTGGAGTTAGATCTACCGACATCACATACGGTTCTCGACACGGTCTGTCATTACGGCTTGTGTCTGGGAGGGTGTCAGAGTCGGACTCTCTCTGCTAACGTCACGGTGACTTAAAAAAAATTCAAACACGTAAATAACAATAAAACTTTTTATTAAAAACATATAAAGACAACCGACACGACCCAGGAGAACGACGTGCCCGAAAAGAGATCAGCGACGCGCGCCCCGATGAGACGTCAACACCACCCGCAGAGTAACGTCACCGGAGGGAACAACGTCTCGTGCCCGAGGCCCGCGTACTGGAGTCATCGACCACGTGTCCAACACAACGGGGAACCGTACACCGTACAAGGACCTGGTCTCTAGTTTGGGTGCACAGTACGTAACCGTCCACCTAAAAATAGACGACTCGGTGGTCCCTTCGGGGACGTCCCATCTAGGAATCGGTGACCTGGTCGTCCCTTCAAGGACACTAAAAACACAAATTGACTTCCTATCAACTAAAGAGTACACAGTCAAAGAAGAGATGTCGTCTCACTAAGTCAATAGGTACATATGTATGACAAAAAGTGTAAGAAAGGTAATACCAAACAATGTCCTATAACTTATAAGAAGGGAAACGACATCTCATCCTGGAACAAAATGGATAAAAAATATATCATCAAACATAAACGATTAAGATTTGAGCAATAAATAGGAAGGGGTAAGGGGAAACCATTGACCAAGATTTGAAGACACAGACACGCAGACAAAAACAAACATTTCAAGTAAACACAGTATAAAATCGAAGTATATACACTATAGTATATCACGAACAGAAAGAGAACGACTGAAGTGAAGCATGCTAGTGGAGACCCAGGCAGGTACAACGACGTTTACCGCAATAAAGTAGGAAAAAAATATTGATTATAAGGAAAAAAATATATATGTACGAGGTAGAAGGTATAGGTAAGTAGACAGGCACCCGTAAATCCACCAAAGGTACAGAACCGATAACATTCCTCACGACGACACTTGGACTCACGGACAACGGAAAAACTTAATCTCAAACGAGGTCTATCTAAGGGTCCTCACCCGAACGACCCGACATTACCCCCGACTAAAAAATTCCTTGGAGACATGACCAAAGACATCGCGACAGGGTCAAATATAAGGGTGGTGAAAACCACCCTTACATTTAAAAAAGGTGTAGGAGAAGTCGTAAATAATATACATCTGTCAGAATGTTACCGGTAAGACTGGTCACACTCCATCATGGAGTCACATCATAAAAAATTTAAAATAAATAAAAATTAACCTCCTATTAACAAAATGTTATAACACAACCAAAGACGGTATGTCGTTGTACTTAGTCGGTATCAACATTTATTACAGGGGAGAACTTAGAAGGAGGGTTGGGGTGTAACATCAAAATTAAACGTAAAGACATTATTAATCACGTCCAGTCCTTCGTTGTCAATCTTGACCTGTACCTTGTTGTCTGACCAAGGCTTATCCTTTTCCTCATACAGTTCCGACATATAACAGTGGGACGAATAAATTGAATATACGTCTCATGTAGTACTCTTTGCGACCCGACCTTTTTCGTGTTCAACCCTAGTTCTAACGGCCCTCTTTATAGTCATTGGAGTCTATACGTCTACTGTGGTGGGAATACCGTCTTTCACTTCTCCTTGATTTTTCGGAGAACTACTTTCACTTTCTCCTCCCACTTTTTCAACTGAATTTCGAGTTGTAAGTCTTTTACTTCTAGTGCCGTAGACCAGGGTAGTGAAGTATCCTTTATGTACCCCGTTGTCACCTTTGTTACAGTCTGAAATAAAACCCCCCGAGGTTTCAATTGACGTCTACCACTAACGTCAGTACTTTAATTTTCTGCGAATGAGGAACCTTCCTTTCAATACTGGTTGGATCTGTCGTATAAGTTTTCGTCTCTGTAATGAAACGGTTGTTTCCAGGTAGATCAGTTCCGATACCAAAAAGGTCACCAGTACATACCTACACTTCAACCTGACACTTCTTTCGACTCACGACTTCTTAACTACGAAAACTTGACACGACAACCTCTTCTGAGAACTCTCAGGGAACCTGACGTTCCTCTAGGTTGGTCAGGTAAGATTTCCTCTAGTCAGGACCTACAAGTAACCTTCCTGACTAAAACTTCGACTTTGAGGTTATGAAACCGGTGGAGTACACTTCTCAACTGAGTAAACTTTTCTGGGACTACGACCCTCCCTAATCCCCGTCCTCCTTTTCCCCTGCTGACTCCTACTCTGCCGACCTACCGTAGTGACTGAGTTACCTACACTCAGACTCACTTGAGGCCCTCAACCACTACCTGTCCCTCAGGACCGCACGACGCTAAGTACCCTAGCGTTTCTCAGCCTGTGCTGACTCACTGACTTGACTTGACTTATTAAGCACGACAGTTCGTAGAAAAGTACTCCAATAACCGGTAGACATACAGAAGAAACCTCTTCACTTATCTGGCGAATATCACCAAAGTAATCTACGGGTCCGAGCTAAGTTGACGAATGGACATAAGATGCACCTTGCTCTTTGAACAAGTCGGACTACTTCCCTGACGACGAGAGCGAGGGAGACAGACCGAGATCGTCGAAGGACTCGACACGCGGACAAGTAGTGTCCTAGTGGGACCCTCGGTACTTACGAGAAAGGAAACCCTTTTAGACTACTTTGAACATCGTTCATCCGTGACACCGCTGTCCACAGATGAATGTAAAGGATCTCGATTAATCCGGTGGTCCTACGGGTCGTCGCCGGGTCGTTCCGTCTTAGGACAGCGAACCCAGATGGCACCCTTCGCCACCCGTACGACACCACACTTCCTTGTCACAGACCCACGGTCCGGTCGACCCAACGGCAGGGACACCCAGTCTCCAAATACACCCCCAGTGACCCAGTGAACACTAAGGTATTGCACGACGAGCACCAATGTCTCCCACTTAAAATGGAATCTCTCGTTCAACCTTAGTGTTACTCTGGTAAGGCTTGGGGGATTTCCTCCGCTTAGGACGTCCCACACACCCACAGGCTCTCGTCTGTACCGGGAAAGGAGGAAAAAGAGACCTCGTTTCGTCGGGCAATTTCGACTCTGGCCTGCAGAGCCAACACCACCGGAGACGAGAGTTGGAGAGAGAGGGCACAGACGGCACCGAGTCCAAAGGGGTACTAATAGCAGCGGGGAAACGTCTACCCGTGTGCCCGAATATCTTGTCCGAAGAAGAAAGACATGGGACACTGGTGAGATTTGTACGAATCTAAGAAAAGTACTTACTCTTTCTTTAGACTCATTGTCTTCGACCCAGACGTGGACACGAAACTCTCGACCCGACCAACCGGTCCTTGCTACAGGGTCTCGTGGTACCTGGACACAGGGTTTCGGGTCTACGTCCTCGGACCCCGGGTCGATGTCGTCGGCCAGGACCCAGGACAAGTCGTGAGACTTCGGTCTCCGAGGGAGGTTCGTATTCAATGGGGACCGGGGTGTGTGTTTGAGACCTTTTCAAGGCTTCCCGAACCTCCTTTAGTTTCCGCGGGAATAGTTGGGTCTGAAGGAGTTTGTCTTCTCTCTAGTCCTCTAGAGGCTTCAAAGGGGAACATCTGAAACTGGTGGGTTAGCATCAAGACGTGACGAGAGGGGACTCTTCCCCTCTCTCCTTCGCGCAGGCTGACGACCACGGAGACCTCCCCTCAGGACACGGTACGGAGACACACGGTAGAAAGACCCACGAGAAGGACACACAGAAACCACAGCGGACTCGAGGGTAGTATTGTGGTAGTAAACACCCTGGGTCACGTCGTACTTCCACGTCCCGACGGAGGAGTTTTTCGTTCCCTTTTCATGGTAATTTCCACGACCTCATACGAGTCTACGCTCACCCACTTTCCGAACGAGGACGGTTCAACGAGGACGGGTAGGCTACACGACACCATGTCGGTCGGACGCTATTCGGTGCCGACCGCGGAGCGGGTCGAGGTCCTGTGTCACTCCCCACGCGACGACTTGTCGGGATGACCAAAACCAGCCCACGGACATCCGTCGTCGTCGTGTACCTGTGGACCGGACTCTCCCCTACCGGTCTAGGACCCTGCGTCCGCCCGTCCCCGCGACCACCAGTGTGAGGACCGGCTCCCACCTCTCTGGCGGACACTTGGATATGAGGCGTAGTACACGGCAACACTACCTGAACCGAATACTTTGTGTTTAGTTTTCTATCTAAACAATTCTTAAAGATATATAGATGACGTCTCGCAATTTGGGGTTCGAGGTCCGGGAAGACTTGCACCCCAGAATGCGTCGGTATATCCACGTGTGGTACTTCGATCAGGAGTCATGTCGTAGACCATCCAATTTTTAGTCGGATGTACAGAACTTGTAGAAGGTACACCGACCATACTCCTACGCTTTCAATCTTCCTGTACAAGGGTGGAGTGTAGAGAATGTAATTAATTCGTCCACTTAACTCCTCACCACAGACGTCCAACAGTACCCTCACATCTTCTCTCCACGGATTGACGAACCCAACCTTTCTACTCCACCGGAACTTCCTATGTGCCCTCAAACCAATCGTAAATCACCCATCTCCCGCACACAATCAAGCCCGAGGAGCTCTGTTCCTAAACTCACGTACATCGAATACACAGTGTGTGCTGACTCACTGAAGTAAAAGTGAAAAGTGAAAGTACGTAACCTCTTCCTTTACCGTTGGGTGAGGTCACAAGAACGGACCTCTTAGGGTTCCCGTCCCCTCGGACCACCCGACGGCAGAGACCCCAACGTGTCTCAGTCTGTGCTGACTTCGCTGAATCGTCGTCGTCGTCGAATACACGTTCTACCTTACTTATCACCAGTCACCCACCCTCTCCATCGACCTTCCCCTCCGTGTAATAGACCGTTCAAATGTGACACCCGACGGGCTCTCAGTGTAAACCCCTGTGACTCCTTGTCACGTCCAGCAGGCGCAGTCTCGAAGGGCTGCCCCTCTCGACGTGGGAGGTGGTCCAGTCGTCTGAGTAGGGGACGTCCCGGCGTATCCTCCCGGTGCACCTCGGACGTAGTGTATAAAAAGAAACCAACAAAACAAAATATACAACAACAAGTCAGCGAGTCAACACAGACTCAGAAATGTTGGGGTACCTGACGTCGTGCGGTCCGACGGGACGGGAAGTGGTAGCGGACCTCAAAGGAGTCTGAGCACAGGTGACTCAGTCACTACGGTAGGTTAATAGAAGACAACAGGGGAAGAGAGGAGGACGGTAGTCAGAAAGGGTCGTAGTCCCAGAAAAGGTCACTCAGTCGAGAAGTGTAGTCCACTGGTTTCATAGCTTCGAAGTCGTAGTCAACAAGGTCACTTATAAGTCCCAACTAAAGGAAATCTCAACTGATCAAACTTGAGGTACGTCAAGTTCCCTGAGAGTTCTCAGAAGAGGTTTTGGTGTCAATTTTTCGTAGTCAAGAAGACGTGAGTCGGAAGAAATACCGGGTACTGATGATCTTTTTGGTATGGAAACTGATATGTCTGGAAACAGTCGTTTGACTACAGAGACGAAAGATCATCCGATAGATCCAAACAGTATCGAAAAGAAGGTTTCTCGTTCCCAGAAAATTAATGTACCGACGTCAGTGGTAAACATCACTAAAACCTCGGATTTTTTTATTTCAGAGGGTGAGAACGGTAAAAAGAGGTAGACAAACGGCACTTCACTTCCCTGGCCTACGGTACTAGAATCACAAAACTTACAACTCAAAATTCGGTCGGAAAAGTGAGAGGAAAAAGTGGAAGTAGTTCTCGGAGAAATAAAGGAGAAATGAAAGTCGGTAATCCCACCATAGTAGACGTATAGACTCCAATAACTATAAAGAGAACCGCTAGAACTAAGGTCGAAAATGAAGTAGGTCGGATCGTAAAGCGTACTACATGAGACGTATATTCCAGTTAACTGTCCCACTGTTATATGTCGGAACTACATGAGGAAAGGGTTAAATCTCGGTCAGACAAGGTACAGGTCAAGATTGACAACGAAGAACTGTACGTATGTCTAAAGAGTCCTCCGTTTATTCCACCAGACCATAAGGGTAGAGAAAGTCTTAAAAGGTCAAACAACACTAGGTGTGTCAGTTTCCGAAATCACATCAGTCACTTCGTCTTCATCTACAAAAAGACATTAAGAGAACGAAAAGGATCTAGGTCACCTAGAACTGTTAAACTAGAGACCGAGGAGACGGAGAAGATTTAGGTCGAACATATAGACCTTCAAGAGTCAGTGTATGAAAACTTCGGATCGAACTTCCTAAAACTTGAAATGGAACGATCGTACACTTTACTCGTGTTAACAGGTCATCAAACTTGTAAGACACCGTAACGGGAATAAACCCTAACCTTACTTTTACCTGGAAAAGGTCAGGATACCGGTGACGACTCAAAAGGTCTAAACGATCGTATAATTCACGTCGGGAAATTGTCGTAGTAGAAAATCCTAAACTTTATTGAGACGACTTTAAGGTAGTGAAGGTCATCGGAACAGACATCATTACGGAAGATTCCGGGTGAACTGAAGTGTGAGGTACTACAGACCGAGATCCACTCACTAGTGTGGAGGTACCAATAGACCCAGTAATTCTGGAAAAAACATGTCAAGACACATAAGAACCGTAGAGAATATAGAAGACGAAGACAATCCAAGAACGACAAAGACAGTAAAAAACACAGGTAGAAACGTACTTTACAAGGAATAATAGACTAAAAGAACTTCTCTAGAGATCAGAAAGGGTAAGACAACAAAAGAGAAAGAGTAGCGTAACAAGTAAATTTTTCCGAAAGAATAGAGAGGAACGACAAGAGACTTTGAGACGTCAGTCAATCCATAGAAGGAAAAAACAGAACGGAAAGCGAAGAGGAAAAAAGTCGATAAACATTCGGGAGGTATCTGTTGGTAAAACGGAAGAACGTAAAGAAAAAGAAACCGTACCAAAACCAATGGTGGAGGACATGTCACATACTTGTAGGTAGGTATCAAGAACTCCGTGAGACAGATAGTCTAGATTAGGGAACTGAGACAAACAGTGAAGGTGACATATTAGCATTCCCTAAACTAATTCCGGTATGGACTTACCGGATCACCAAAAGGGACAAAAGAAGTGCATTTAGACTTAAACCGTTCTTCCCCGAGTACCAGACTCGGTGTGAGTCGAAGTCCACAACAAAAACAACTGCCATATCTCGAAAAGGTAGAAACTGACGTTTCTTATATTAGTCAGACTAAAAACATGACTAGTAGACCACTACAGGTACACATCTCACCAGAGAAACATAACAACCTTCTCCTACAAACTATACTGGTCACGTAAGAGAACTGTCTTGAGACAATCGGAAACGGGACGAAGTAAAACATGAGGTTCCGATTTAAACGGACAAGAAGGTCAATAGAGAAAAAAAAAAAAGGGGAGGTCCACAGAGAACTGAAGGTTAAAAACGTAACGTCAGGAGACACCACCTTTCCCGTAGAAAAAAAAACCCCCCCCCCCAACAATTAATATCATCCAGAACAACCAAAATTGGGAAAATTTGACATGTTTAGTGAAACTTAAGTGTCTGGTGTACTTATGTCCTGTACCTGACATCAAACGGCTGGGGATTAGATATGTTATTATTGTACTTGGTGGCTGTCCCGACGAAGGTCGATCGTAATTGGGAGTCAACCGTGAACCCCGGGCAGAGACACTCCGTCTCTCCGGAGGTCGTCGTCACCTTGTGAGAGTCCACTTCTCTACGGTCACGACCGTCGACCTTTAACTCGGTCGTACAGGTCTCTAGTCTACTCCCCGTAGTTCCCATCCCGTCGTCGTCCGGGACCTCTCCACAACCCACCGACCGGCACCCGGGACGCCCGTGTCGTCGTCTCTCCACACACCCGACCCTCTACCCCTTTAAGTCTCACTGGACGTGGACTACTCCTTTGTTCACTAAAGTCCTCCTCTTCGTCCTTCAGATCGACCCGATCACGTAGGTAATGAGGTCTATTCTCAACTATCGACAACGAGTCAGATTCCCCTCCGGGACCTCCACCACTCTACACCGGTTCAGACTTACATAAAACTTCCACCTCAGAAACCCTAAAAAGACTCGTGGTCCACACCTCACGCTCTCTCGCGTTCGAGTCTCACGAACCGGACTCGTCGACCTACCCACCTCGACTCTGTCCTTTAATTCCCCCCCCCCGCAAATCTCTGAACCAAGGAAGGGACTCGGGGACATTCCAGTCTCATTCGGTGCTGTCTTAGACCGGATACTTTGCTCAAACGTCTTCGTTACACCCCACCACCATCTTTGGAGGTCAAAGACAGAAACCAGAAAAAAAAGACTGGAACTATGTCACTCACGAAAACGAACATTTTAACGGGCTGTGAAAAGAAGGTTCGTAAGGAAAACCAGAGTGTAAACCATCGGTACCTACCACTACTAATGGAACGTAAAACATAAAGACATCTTAGAAAAAGAACACGAATATAATTTTCCTTATATACCAGTAAAAACTTTTTTGTTTTGTCTTGTTTTGACATTATGGTCCATCATATCGTACTATCTCTCACCTGAGACCCGGGTCTGACAGACACAAGTGTACGACCAAAACAGTCAAAGAACCCACTCTATATCGAAGACGCACGGAGCAACCCGCCACCACTCCGAATTTACTCGTTTTTCTACCTTCCGTGAACCGTGTAGTGTCCAAGAGTCACTCTCAATCTTCGACAGCAGTAACAATGTCTCTGTCTTTGTCTGTCCAAGGGGCAGTCACCATTCCTGGCAAACCCCTCCTCATACCCCGGGAAACCATCTAGGATCCTCCTCTCCGGTCTCTTCCGTTACCGTGGGGTGAGGTCATGAGAACGGACCTTTCAGGGTACCTGCCTCCTCGGACCACCCGACGTCAGGTACCCCAGCGATTCTCAGTCTGTGCTGACTCGCTGAAGTGAATGTGAAAAGTGAAAGTACGCAACCTCTTCCTTTACCGTTGGGTGAGGTCACAAGAACGGACCTCTTAGGGTCCCTGCCGTCTCGGACCACCCGACGGCAGATACCCCAACGTGTCTCAACCTGTGCTGATTTCGTTGAATCGTCGTCGTCGTCCTCCTCCTCTCCGGAATAATTGGACCTGAAACGCCCCCTCGCCTTCCTGAAGGACACCTTCCTTATGACGTCGACTCCGAACTTTGACTCAATAGGACTTCTTCTTCCCCGTTCTCACCAGTCGGTCCACGTCTCGGAGTCTTCGTCTTCCCGTCAACATACACCGAGGTCCCGTTCGAACCTCTTACTGGCACTCGGTAAAATCCATAGAGTTCCAGACACCGACAAAGGTTTATCTAAAGTAGGATTCTTTCGCCTACGAGACCCCACACGACGGGAAGAAAAAAAAGGACGATCTTACAAAACAACAACAAAAACATATCAGTCATTCAGTGTAGGTTCAGAAACCCTGGGGTACCTGACGCCGTACGGTCCGAAAGGCCAAGAAATGATGACAGAGCACCTCCAACGGGTTCAAGCACAAGTAACTCAGTCACCCAGGATAGATGGGTAGAGTAGGAGACAGCAGGGCAAACGGAGAACAGGAGTCAGAAAGGGTTGTAGTCCTAGAGAAGCTCACTCGTCCGAGAAGTCTAGTCCACCGGTTTCATAATTTCGAAGTCGTAGTCAGGAAGGTCACTTATAAGTCCCATAACTAAAGGAAATCCTAACTGATCAAACTAAAGGAACGTCCTTACAAATTTCAGGACCTTAAGTGTCTACAAAATTTATAAAGTTTAGAACTCTTTGTCCGACGGAAGTCAAATCACTCACACAAAACTCGTCGATGACACACCTTTCACTTACATCTATTTATTTCGTATACCGGGCGGAAGTAGAAGATCATCTCGATTTCGAGGTCGTCGGAATCGAGACCCGGGACCCGAGGAGAGATGTGGGTCCCCAATCGGGTCGGGAGCACGTCTCAAAGGGGGTCGTCTTGGAATCGACTCAGGTCTCTGTCGGGAACTATGGACGAAGGTTTGTCCACTTGGAATGGAAAACCTTCGTCGTTCTCTCTTCGTTGAGAAGTGTATTTTCCTTAAAAATTATCTAATTACCGACTAAAGGAGAGCCTTTGGTAGTCAAGTCAAGTCAGTGAGTCAGAACAGGCTGAGAAATGTTGGGGTACCTGACTTCGTACAGTCCGAAGGGACAGGTAGTCGTCGAGGACCTTGAACGAGTCTGAGTACAGGTAACTCAGTCACTACGGTAGGTTGGTAGAGTAGGAGACAACAGGGAAAGAGGAGGACGGAAACCAGAAAGGGTCGTAGTCCCAGAAAAGGTCACTCAGTCAAGAAACGTCAGTTACCGGTTTCATAACCTTAAAGTCGAAGTCGTAGTCAGGAAGGTTACTTATAAGTCCTGACTAAAGGAAACCCTAACTGATCAAACTAGAGGAACGTCAGGTGCCCTGAGAGTTCTCAGAAGAGGTCGTGGTATCAAGTTTTCGTAGTTAAGAATCCGCGAGTCGGAAGAAATGTCAGGTTGAGAGTGTAGGTATGTACTGATGGCCTTTTTGGTGTCGAAACCGATCTGCCTGGAAACAACCGTTTCATTACAGAAACGAAACATTATACGACAGATCCAACCAGTATCGAAAAGAAGGTTCCCCGTTCGCAGAAAAGTAAAGTACCGCCGTCAGTGGTAGACGTCACTAAAACCTCGGGGGGTTTTATTTTAGATATTGACAAAGGTAAAAAGGGGTAGATAAACGGTACTGAATTACCCTGACCTACGGTTTTACAACTCAAAATTCTGTTGAAAAAGTGGTACCTCCGTAAATTTCAGGACTTTCCTTTTCTGAGCTGGTTCTCAAGATAGAAGACGTTTTGAGATGAAGTCATAACCTCCTGTTTCATTCGTTAAAAGTATATTTGTTTTCGACTCGTTTAAACAATGGTGACCTGGACGGTATGTCCAACTTTGGTATTCTCTTTTATTTGTGATCGTTTTTACTAGTCACAACGACACGAAAACCAAACCAAACATTAAAGAAACAGAACACACTAAATTTCCAGTACACATAATTTACATTGCATTTTCGATACAATTACTCTTCTTTACACATTTCACATTAGACACTGTCATTGTTATATTTTCCTCTTTCTGGTCCTACATGACAGTCTCACATATGACACCTACGTTGTGAGAGTCAGACGAATTAAAGTCAACAGAATAAAAGTACTAACGACTAGGAAAGAAGACGGACGGGTCTAAACGAAAACTTGAGGAGACATTACTATGACAAGTCGGACCTAACAATGTGCCAAAACGACAACAAATCAAAAACCGACACGGCTCAGAAACGACAACAGACACCCGAAGAGGGACGACCCGCGAGAGCAATGTCTCGTGTCCGAGATCCCGCCCACCGAAGTCATCAATACCGTGCACGCGAGTCGTCAATGTCGAGTGTCTGAGGTCTCGCACCCGAGTCGTCAAGGACGTCGTACACCTCAGAAGGACCTGGTTCCTAACTCGTGCACAGGGAACGTAATCACCACTTAAGAATTATTGGTGACTTGGTGGTCCCTTCAGGATATTCAACAATTATTATCTTGAGGGTTCCATTGATGCCCGAAGGAAGTACCGAGTCGACCATTTCTTAAGTGGGCGTTACACCCTCTGGACCCAAACTAGGGACCCAACCCTTCTAGGGGACCTCTTCCCTTTCCGATGGACGAGGTCATAAGACCGGACCTCTTAAGGTACCTGACATATCAGGTACCCCAGGGTTCCTCAGTCTGTGTTGACTCACTGAAAGTGAAAGTTCCATTGGTGATTCTTTTATTAAAGATTCTATATATCTTGTCCTTTCATCTTCAGTCAACTTCACCGTGTGATGCTTTTTAGTTGGGGAGGGACAATAAATTTTTGTTTTTTCGTTACCTCCTTAGCTGCTCGTTTTCAGTAACTGTTTGTCTTTTGTCTATCGACGTGTCGTATTCGGTTAGGAAGGGACAGCCACAAGTGTAATTCACATTCACCCAGTTTGAGAGGACGATTTTCTGTTAAACTAAAATTTTCTTAGCTCTGAAGGGACAGGTCGAGACACAAAGACACGTGTGGAGAAGTACAGGTGTGTGTCCGACTTTCGTAGAAAAACCAAAAAAAATTACGTAAGGAATGAGACAGAATCACAATACGTGCAATACAACTATTTCGTTTCGTACAAACAAATTTGAACGTAATTAAAAATTTAGTTGTGACTAAGACTTGTCTCGATTGGAGAGTTCGAAGTTGAATTAAATGTAACTAAAAAAAAACTGAAGGACTACATGTCGATGGACATAGAAATAATACCCGGTTTTTGTATTTCACATAAGTTACATTATGATATTAAACGTTAAATTAATATTAGTTAAAAACTAAAGGGTTTAATTAATGGTAAATATATTTTAATATAAAATCTGTTAAATTTTTATAAATATTTATCAAAATAAGAGACTATGTCCGTGACAATATGAGGGAAGTTCTTCCTTCGGACTGTCAGACTGTAAATTTTCTATATACTGATTTATCTTTGGGACACTTCAATTACCCAAATTTAAATTTGGTAAAAGTTCCTAATAAAAAACCTTTCAAAAAAAAGAATTCCCAGACTAATTATTGACGATTATTTTTTTTATGGTAACTTTTACATACTTTTATGGTAACTTTTAAGACAACGAGAGGTGTGTAAACTTTTTAGGTCTAGGTCAATATATGTCTTAAGGATGAAATAACGAATTTAACGGAACCTAATGGTCATATTAGGGAACCTCATGGCCCCTGGTTCCTAGACAACGATCATTTTTATTAATAATTGAATAGAAATATTGTAAAATGGATTAACAAATAATAAATCTTAAGGAAGATATACACTCCATTTTAAAATATTTACTTTGTAAATTTTATCATTTTTTATTTTTTTTTATTAGACGGACCGTTACGTCCCTTGTGTCCAGGCCCTTCTAGTGTTTACGGCACCCTTTTAGGGTGTACGGCTCCTCGTCGATCCGGGTGCTCGGTCGACGACTCGGACACTCGACGTCGACGGCTCTGGGTGTCTGGATCTCAGACACGAGACGTTGTCGCGACTCTTCGGACGCTTAACGTTTCTGCTCATCGGGGTCGAGCGACGTCGATCTCTTTCGGACACGCATCGTTGTTTCTGGGTCACGTTGTCGTGTTTTTCCGTCGTGCTAAACATATAAATTCTTTTCACAGACGCACGAGAGACAAGAACGGACGCGACCCAGAGACAACGCTGTGGACCCGAGACCCAACGCCGTGTGTTCGAAGAGAAGAACAACGTCCCGTGCCAAGATCTCACACACCCGAGTCACCAACACCGGACGTCCAGGGCAGGACCACGGAGCCCTCTGTGACATCCATAGGTGATGTGAAACCTATAATCTTGTGTTTCGTCAACGCTCCTTTTCCTACCTTTTACTATAAGGTACGATTTACTATGAGTTTTCTCTCGACTGCACCGATATAATAATAGTTTGTTGTAATTGTTCAAATAATCTCTGTTTCTTCCTCCTGTGATATACAACTACTATATAACTAATATAACTATACAACTATGATATATATACGAAGTCATATTGTCCTCCTATATTACTAATATTTGGAGAATTGTGGATTGTCTGAGGATTTTATATATTTCGTTTTTACCTGTCTTGACATTTCTCTTTATGTGTCAAGAGGTCACTGTCACCCAGAGACGAAAGTCACTACCTATGTTGGTCTGTCTTAGTTCCTTTTACCTCCTGGACTCGTTGGGACTTTGGTTGCTCTGATCATGTGTAAGAAGGATTCACTTGTACACAATCTAGTGTCAATCTGGGACACAATCTAGTGTTGTTCAGAGTTATTTAAATCTTTCTGACTTTAGGATGTCTCCTAGAAAAGGTCACTGTCACCTTACTTTGATTTTTAGTTCTTTTCTTCCTTTTAACCTTTATACACGTTTAATAGGTCCACCGGTTATTCGTATACTTTCTATTCGTATGTAACAAACGATATATAACTTTGGTGTCTCGATATGGTCGTGGAGGAGGAAATTTACCAAGGTCAATTAACCTGACTGTTCTAGTTCTCCACCTCGTCAACTTTGAGGGTAGCGCGTCGGTCGCCCTTGTATTTAAGTTTATTCATGAAACCTTTAGACCACAATAGGTGTTTCGATTTACACACATACGAGGTGTTGGGTCGGTAAAGTAAGTTCCCTATATGGAATGTCTTTGCTCACGAATGTATTCTTACTCACATATGTATTTTTAAAGGTATTAAAGAGAAGAACTATCAAAGTCGACCTTTGTCGGTTTACAAAGAGGAGTTGTGATCTTATCTATGTACGTGACATTATACAAGTGAACCACCTTATCACGCATACGTACTTTGTCACGCACATATACTTTGACGGGCGTGGTCACACCTACTTAGACCACCTACATTCAACTTTGTCGGTCAGTGTTTACTCATCCGTCGCCTTACCCACTAAAGTCAATATACGGTCTCCTTTGTTTGTCTCGACTAAACACTAATATCTTTAAGACTATCACCAAACACCATCTGCTACGAGAAGTGATCGCGTGTTCCGGTGGAAGACTCCAAGATTTTTATAAAACATCGAACTAGATGTATCACCCATGTGTCTACATACATACACATTTATAAGTAACGCGAGTGACATACGAATTCTAAACACGTAACATAATGTATTTAGAATTAAGAGTCAATTTTTTTAAAAAAAAACTGGTGTACACCGTACGTATTGAAGGAACTGGTCCCTAGCTTGGACGTACATGACGTCTGGGACCTTCGAGTCTTAAAATTAGTAACCGGGTGGTCCCTTCAAGATTTTTTTTTTAAAAAAAATTTCTTTACTTCAGTCTTTGTTTTCGTGTAGGTAAACGGTTGAAAAACTACAATCAGGTTCGAAAAAGGAAACGGTCACCACCTAGGTAACAAAAGTCAAGTCGAACCAGATCACATTTGGTATGGGAGTTACACAATATGTGTCAGAATACCAGACAGGAAAATTTGATTTCGTTAAAAGTATCGTCAGACTTAGTCCTAGGAAGACCTAAAAACCAAGAGACAAAAAAACAAAAAGAAAAAACTGGTGTGACGGACCGTACACCTTGAAGGGACTGGTCCCTAGCTTGGACACGGGGGACGTCACCTTCGCACCTCAGAATTGATCCGGTGGCTCCTTCAGGAAGGGGTCAAAAAAGAGTAACAGAATGCACACAGACTATACTGGTCTTCAAACAAATCGTGGAACGGAATAATGTAGAGATCTGTAAAAGTCGGTCATTAGATAAAGTAATTCATCAAATACTTAACCCAAAGGACACTGGCTTTTCCTCGAACTTTTAAGATTAGATCTCCGAGGACGCAAAGGAGCATCGGGACTTCAAACTACTGATCATAAAACATGTGAACACGTCAAGATCGTGTCCTCCGCTCACGTCGACGTCACTAAGGGCACAGTGACAATAGAGTCGTACCTAAGACGGACGGTAGTACAGGACTGAGAAGAGAGGAAAAACAGGTAGGGTCGATGGGTGACGACTTCGACGGGAACGGTCCTTGTCCTGGGCACCTTAAGTGGTGAGGACACTTTCTAATGAGTGGGGGTGGAGACTGGAGACTGGTGTTCGGACCTCTCGGGTTACTCGTCGGTCTCACCCATCCACGAGTCGCACAGGACTCCTCGCGGGACCCGTAACCCACGCCTAACCGGTACCGTCCCCAAGACACACCTCGCTCCCACCAGTCGAAGACTACCCGCTTACGAATTGTGAACTTGGTGAAATATTTCCGCGACTTTCACAAATCGAATGTAAATTATCATGTAGGTCAGTGTGCAAGGACAAAACTTTCCTTTGTGACTTGCTGTACCTTCCTTCCCCTGACAGGATCTTTTCGACCCAACATCAACGGTATCGACGCCGGCCGATCCAGACCCAGGTATGACACCCACGAGTCAGGTCCGTCACGGGACCGCTTGTCCTGGAGGAGGAACTCGGGTTCACCAACACCCTTGATGACTCATAGGGACCTCTTACAAAATAGAAGACTCAGGGTAGTGATAAATTATAATCGTCACTCGTGAATCGAAAAAGTTTAGACCATCCACGACAAAGTAGGAGTGTCACGTCAGTCCATTTCACACGTCCAAGACGAACAAATCGACAAAACGTTAACTCCTTCGACCCTTACTGTCACACTGAGTCAAAGTCAAATCGACAGTACCCCAGTGGTGACCCAATCTTGAGGTCTAGAGGACTGGACTTCGGTCGACGATGAAGACTTAGCACGAGAGGAGTCGGTCGACAGAGACTCGACTCGTACTTACGCTTTGTCCTTCTTCTGGATATCCTTACGTTTTGGAGGTCCACTCCCAGACCCGACGCCGTCCACTGAACACCCTTGAGACCTGAGTAATAGACCTTTGGAATATCCTTTACTACTCGAGCAGGACGACCGAATATGGACGGTCGACACCTACTGTACAAGAGGGGAGCACACGACCAGGGACCAGGGCACCCAACCACGACCCGAACGACTCAGACAACAACTCCTCGTCTCGGGTCGAGTCCCGTGTGTCGAGGAGAAGAGGGTGGGAGAGACACGTCACTAGCGTGTAAGGAAGGACAACGGAAAGGCCCATTACATCGTCGGTCCATTGAACTACAGTCGAAACGAGACTACAACGATTTCATCTCTAGACCAATCTATCCACACACAATACTGAGGTGTACCAAAGTCCTCCTTCACGTCTTGTGTCCGAGTCACCATGAGTCGGTGCTTCCAATCCCACTCGACTACTCCGTCTTTGGTCAAGTATCGAAGTACAGAGTCGAACTGTGAACCGAGTGACACCCTAGTTCGGAAAACAGAGGAAGTGAGAGAGAAATTTTTTTTTCATAAATAATTACCGAGGTGACCCAGAAGTAACGTCGTACGCCCCAAGAGAGATCATCTCCACGTGTCCGACTTAACGGGTCGTCACACACCCCAGAATCAAGAAGTTGGTCCCTAGCTTTGGTACAGGGGACGTAACCTTCCGTTTGAGAATTGGTGACCTGGTGCTCCTTTCAGGGAGGTAATTGGAGAACTATCCCAAAATGGTGTATTACCTCAACTACCAAGGACCAGTGTCACCCCATCAGACGCAAACACTCACGAAACACTGATCATCTCAAGTCACCCGGACTACCATGTCAATCCCCAGATAGGTTCCCGTCCCCAAGTGAACAAACACTCGGGAAAGGTGAAGGAACTACAGGAGAAAACCGGACCCTACTACTATCACACCCCCATGTTTTATCGAACTCCCAAAGAGAAAGAGTGACCCCAGGGGTCGGGGACTTTCCAACTCTTTCTCTGCATCCGGGACCGAGTCAGTGGACCACAGTCCGGAGAGGCACCAGTCAATGGACTGGTCCTAACTGACAACATTGTCATTTCCAGTCGTTACGTCCTGAACATTCCTAACGAAATTAATATTCCCTGTCTTTTGAGTTGGGTTTGGACCCCTTCACTCTCCCGTGAACCCCCAGTATCTCGAGTGGGCGTCCGTCCTGAATGATTGCCTGTCGTACCCAATCCGGAGTCTTCCTCAGGTAGGGAGTTGACATCGGGGAGACCCAGTCGAGTCACAGGAGAGGGATTACCCCCGATGTCGCCTAAGTTGGCACACCCACGGGCGAACCGAGACGTACTCTAATGGACGGACGGGGGTGGGCTCTGGGACACTCGTCCCTCCACGAGACGACCAACCGGAGTAGTGGTGCGACGCCCACTCTCTCCGACAAAGGTTTCCTTCTAATCCTTCACGTCCGGGACCCGTCGTGTCGTGTTCGTAGGCGACGAGTGTCGTCCTTCGACACTACAGGAAGTAAGGAGTAGGTAAGGAAATAATAAGTCGTGCAAATAAGGAACAGAAGTCACACGGACCGTCTTGCCAGCACCCCTGTGTACCTC
Source organism: Capra ibex (assembly GCA_006410555.1). NCBI lineage: Eukaryota > Metazoa > Chordata > Mammalia > Artiodactyla > Bovidae > Capra > Capra ibex. The sequence continues at coordinate 46,612,646 of SJYO01050590.1, forward strand.
GGAGTGACGGGGCCTCCTCTGCGTCCCACGAACCCTTCTCTTGCGCCTCTACACCCAAGAAAACAGTTGCCGTGTGCCCTCGGTCGGGGTCCTCGAGGGTCACCAGTCACGACTTTTCTTCTATGTAAAGTGTCGTTTTATGTATGTATCGACTCGGACATACTAACTTATTAATTCACCTCCTCTTATCTGTTTAGACTCGTTTTTTAAGACTTAAATACATCGGCGAGTGGGAGTCTCTCCACCTTATATTAGGGGGAAGGAAGTAACACCTGACGCGTGTCACTGAAGGAAGGTCTCTCACGGTTCACCTTTCCCCTCCTCTCTCACCCAAAGGTCACCTTTGGGACTATCCACCGAGAGCTGTGACACAAGCCCCAGTGGTAGTCGTCACCACTTAGTCCAACTACCATACATGGAACTACACACTGCTCTTCCCACGAATAGAGATACAAGAAGGAGACGTTTGTGGTATTAGGGTCAGACTAGTACTCTTCTTGTAATCTGTTTAGACACTCCTCATCAGATGTGTCAGGACTGGTCGTGAGGAGTGCCGACAGGTCCAGTAGTCTTTTTTTCTCCGGTTCTTTGACAGGGTCGGTTCTCTTCGGAGTGTTCTGTCCTGTCGACCTATATTGTACCATAGGACCTACCCTAGAGTCCTCTCTTCTTTCCTGCACCCCTGTTCGACTCCTTTAGACCAAAGGAATGAAACGGAACCACTATCAAAGAGTCTGAACCGAACAAGAGCTACTGGAACTGTCAAAGCTCCTCACAAGGAGTTCGCCCCGAAACAAAGATAGAGAGATCTGATCAGAGTCGAACACCCCAAAATCTTCCTTCTCATGCCTCCAGTTCACAGTGAGAAAAGTGCAGACAGTCGGAGGATTTCATAAAAAATTTAAAGACATGTCATTTCAAGTCAGAAACACGAGATTTCAAGAACCATGGTAGTCCCCAAAAAAACACAAAAAAACAAAAATCAGAAAAAATGTCTTCATACCTTGTTAAATCGACACCGAAAGAAAAAATTCTTAAAATAAATAAAAACCAACACGACCCAGACGTAACGACGTTCACCCGAAAGAGGTCAACGCAGCTCACCTCCGACGAAAGATCCGTGCCGCACACCCGAAGTGTAGCACCACCGACGAGAACGACACCTCGTGTCCGGGATCTCACGAGCCCAAAACCATCAACACCCAGAGCCCGAGTCATCAACTCGGCGTGAGTTCCGAAACAACGGAGCGTCGTAGACCTTAGAAGGACCTGGTCCCAAACTTGGGTACAGAAGACGTAACCGTCCACTTAAGGATTGGTGGCCCGGTAGTCCCTCCACGAATCAACACCAAAATTTAAACGTAAAAGGTCTACTTATAAAAACTCCAGAACAACATAAACGTGTAGAAGAAAACACTGTTCTTCCCACAGAGTCATAAAACGAGTAAAACTCGACTCGACACACCTAAAAAAAAATTATACGTTTCGATAAGTTTCTTCATATAACTATTACCTTTTACACGTTATTAGATCTATAGGAAATTTATCTCTTTATTGATTTCAAAGTCAAGTCAAGTCAACTCAGCGAGTCAGGCACAGGCTGAGAAACGCTGGGGTACTTAGCGTCGTGTGGTCCGGAGGGACAGGTAGTGGTTGAGGGTCTCAAGTGAGTCTGAGCGCAGGTAGCTCAGGCACTACGGTAGGTCGGTAGAGTAGGAGGCAGCAGGGGAAGAGGAGGACGGGGGTTAGGGAGGGTCGTAGTCTCAGAAAAGGTCACTCAGTTGAGAAGCGTACTCCACCGGTTTCATGACCTCGAAGTCGAAACCGTAGTAAGGGAGGTTTCTTTAGGATCCCAACTAGAGGAAGTCTTACCTGACAAACTTAGAGGAACGTCAGGTTCCCTGAGAGTTCTCAGAAGAGGTTGTGGTGTCAAGTTTTCGTAGTTAAGAAGCCGCGAGTCGGAAGAAGTGTCAGGTTGAGAGTGTAGGCATGTACTGGTGTCCTTTTTGGTATCGGAACTGATCTGCCTGGAATCAGCCGTTTCATTACAGAGACGAAAACTTATACGATAGATCCAACCAGTATTGAAAAGAAGGTTCCTCATTCGCAGAAAATTAAAGTACCGACGTCATGTCGGTCTATGAACTTACATGGGTAATTTATCTAAAAATTCGAGTTGTTTCATCTAATTAATTCTTTTCGGTTTCTATTTTCTGATGTACATGATATGGTTGACAAATTTTTTATGTACGTATCTTTTTCATAATTAACGAGTTACTACAGGCTGAGACACTGGGGTACCTGACATTGGGCGGCCTGAGGAGACAGGTAACTCAAGAGGTCCGTTCTTAAGACCTCACCCAACGGTAAAGGATGACGTCCCCTAGAAGGGTTGGGTCCCTAGTTTTGGTCCAGAGGACGTAACGTTGGTCCCTTCGGGACCACGCACCCTTTTTTGATCATAGTTTAGGTAATTTTACGTTTGTTGTGAAAATCCAACACATAATGTTATCTGAACGTGACGAAAATGTTTTTCTTTTTTTTTTTTCTATTTAAAAGTTTTTCTAATATGCGATCGTGAAAGAGATTGTTTGAACGGCAAAGAACAAATTACATAGAATCTTTCCTTAAACATGGTTCTCTTATCAAATAGTAAGAAGAATTGATTGCACAATTTGTACCTGTCCATGTTCAAAAGTCCCTACAAATTAACATTGACCGTAAAAACGGAGAATTCACTAAAAGTGGGGGGAATCCTTTTCAAATATAAATCTTAACAACGTCCTATTGACACTACAGGGACAAGAAAGGTACACTTCTGAAATGAAAAAATTTTACATAAAAATTAACCTCCTATTAACGAAGTGTTACAACACAACCAAACACGGTATCTAGTTGTACTTAGTCGGTATCCATCCGTACACAGGGGAGGGAGTACTTGAAGGGAGGGTCGGGGCGGGGTAGGGTGGGGAGATCTCGTCGAAGGGTGATCGACAGACAAAATGTATACCATTACGAAGTCACGAGAGAGAGTCAAGCAGGGTGGAAGTGGAAGGGGGCGACACAGACATTCAGACAAGAGATACAGACGTAGAGACAACAACAAGTCAACGGTTCTGTACAGACTGGGAAACACTGGGATACCCGACGTCGTGCGGTCCGAAGGGACAGGGAATGGTAGAGCGTCCCAAAGGGGTTCAAGCACAAATAACTCAACCACTACGGTGGGTCAGTAGAGGGGGAGACAGAAGGGAAGAGGAACACGGGAGTCACAAAGGGTCCTAGCCCCGAAAAGGTGACTCAGTCGAGAAGCGTAGTCCACCGGTGTCATAACCTCGAAGTCGTAGTCAGGAAGGTTACTGACCAAACTAAAAGAACGACAGGTTCCCTGCGAGTTCTCAGAAATCATGGTGTCAAGCTTCCGTAGTTAAGAAGACACGAAACGGAAGAAATACCAGGTCGAGAGTGTAGGTATGTACCGATGACCTTTCTGGTATCGGAACTGATCTACCTGGAAACAACCGCTTCACCATAGAAAGGAAAATTTGCGTGACAGGTCCAAACAGTATTGAAGGGACGGTTCTTCGTCAGTAGAAGATTAAAGTACTGGCGTCAGTGGTAGGTGAAGTCATTCACCACAACCCTTTTGACCTGTCGGTGGGCATTTTCCTACTTTGATCTTGTGAAGGATTACGGTATGTGTTTCCATTTGAGTTTTACCTAATGTCTGGATTTACATTGTGGTCTTTGACATTTTGGGAATGATTCCCCTTTTGAATCCGTCTTGTGAGACTGTATTTAGTATCGTTCTGGAAGACACTGGGTACCACTGGTAGGTGAATGACTAAAATCTCGGGTTCTTCTCCTTTACACAGGGACGAAGGTGGAAAGGGGGAAGACAAACGGTACTTCAGTATCGTGGTCTACGGTACTAGACACAAAAAAATTATAACTCAAAATTCGGTTGAAAAAAGTGAAAGGAGAAAGTGGGAATAGTTTTCCGAGAAATATCAAGGAGAAACGAAAGACGGTAATTTCATCATAGTAGAGGTATGGACTCCAACAACTATAAAGAGGGTCGTTAGAACTAAGGTCGAACATTGAGTAAGTCGGACCGAAAAACTTACTACACGAGACACATTTCAAATTTGTTTGTCCAACTGTTATTTGTCGGAATAGTATGAGGAAAGAGTCAGAACTTGGTCGACGAACAAGGTATGTTCCAACACTGACATCGAAGAAGTGGGCGCATGTCTAAAGAGTCCTCTGTCCATTCTATCAGACCATAAGAGTAGAGAAATTCTCAAAAGATGTCAAACAATGTTAGGTGCGTCAGTGTCCGAAATCACATCAGTTACTTCGATTTACAAATGGAGATTTGCATCTCCATTTATAAAAAGACCTTAAGGGAACGAAAGAGATACTAGGTCTCTTACAACCGTCAAACTAGAGACCAAAGAGTCGGAAAGATTTGGGTCGAATGTTTAGACCTTCAAGAGTAAAGTGTATCACGACTTCGGACGGAACTTCCTAAAACTCGTATCGGAATGATCGTACCCTCTACTCACACTGAACATTCTATGTACTGAATAGAGGGTATGTAGAGATAACGACGGGATGTTTGCCCAAGTAGACATGGTAAAAAGATCTAAGGTATATATACGTAACGATATACTATGAACAAAAAGGGAAAGACTGAAGTGAGACTTATTGTCCGGGAACTAACTGGGTGGAGTGACCTTGACTGAGTCTACACAAGGAAAAATACCGACTCATTATCAGGTAACATATATACATGGTGCCCAAGAAATAGGTAAGTAGACAGTCACCTGTAGTCCAACGAGGGTACAAGACCGACAACATTTGTCACGACGTCACGCGTAACCCCATGTCCACAGTAAAAGTCAATACCAAAAGAGTCTCACACACGGGTCATCACCCTAAAAACCCAGTATACCATCAAAATCAGAATCAAAAATTTCTTTTCAAGGTATGACAAGAGGTGTCACCGACTTAGTCACATGTAACGGTAGTTGTCACGTTCTTCAAAGGGAAAAGAGGTGTAGGAGAGGTCGTAAATAACAAACATCTATAAAACTACTACCGGATATCAAAGGAAACGACACGTCTTCGAAAATTCAAATTAATCTAGGGTAAATAAAAACAAAAATCAAGGTAGTAAGATCCTATACCCAGTATCTTCTAGAACGATACTAAATACAGTTTCTCACAAGACGGACTCAAAAGGAGAATTCCCAAAATATCAAAGACCACAATGTAAATCCAGACATTAGGTAAAACTCAAATGGAAACACATACCGTAATCCTTCACAAGATCAAAGTAGGAAAATGCCCACCGACAGGTCAAAAGGGTTGTGGTGAATAACTTCTCTGACAGTAAAGAAGAAACATATAAGAACGGAGGAAACAGTTTCTATTCCACGGGTATCCACACACCCACTACCTAAAGAAAATGACTCAATATTAAGAAAGACACACGACCTCCATAGAGAGACACATCGGGAGAAGAGGGGAAAATAACTATACAAGGACGTCACCCTACCTCCGACGTGGGACGCCAACCCGGAGCACACACACACAGGAGGTCTTTCCTGAGGTTAGTTAAGACGGCCGTAGAACACGGGACCCAATCCGGACCGTACACAACCTCAGTGACTAGTGGGGGTACACCCCCACACCCCTCCAGTCAAGGGTGACCCTCCTCCCCACAAAAATGGTCTCGTTTCGCCTTTCCACTTCTGAACGGCAAAGAGTTGACACACTGGAACCCGTCCAATACATTGCTGAGACATGGAACCAAAGGTGTAAGCATTTTACCCCTATTATCAATATGGACGTAATGTCAACAGTGTCCTACTTCACTTTCCTACGTTTAAGTCCAGCCACAGACCGGGTAGTGACCTAGACATTTACTCAGACCGACAGTGGTGACAGGAACGAATGTAGACCGGTCTCGCCTCCCGTCCCGTCTCCCAGGACACGAGTCTCCAAGATTCACGTGGTCCGCACGAGACGCATACACAGTGATTCTCTGTCTTCAGACTTCACTCCGAAAGAAGAACTTCGAACTATCCACTAGTCCATCAACCCTGGTTCAATTTAGGACCCGAGAGTCAAATTTACTTAGGAGAGCCGTCACCCTTCGACTCGGGAATCTCCGTCGCTGCACCACTCTCACCACCATTCTACCAGTCAGAAGCTCTTTGGACCTCTGCCCCTACTACCACGGATCCTCCTCCCACTCCCCCGTCTCTCCGCTTCCCCCGAAGTAAAATGTCCCTAGCGTTCCGACGTACATTCTCGACATCCTGTGTTACTGCGGTGATCGATACCGACCGCACGCGGCGCGGTGGACCGAGTGACCGACCAACGACCACCACACAACAAGGAAGGCGTGTCGCTAGACGGCTCAAGAGTCCCAGACAGGGGCAAAGGGAGTCATTCGGACCCTGACTCCGAACCTCTCGCATCTCTGGGAACAGGCTCCGTGCGTCGACCCCCATCCCGATCTTACACTTGGGGTCGTACCGGGGACACGGCGGGGGGTGTCGGTAAGGGGCGGACAGGTCCCGACCCCTCGTTCCTCGTCCTCGGGACAGGAGGTCCTCGACTCGTCACCCTCACGAGAGTCCCCGAGGACCCATACAGTCGCGTTTCCGTTGCCCGGACCTCGAGATCCTACGAAAGAGACTTTCACTTCCTGTCTAACACACACACACATACACACACAAATTTGTTCGAAAAAAAACAAAATTAAAAGAAATAAAAACCGACGCAACACAGAAACAACGACGCGACCGAAAAGAGGTCAACGGCACGCGCCCGGAGAGTAACGTCACCGGAGAGAACAACGCTATGATCCCACGTGCCCAAAGTCGTGGGATCCCGAGGGCCCGGTATCTTGTGTCCGATTTGTCTGTACCAGGTGTCCGAATTGACGAGGTGGTGTGTACCCTAGAAGAGTCTGGTCCCTAGTTTGGCAGGTAGCTGCCCGCCTAAGAAATGGTGACCTGGTGGTCCCTCCGGGTCCCTAACACAAATTTCGTTGTCGTTCGGACTCTACAGGACGAGACCGAACCGGGACGATCTGACTGAGTAGTACCTTTGGACTGGGAGTACGGTCTGGGACGGACGGCCAGGCGGACCCACGGACCCGAAGGTCCGGTCGGGACGTCGCACCCACCACCGTAGGATTCGGACTTACACTCCAAAGGCTCCTCGGGTCCAGTCCCGAGAGTACGACTCTGTCACCGTTGACTCTGGGGCGTCCGGGATCCTGGAGTCGAGGGGAGGTCGTGACGACACGACCCGGAAACGAAGACACGGGACAAGAGGTACCCTGGGTGTACCAAGTCTTGGTGGGGCCGTACATCCTGAGTGTCTGACCCTTAACCCGTCGGGGTCCGAACTTAGGACGGAGACGACGACACACCGGAACCCGTAGGAGAACAGTAGAGAGACTCTGACTAAAAGAATAGACCCAGGAGATCGAGTCCCAGAGAATCAGTGCGACACTTCCGACGTCAACAGAGTCTCGGACGTAGGTACAGTCTGTCACTCCCTTCGTGCGGGGGACGTCCGACCCCGACGCCGGGGACCAGGGAGTGACACACGACCGACCTTTGGGGGAGTCAAGGCACGGAACGCCTGGAAAAACCTCGCACAGTGTCACGCCGACTACGGTCGTCTCACCACCGACACTCCTGCCCCGGCACCCTCTCAGTCCTACAAAAGGAAGGCAAATTCTGTCTAGCACCGTCGTCTCTGTGGTTCGGGATTGGTGACCCGGTGGTCCCTTAGGGGAGAGAATTGATATAGATTCACATGTCAGGTCACCGTAATTTACGTAAGTGTAACATGTTGGTAATGGTGATAAGAAGAGATATTACGAAGTAGAGTATTTTGTCTGTGAGACGTGGTCAATTTGTTATTGATATAAGGGGGAAGAGGTTGGGGACTCTTGGTAGAAAGACGAAAGACTGTAAGACTTAAACTGAGGAAATCCGTGGAGTATAGTCACCTTAGTACACCACAAACGGAAAAACACGAACCAAATAAAGTGAATCGTATTACCGGAGAAAGTGTCGGGTTAGTCTTTATTTCTCGAGTAGTAAAACGATATAAGAGTCTTCTTTCAGTGGTCCAGGTCGGGTGAGAGGTCCCCTTAATGGCAACCCGTACTCGTACTCCTTCATCCCGAATACCCCCGATGTAATCTTCGGGGGTAGACACTCCCGGGGAGGGAGACAAGGGTCTCCGTGGACCTCAGGTGACCGGGAATGCGCGAGAGGTAGTGGGTGAATCCTATGGAACACAGCAGACAAAGGTACAGCATCCGAAGGTACAGACACAGAACTCAAAGTTCGTCCCTAATACCCCTCCGGGTCGTCACTCGCCATCCAGGACGGGTGGAGAAGACGAGGGTACCAGCACGGACGGTCGGTGGTCGTAGGTGTAGAGTAAACAGTCTCCGGAGACCGTGCCTTCCGGACTCCACGACCTCTTAGGTGTAGGGGATCCTCGACGGGAATTAGACATTGACATCCTCCTGAACCACTCATTGGAGTCGGCAGTAGGAAATACACCCCATTGAGTCGATTTGACAGCAGGTGTTCCCAGTGAACGAGTCGTCGGGTGGGCACCACCGTCGGAAGGAACGGGACGGGGCAGGGACGAGGGAAGGGGCACAAGGGTGGTGAAGGACTCCTGTGGCACACAGGTCCCAAACGACGACCCCTCGGGGTTGGTTCTGTCACTCACCCTGTCACTTACTTACTGTCCTCAATCCGAGGACGGACAATCTATTTGGCGGTATTCTCTCAAACCTACGGACCTTCTCCCCTCAACTCCCGTGTATATGACCTGCTACTCAAAGTATGTCTGTACGACCTGACTGGGTTGTAGGACTTTCTCGACCCACCTACACCCTATCGGCGAACCTCTCAAGTCGACCTTCAGTCCTCCCGCTCACTCCCGGCCGGACGTCTGCCTCACGGTCGGTCCGTTTCGCGTGCCGACTCGCACCCGACAGGAGAGACACCAAAACGGACCACTCCGAGTGGACGACTCCCCACTTTCGTCTGCTCGGCCCCCCAAATGGTCTCGCCCACCTTCCAGTTTCCTCTCTCTCCGTACGTCCCGGCTCCCCCCGAGTCTAAGACACGTCAGACTTTCGGCACCGAGGGGAGGGGATTGTTACTGCTCCACTACTATCATCTATGTGAAGCCTCTTCTTTAGACTCTCCTTTACACCACGAGTGTCTTGAGGACCCCGGCGGGGTTCTCGGCACTAGCTCTCGAGACCAAGACTTCACGCCAGAAACAACGAGACGACTTTACCTCCGGACCGCCCCCGACCTAAACCTGACCTCCCGGTCCCTCGTCAGGACGAGCCTTTGACTTCGAAGTCAACCCGGAGCCCCACCCCCCACCTCCTCCACCAGAGACGCCAGTGTCGGAGCACGGGTGACCCTTGTCTCAGATCGTCGCGATGTCCCGGTCGACAGGGACCCACGGTACGACACAGGAAGTGCCTCTACGACCTCCCACGAATGGGGTCACAGCGAGAGGACACCTCGACGCTCGACACAGCTCAGCTCCTCGAGTCCACCGCAGGCAAGACACGTCCAGGGAGACGTGGAGGACCGTAGCAGGCGACCCGGACCAGGTACGTCTTCCGATTCGACCACTCCGAAGACAGGGGTCGCGGACAGTCTTCACGTGTGAAGTGGTTCCGAGTCCACCACGGACCCCACGAAACACACTAGTCATAGAACCGGGCACGAGTACGACCTCGTGTCGCAGTAACGACCACCTACCGCAGGAGACGAGTGTGGACGGGAAGTCTTAAGGACTGCCGGCGTGTCCACAGCCCTGCAGGGGGGTAGGGGCTGGTCCGGACCGAAGGAGGTCGGCCGTGGAGTGTCGTGGGGTCCCGACGTCCGACCGGAAGGGACAGGGCCCACCTACTACCGGATTGAAATCACAAGGGACCTCGTGACGAAACATTCCAGCGGGAAGGGAGACTCTATCAGCCCCGAAAAGAAGCAGGGGACCAATTTTAGGTCTGTCAAGTCAGTCCGCAGTAGGGCCGAGGGAGGAACGAGACACTAAAGACACTGAGGGTAGTCCTGCGGAGACACGACAGACCCGACGAGGACGGGGAGGGCGGTGGGGGGTGATGGGGAGGACGGGGGGTGATGGGGAGGGGTGGCGGAGTGGTTGGGAGGGCGGGGGGGTGATGGGGAGGGGTGGCGGAGTGGTT